>OZ010573.1:117328544-117353544 GCA_963932145.1 Acanthosepion lycidas
AAAAAATAAGTATCAATAATACAGAAAATATGAAATAAAATAAAAAATAAGTATCAATAATACAGAAAATATGAAATAAAATAAAAAATAAGTATCAATAATACAGAAAATATGAAATAAAATAAAAAATAAGTATCAATAATACAGAAAATATGAAATAAAATAAAAAATAAGTATCAATAATACAGAAAATATGAAATAAAATAAAAAATAAGTATCAATAATACAGAAAATATGAAATAAAATAAAAAATAAAAAGTATATCAAATAAAAATAATATATATATATATATCGTCATCTACAGAGACACTGTTTCACTGCATCACAGCTCATCAGTGTGTCTAGACATCCAATCTCTTCAAGCCAGGATTGAAATCTGGCTGATTTGGCATCAGTCAAAGATTCTACACCTAAGCTATTGGTGCCCTGCAGAGAAGAATGTGAATTTTTGGGTATTTATTTTTAAATAAACACACCATTGACCAAGAGGACTTAATCTGTTGAGAGAGTCTTGCATTATCAGCAGTTGTAGTCACTGTTTACGAATTCATGTTTTCTCTCCAAAGTGCTCAACCAAATTAATTTTTCAGGGGCATATACTGTCATCCCCAGACAGAATGTTTCACTGTATCACAGCTCATTAGTGTGGCTAGACATCCGACTGCTTCAAGCCAGGATAGAAACTCGACTAATTTGGCATCAGCTGGAGATTCTACCCCTAAGCTATTGACACCTGATAGAGGGGAAGGTGAATTTTTGTGAATTTATTTTTAAATAAACACACCAGTGACCGAGAGGACTCAATCTATAAGGAAAGTCTCTCTCTCTCTCTATATATATATATATATATATATATGAAATAAAAAATCTATAGTAGAAAAACCAATTAAGTAATAACCCATAATACCTAAGAAAGTAAATAAATAAGTTAATAAGTAAATAGAGAAGTAAAAAAATATATATTAAGCAAAAACTGTGATAGTATAGAGAGATTAATTTGGGTCTACATATTTAAGTAAATGTTTGCTTTTATGTCTGCAGGTAACCATCAATTCACTTCTCCTATTTAGTAAGCTCAAGATGATTACTTTTTCAACTAAACATAGGCTACATATATTGCCCTTACCATTATATTTATTTATATATATATTTAATTGAAAGGAAGTTACTGGAATCTTTCAACAGCCAGAAATAACTAGAGAGTGCAGTGCTATTTCTCTATTTAATGTTAGCTAAAGTAATATGGTGGTCATAGAAGCAAAGTTTCCACGGATTTTCAGTGGAATCAAAATAAAAGTTAACATTGCTACTGGGATGAATGCATGCTCAATATATAACACCATCAGTCATACATTTACTATTTAATGGACAGATTATATTTTTCCTCAATTGCATTTTGAAAAATTTATGTTGTTATTGTTGAAAAGATGTTTATTTAATATGTTGTTGTCATGTGGAGATATCAATTTATCGATGTTACCAGTGCAGCTATAACTGATTTTGACATTATTTTTGTTAAAAATCTTTTTTTAATGCTGGTGAATGGCTAAAATGCTTATGTATTAAATTCAGGAAATTTTTTTCTGATATTAGTTTGAACATTACAGTTAAACTATATGTTGTGTTTATGGTATTTTCATTTTGTCTTATCAACTTTGTTTTTTTCCCCCCAATACTCTAAGTTTACCTTTGGCTTGCTAAGTTCCAAAGTCTTAATATATTTATTTTTAAAATTATTAAATATTTCTTTGTTTATTTTCTTTGGATAATCTAACTTGTACTGATTTATGCAAATTGTTTAGAATTTTGTGATGGTGTTTACAATCTTTACTAATGCATCTACAGTTAAGTAGTTCTTTTGTTTATGGTTTATGTTGTAGTATATGATGGGATGATAATGGGTATGCCCTCATTCCCATAAATATAGTAGTGAATACTGTATGTTGGGCTGCAGTTGGAGATTCATTGTAAAATTCACTTGATTCACTTCTAGCAGTTGACTACTTCTTCTATGTGCCACTGACAAATCTTATATGTGTTTCTCTTGTCCTAAGTATTATCATTCATTATGAACCTTCATTTGATTATTCTATTCAGTAACCTTCCCTAGGTTACAACATTTTAAAAACATTGACTCTTCAAAGACTAAATCCAAAAGTGGGGGTGTATAGCATAGCTACGGACACTAATGGCTATACTCCCATTTCCATAAATACAGTAGTGAATACTGTACATGGTCTAGATTTGTGGAATTCACTTGACTCGCTTCTAGCAGTTGACTACTACTTCTATGTATGGCTGGTGAATCTTATATGTGTTGTTCTTGTCTTAAGTATGATCATTCATTATCAACATTTGTTTGATTATTCCATTCAGTGACCTTTCCTAGGTTACAACAGTTTATGGTAACCATTATCCAGGTCTAATGTTACATCTAGAAAATTAATCACTTTAACATTGGTGGTGGTGGTAATTTTTAGATCATGGTCCTTAAAAAATTTCCTAAGTTCTTTTCTCAATTGGTCTATCTTGCACACAACAGAATTCCAAAAATATGATATGCTTCTGCAGAATCATATGCCCCCATAGCAATATTAAACTCTGGGTTGTTTCTCTTACTCCACAGGCAGTCATTAAGGAAAAGTACTGGTGTTTGTGCCTGCTTTATGATATTTATATCCTGATCACTAATAAGCCAGTAATTTCTAGCTATCTTTATAGTTGTCACTAACAGTTTCTCACTAACAGACAGGTAGAGGTCACAAATATTGAATTGCATGAATGTCCATCCATATTTCTATTTTATGCTATTAAACCATTCTATGGCATCAGCTGTTTTCGTTCCCACTAGTTGATTCCTAGCATATTCTTGGTGTAGTTGCATGTTCTGTCTAAAAAGATTTTGCTGATTTTACTGATATTGTTTTGTATAGGGTTTAGTAATTGGTACTGAGGGTTGTTTGGAAAGTTAGCCTTATGGTATTAACCATGATGAATGCTTGCTGTTTGTAGATTCTATCATTGATATTTAGTTTAGTGGCTATTTCTTTGCCTTCATTATTGATGTTGTTTTCCTAGTTGATAGGTAACATTTTATAAAAAAAATATAAAAATATACTGGATTTAATGCAATGAGAAATAGCATTAAAAAAATGTTTTAAAATATATCCAGATATTGATAAAACTTAACTACACCAGCATTACGTTAAACTAATAAATTTTCAAATTTTAAGTAACAGTCAGTACATACTCAGTACCTGTTGATTGTGTTTGGCATGAAAATCCAAGTAGTGCAAATGATGCGGGATAGTATGTATATTTATTAATATGTATAAATGTGTTTTTGTGTGTGTGTGTATGTATGTATATATATATATATATATATATATATATATCCCAAGTGCATTCAATTAATTTTTTATTCATTTTCATAAGTTTCATAGGGACTCTATTGTTGTGTTAGTATTCTCTGTTGTGTTGTACAGGAGTAATATTAATTCCATCTTGGGTTGCCTTAAAAGCACATCCAGTACATTTATGTATTTTGTTCCCTACAAAAAATATATGCACATAAAAATTTCAGTTTGATTATTTAAATGATGTCATCTTGAGAAACTTGAAATTGGTTCCATCAAACATAAGAATGCCAGAATTAAGCAAAAACAGTTGGGTAAATATACATGGAACAATCTTTGAAAATGAATCTAGCAAGATTCAAAAGAACTTCGGAAAATAATGTAAAATAGAAATAAATATGAACTTTGGAAAATTTAACAATAACATATATATATATATATATATATATATATATATATATATATATAGTTGGATTGATGTGAGTTTGTGATCCTGGGTTTCATGCTTTCGCGATCATCAGACAAATTTGTCTGATGACTGCAAGAGTGTGAAACCCATGGTCACAAACTCACATCAATCCAACTAAATATGTTAGCTCTATCACTGATATTGAACACTTTCCAATAAGTACCACACATATATAATATATAAATAATATATATAAAAATAACATATATATATATATAAATATATAATGTCACCTCTGAGTGTTGACTTCAATGTTCACTTTTATATTTATATATGCTCTATCTCTGATAGTGAGCACTTTATCCCATAAATATAGCACACCTTAAAACTATATATATATAAATTTTAAATAAAAACAGACCACTTTAAGGTTCCATGTAATAAATAATTTATTACATGGAATCTTAAAGTGGTCTGTTTTTATTTAAATTATTTGCTCTGGATTTACATTGAGCTCTCTGGATTTTATTCTGTTTGAGTCTACCCATATGGATTACCTAGATTTCTATAAACTAACTAACTAACTAACTATATATATATATATATATATATATATATATATATATATATATATATATACATACATATTATATATATGTTTGTGTGTGTGCATAAAATTTTATTTCTTTGGTGCTTTCTTTTATTTCACAGGCTTGAAACAGTAAAAGTTACTGAAGATTGTTCTTCCTAATTTTTTCCACCCTTGTAATCTTCACTCTCTGACAGAAGGGCAGCAATTTAGATGCAATTCTTATTAGAAGAAAAATTGGCACTTGTTTCTTTGTTTCATCCAAATGAAGAGCATTGAGAAATGCAGCAAGTGCAAAAAGCAAAACTAACAGCAATTCAGCATTATCTTCCTCGTTTAGAGTATTCATGTGAAAAGATGGCTATTTTGTTTCCCCACTGCCAGCCGGCTTAAACAGAACAGAAATTATGCTGGTTCACTATTAAATGCTATTAATGAAAAGGAACCAGTGGTCATTTATGATAAACGTTCTTTCCAAACCTGCCATTCATCATTCTTTGTCCAACTCAGTGAAGACAAAGGCTCAGCAACAAAGCTTTTAAATGCATTGATACACACTCTCTTCAGCCAGAACAAATTTGACATGGAAGGGCGAGGCAATGTCGTAGTGAATAAAAACTGATTCTGTTTTCAATACTCTGTAAGCCAACATGTTTTGCGGCACAGTGAGAGAGGGGATTTGTTGGTTGAGCCAACTATCCCAACCTCATTCCCGTGACCTTCCTATCAACACCATAAAGATACCCAAATCTAGGAATCCACCCTCCAGTAAGCATGGTGGTCATTGTCAAAGGAGAGTAAGTTAATGAGCTGATCAATACTTGAAGGAGGGAGGGGATGTACAGAGAAGGACAATGGTCTGTCCAGTTTCACTGATGTCCAGCAATTCTGTTCAGACAAACTGAGTTACGATGAAGGCCGGTCTATCGCCCTGCAAATTGTATCAAATCCTTCTTATGTGTGCCCAAAGAAATCAGGATGTGTCTGCATAATAAAAAATAAAAAGAGGAGAAATGGAGAGAGGCAGCTTGGAGCATCCATTGAAAACATCTGTCAAAGCAAAAAAAAAAAAAAAAAAGGAGAAAGAGAACCAGAGAACTAAAAAGAAAAGAATGCAGAAATTCCTATTTGAAATGCAAAACTTTGTGCCCAATGAACGAACAGAATCTTCTAACTCATTCAGGAATGAGGTTTTTATAGTCTGTGTGTCTTAATCACATTATGTCCTCTGGTTAGCAAAATTTTTTTTTTTGATTAGTTTTTACTTCCCTGCTGAAGATAACTCTCTGAGCACAAGACCAAAAGTTGTAAATAGCTCTGCCAACAGGAACCTATCTTTGCTAACTGATGCTAGAGACACTGGTCAGATCGTCAGCAAATAGAATTTCTTATTTGCTCCTTTCTTCAGTGTTGCATTAGGAATTGTTTTTCTTTATCATTTTACACTTGACCATCTCTCTTTCATCTGCTTTCTTTTATTTACTTTCCTTCTTTCACATTTTGTCTTGAACTCTTTCTTTCTTTTTCAACACCCTCTCTGCTTCTTTCTTTGTTTTCTTTTATCTCTTTCTTTCTTTTGCCTTTTCTGCTCTTATTTTTCTCAAGGTTTAATTTACACTGCTTTGATCTTTGTCTTTTTCAGCAATTTTCTATTTCTCTCTAATTTCCCTTCATTTTATTTTTAAGAATTCCTCCCATTCTCTTTCCATCTCTCTTGCACACACAGATATATATATCTATATATATATATCTATATCTATATATATATATATATATATATATATATATGTAAAAATTCATATATACATAAAATATCTCTGTAAAGATGATATAAATAAAAGTCAAAAGGCAAAAGGAAAACTGTATGAAACATGTAAGTAAAGAAGGGGTTTTTCCTTTTGTCATTTATACACACACACACACACATATATATATATATATATATATACTAGACAAGTTGATCTTCAATAGGAAATGGTCTTGGATTTTTTTTCTCTGTCTGTTTGCTTGTCTGTCTCTCTCTCTCTCTCTCTATAGAGAGAGAGAGATTTAATAGGATGGTTAACAAAATTTGAAGAAAAAGCAAACAAAATGATACCAATATTATCAATAAAATTGATATTTATTATATATTAACCTTTTGACTGAATTGAAACATGAAGAAATAGATTTTAATCTTGGAATTTTTTAACACACCTGTGTTCTTTTTCAATGATATGAGGAATAAACAAAGAGGTTGGTTTTACCCTTCCAAAGAATGTTGTTGGTTAGAGGTCTCCCTGTGGAAATTATACTCTCTGAATAAACCCAAATCCCTGTTTAATCCGTTAATGTTTTAGTTCATTTTGAAAATAAATTTTAACTTTGATCTGTGTCTTTCTTCATGGCTGTTGAATGAAGATGCTAAAAGTATGCTTCAAATGTCATCGACAAACTATCTCATAGCACTAATGACATTAGATGCATGCTTTTAGTATCTTCATTTAATAGCCAAGAAGAAAGACACAGATCGGAGTTGAAATTTATTTTCAAAATGAATTCAAACATTGAAGGATTAAACAGGGAATTGGGTATACTCAGAGAGTCTAATTTCAACAAGGAGCCCTCTAACCAACAACATTCCTTGAAAGAGTAATTCCTACTTTGTTTATTTCTCATATCATTGAAAAAGAAGACAGGAATCTTCGAAAATTCTGACATTAAAATCTATTTCCTTGTGCTTAAATTCAGTCAATAGGTTAATATATTATAAATATCAATTTTATTGACAATATTGGTATCATTTTGTTGGCTTTTTATTCTTTAAATTTTGTTAACCGACCTATTAAATCTACATATTATAAGAAGCGCAGGTAGACCACATTTTGTTCTATATATATATATATATATATATATATATGCAACATATCTTCATTCAAGCATAATTTTTCATTAAATAATATAGATAATCCTTTTTAGTTCTCTAATTATCTTCTTGGAGTTAAGATGAAATTCATCAAGGAAGGCACAATATTTTTTTGTTAATCCAAGTACTTTTGATCTCCTCCGAGATCATACTCAGGTGTGAATTCATCTATTCAATGATTAATGAATGTTACATGTTTGCAGACAAACAATGTATCTGGATTCTTAATTTGTTTACATGATGATCATTTCTCAACTGTTTCTTATATTTAAAATACATGTTCCCAAATGTACACACACACACACACACATATATATATATATATATATATATATATATATATGTATGGAGAGAGAGAGAGAGAGAGATATACAGGTATACCTCACCTTATGTTGTTAATTGGTCCTAGAGGTCACAACTTACGTCGAAATAACCACACTATAAATGGCAAATAAGTACTCGCTATTGCATATTACTGTATTTATGATATCTATGTACAATATTCTGAATAAAGTACTTTATCAGCGATATAGCCTTATGCTTAGCATTAGCAATGAAAAAATGGTCTGCCAATTTTTTCCAATATAGTCCAGTTTCATCAACATTAAAAATCTGTTCAGGAAGAAACACATTTTCTTTGATGATCTTAGCCAATGCTTTAGGAAAATCAGCTGCTGCTTGTTTGTCAACTGATGCACTTTCACCTTGCTTCTTAATATAGTTATAACTTCTTCATTCTTTAAATCCTGTAAACCAGCTTTGACTTGCTTTAAACTCTACATCTTTCTCATCTGGGTATTTTTTGTTGAGATCCTCAAACAAAGATAATGCTTTCACTTGAATGATTTCTTGACTAACAGCAGCACCCTGATGATTCAAACTATCAATCTAAAGAGAAAGAAGTTGTTCTATCTTTTAAAAGATTTTTCCTCTTTTCTTATTGATAACAGTATTCTTCATCCCCAGGGCATCAGATTTGATATATGCCAAAATCTTATCCTTATTATGAACAAACGTCAATACAGTTGTCTAACTCATTCCAAAAGATTGACCAATCAGTATAACCTTTTCACCTTTTCCCTGGCGTTTTATCATAGTAATTTTATTGTTCTGTGTTATAAGATGATGCTTAGCACTTGCATTAGGAATTTTCTTAGGAGCCATTGGGGCAAAATATAAAGTCACAAATGAATGAGAATGAGAGAGTAGGCGATAAGCAGATATATAGAGTACATATGCCTAAATTAAACTGGATTTCAATTTCATGGGATTCACAAGTGGCACTGACAACAGTGCCAAATTATGGATATTGGAACTACCATGGAAAATGCCAATATTGAGCTCTTAAAGGCCGCTAAATAAGACGACAACACAGAATCACAGATGTTTTCATATTTTGTTCTCTAAGATTTATGATGATTATATTAATATTTACTGTAAATGTATAAATTTTCATATCATTCTATATACCTTTATGCTTATTTATTCTACAGTAACAGGATATTATTTGCTTTTAATGCTTTTCTAATAATATTACAACTTTAACATTTGTTGAGGACAGATGGAAAGTTGAATAAAATGACTTAAACGTGATTTTTATTTTTCTATATATTTTTTTGACAAACAACCTATAAACGAGAATGACATAACTTAAAATGATGTAACCCAAGGTATACATATATATATATATATATATATATATATATATATATATATATATATAAACTAGCAGCATGGCCTGATGTTGCCCGTGCTTGATTCAAAAATCATACGACTCATACAGCAATCACTATCATTTGACTTAAAATATTTTTGCTCTTCCTTGCCTTTAAAGGAGTGCCCTTTGTTGTGCTGATGTTGCTACATGCCTTACTTCTTGCCTATTTCACACTGCAAATTATTCTAAGCTCTTAAATCTGTTACAAAAAAAGAACTAAACAAAATGAACACAAAACGACCAGCTTTAAAAAAGGACTTGTAACTGGAAAAATCGAATGAAAAAAGAATGTTAACAATAAATTCTTTTTCACACCCAACCCAGTTCTGCAGAATCAGAATCAACATTGAGTTTAAGCAAGAGACTGAGCAAATTGGAGTAAGTGCCATGCAGATTTAAATTTTTTGCACTTGTGACGAATGCAGCTATCAGTTTTTTTGCATGCTAGCATGCTAGTTAGCATTCATGCCAGTCAGCTGTTGGCTCTCACGCTGGCCAATAGAATCTTCTTGCCTATTCATGGTAGCCAGCTATAGGCTCTCACTCTGGCCAGTATAAAATGGCTGCAAACTACATGAAAATTGCATGAAAAAAATTGATTATTTCCACTATCGATGGGAGTTGGGAAATTCAAAGTTAATCTTGGCCTTTCCACTAACTTGGAGCATGTGCATGTAAATTTTGGTGCAAATCAGTCGGAAATTGAGGCCGTGCATTCGTTACACACACACATATCTTGCCTTTTATTTATATATATATATATATATATATATATATATATATACATATATATATATATATACATATATATATTTTTATTAGGTTTATTGTCCACACACAAACATATATAAGGGATAGAAAGGAAAGTGAAAGAGAAGAGGAGAAAGAGAGAGGAAGTGTGTGTGCAAGCACATAAGTAAATATATAAACTCATGAGTAAAACATTTATTTTACAAAAACAAATGTTCATGTTCAGCCTAAATTCCTTTTTTCCCCCCCAACACATTTTTATACTTCCGTTCAATCAATACAAGAACCACTCAGGGTAGAGGGGTTAATGAATGAGGTTGTTGTAAGGGTTTCAAAGTAGGAAGTAAGAATGTTATGAAGATGAGTAGGATAAATAATAGACTTGAAGAAGTTAAAATAGTGATCAGGTAAACATCCTCTCAGGCATCTGATCTAAGGAAGTAGCTGTTTCAGTGGACACAAAGGGAATGTGAATGAGTTGATACTCAACTGTGAAGGTCTGGGAATGAGGAATATTGCTCATATGAACATTTACCGCTAAAATAGTGATACAGTTGGAAGAGAGTAGTAACATTTTTCTCTGGAAAAGGAGTTGTAGCGTGGGAAATAATCCATCACCCACAAGGACATGTAAATGCTTTCGAACTCTATCATGGTTGGGAAGTGAGGATTGTTGGAGCAGGTATGAAAGGAAATTTAATTTACTGATGAACATTAATGATCCAACATTAAACTGTGGTGATTTCAGACCAACTTCTCAATATTTCCATACAAGGCCTTCGATTTACTGATACAACTTTATAGACATTGATTTGGTCCCTGTCAAGACTGACAATGAAAGTAAAAGCTTTTTTTCTATGTGAGGTATTTATGTAGTGTGCTTTGCTTAAATGTTCATTCACATACTGTTTTCTCTGTCAAATGGTGGTTTCATGTCAACAATGAAAAGTTTATGTGATGAAAGAAAAGGAAGACAAGAGACAAATTAACAAAAGCATAAATAAATAAAAAGAAGACTTTATGTTAGAAATAAAGAGAAAAAGAAAAACACACTGGAGAGAAAGAAAGAAAGTAAACATGGTTGTTAAAAGAAAAGAAGCAAGTAAAATGAGGGGAAGGAAAAGGCAGGATAGAAACGAAATTGAAGAAAGGAAAAAACAACAAATATATTAGGGAAAATACAAAACTGAAAAATAATCAGAAGAAAAATTTAGCAAATGTTGATTAGTTCCAGCTGTCATTTTAGGGAAAAAAAGATTGTTGAAAAATTATATGAACCAAGTATAGAATAAATAAATAAATAAATAAATAAATAAATAAATAAAGAAAGAAAGAAAGAAAGAAAGAAAGAAAGAAAGAAAGAAAGAAAGAAAAAGCAAACAAGCAAATTGGAAAATAAACAAATAAAATGAAAATACAAAAGAAAGAAAAGCACAAACAGGGTGAGAAAGAAACAAACAAACAAAGAATGAAAAATTGGAAAAAAAAGCAAACAAATAAATAGGAAAAGAAAGAACAAAACAAAGAAAGAATGAAAGAAAAAAGGCAAAAAAAGAAAGAAGAAACCAAAAATAGATTTAAAGAAAGAAACAAAGAAAGAAAAATATGAAAAAATGAAAGGAATAAATAAAGAAAGAGAAAAGAAAAGAAAGAAAGAACAAAGAAACTAACAAAAAACAAACAAGCAAATTACAAAAGAAAGAATGAAAATACAAAAGAAACAAAGAAGCAAATTGAAAAAGAAAGAAAAAAAAAAGAATGAAAACAGAAAAGAAACAAAGAAAAACAAACAAGCAAATTGGAAAAGAAAGAAAAAAAACAGAAAATTAAAAAAAGAAAGAAAAAACAAACAGGTAAAGAAAGAAATAAAGAACAAAAGAAAGAAGAAATTAAAGAAAGACTGAAGGAAAGAAACAAAGGAAAAAAAAAAAGAATGAAAGGACAAAATTAAGAAAGAAAAAAAAGGAAAAAAGGGGAAAGAATAAAAGAAAGAAAGAAAATAGGTAGGCTAGTAAGGTTACCAGGATTAACCCGGTTTAAGATCTTTTGCGATTCACCATTAATCTTTTCCAGATAATTTTATTGACTCATTTTTGACATAAACCAAGAAGAAAAGGGAAAAAGCTGATTATAAAAAAGGATAAGTCAAAAAATGAAATAGAAAGAATAAATGTTTGAAATAAATAAAAAGAAAGGTGAGATTAACAGTGAAATGTAATGACATCAAATGAACTCTGAAAAAAATACAAGAGAAAAAATAAAAGTGAAAATGAATAAAAATTAAAGAAAGAAACAGGAATATTAAAATACAAAAAAATGAAATGGAATTAAAAGAAGTAAATGAAGAAATTACTGGATGTGAAAAAGAAATAAAAGGGTAATTATAAACGAGGGAATTAAAATGAAAAGGAAACTTGGTAAAGAGAGAAAGGTCAAAGACTTAAAAAAGAAAAGAAAAAAGATAATGTCAAAATGGCAGCTGTTGTCAGGGGTCAGTGCAAAGAGTGACAATGAGCTGGTTAATTTTTATCAAATATTCAGTTTGGGATTTGGGAGTGTTCATTTTTTTTTCTTTCTCCTCTTTAGAAAATATTTTCTCTCTTTCAACACTGACTTTGCCTGAAAAAAAAAAAACATCATGTTAAAGGACACAAATGAGTTTCTGTGCAAAAAATCTTTAGCCAGATCTGATGAATCATTATAATTAAGCAAAAGACAAACTCAGTTTTGTCCGGCAATCTTTTCTCTTCTACTTTTCTTTAAAGCAAACATCTCTATTATATACTCAATGTATTAAGAAGAAGAAGTAGATGTAGTAGTAGTAGTTGTAGTTCTTCTTCTTCTTCTTCCTCTCACATCCCTTCAGGATGTGGACGGTCATGGTTTTCTATAATTTCATGTCCTTTGTAGCTCTTAGTAAGTTATATCTTTTTACTATCTCTCCTAATGCTTGTTCTGCCAACCGTTTACAAAAGCATTTTAGGTAGTTTATGCACTTCTTTTCTCTGTTCCTCTTGCCTTTAATCTGTCCTGTAAGTGTCAAATTTTCTAAGCCCACTGTTCTCATTGTTTGCTCTATAAATTTCAACTATCTTTCTCTGATTCTCAGTATAAGTATCATTTTTGTTTCCATTTTATCTAAAATTTTGTTATTGTTCAATCCATGGTATTCTCAGCATCCTTCTGTAGAACCATATTTCTATTGCTTCAAGTCTTTTCTTCATTTTTGAGAAGATTGTTCAAAACCCTAACCAATGTCCTACAGGAGGACTGATGTTACTTAAAAGTTCAACACTCTTATCTTTGTTTTTAACTAAATTTTTCTGTTTCTTAATGTTTTGCTTAGCTTTTAGAAGGCATATTTCGATATCCCAATGCAATTTCAGATTTCCCGTCTTTTGTTAAAATACTTTTGAGATATTTAAATTTATGTAATTCCTGGATTTTGGTATCTTTAGTTTGTAATTTGCATGTTGGGCTCTTCTTTTTCATGACAACTATCTTCCAGTAACTAAACTGAAAACAGAATCAGCAGAGAGAGTTCAAATCAAGTGTGAAGCTGTTTTTTTATACTAAACTTTAACTAATATAATGCTCGAGAGCCACTCAAGGTGGAAGGTTAGTATTAAAATGGTAATGATGAATTAAATGTGTGATATGAATGAAAGAAAATGTAATAGGAAACAAAGATTATGATTATAAGGAAAATAAATAGCAATTAACCCTTTACTTGAAGAGGTTAAGATTATTCTATTCAAGGAAGCATCTACACAAAGTAGCAATTCTTGGGAAAAAGCTGAGTAAAACTTGTCACCTTACCACTAGAACTTTGAGGAAATGAGGGTGATTTGACTCTGTGGATGGAGCTTGGAATGTCCTAGGTGTAAAGGTCTGAATTGTTGTAACTAAAGAATGCAGTGTTCATGCTCTCAACATTAGTTATTGTTGTGCTTGAACCTGTGGTAATTTTTAGTAAGGCTAGTCTGGTTGACTATTACTACTCAGTAATGAGTTTGAACCTCACTAGGTATAAAATGCAAGAAGCTGTTACTTTCACTGTTAATTTTGACAGACTCTAATCAGATGTTTTTCTCAAGATATTGCTTAAGTTTAATTGCAGGATACATATGTATAGATAGATAGATACATATCTGTGTTTTTTTTTGTTGAGGCAGGACTGGGATTAATTTTGCAGAAAGGAAGGAGGATCCAGATGAATGGTTGTCATAATAATTTGAGGCAAGGTGTGAGAAGGCTGGATGCCCTTCCTGACACTCAACTCAGACACTCATGGTAATTCAAGTACATCAAGAGTTTTCATTGTGTCACCATCTATAGGAATATTGTCATTCAAGGCTTGAGACCTCACCCTAGCCAACACACACACACACACACACACACACACACATATATATATATTGAAAAATTAGTAAAAGCCTGCAGAGCTTGTGCTCTGGCAGCAAAATCACCCACCACAAAATTACAACCTTGGCCAAAGACAGATATTCCATGGTCAAGACTGCACATAGATTTTGCAGGTCCAGTAAATGTGTTAGTAGATAGTTTTACTAAGTTGACTGAAATTTCTAAGTGCAAAAAACAACTTCCATGGTTACAGTGAGGTTTTTACATAAACTGTTTGCAAGATATGACCTTGTCAATGACATATTCTCAATACACAATTCATTAGTCATGAATTTAAAAATTTTGTAAAATGTTCTTGATTGAACATATTACTACCCTGCCATAACACCCAAGGTCAAACAGACAAATAGTTGAAAAAGTGTTTTTCAGAGTATATAACAATGGAAGAGAAATGTAGGAATACAGCATAAGTTTAAGAATTAAAAAAATGATATAAATGGTAAAAGGAAAAAATGGGAATGTAAAAGGCATTGGAATCAGTTAAAGAAAACAGAGCCACAAGAAAGGAAGAACCTATACAAGTACTGTATGATATTTTTGACGTACCAACACCCTAAGAATGAGTTGAATGTTCAAGTATGATTACCAGAAAAAGAAAACATGCTGAAAAACTAGAGGCTGATCCAAAATGAAAGAAATACAAAGTTCAGTTCATGGTGCACTTACCAAAATAAGGAGTGGGTGAATAATAAGAAATAAAATAAAATACTGACAATTAAAAAAAATAAATCCAAAAAGTGAGGATGTTGTAGAGTAAATAAAACATCCCAAGTAGCACAAATGAACTAGGCAAGATGCCTTAAATAAAGAACTCAAACTGAGTCAGTAAAGAAGAAGAATTTCTAACAGATGTCATTGCAAGTGCCTAAACAAGACAATATTATAATTGCTAGGAGTGAGTTGTAACACAGATGGCATCAAAAGATTGATGTAAAATGGCAAATAGAATTGGTGAAAACTGATGTTGCCATCATTCATGGTATAATGACCAGTATTCATCAACCATTACTTTTCACTATCTTTGTGGCAGCTTCATGACTTTATCCTCCCACAAGAAGGCATCTTTCTGGGTGATAAAATGATATAAGTGTTTTTTAAAGGCTTCCAGTGAATTGATATTTTCCCCTTTAAGAATTTTTGGAAGATTGAAATATATAGCAATCCAAATGTGCAATGTTAGGTAAGTACAATGGGTGTAGTAGGAAATCCCAACCAAGCTTTACCAATTTCTGCTAGGTCTGCAAAAAGATGTGACATCTGGTGTTGTCCTGATGAAAGACAATACCTTCCTGATTGGCCAGTTCTTGATGCTTTTCATTTAAAACTGCCTTTAATCGATCCAACTGGAAACTGTGCTTGTGTGAATTCAACATCTGATTTTGTGGAAGGAACTCCTAATACACAATGCCCTTCCAATAACACTCACCCTCTGTTCAGGTCATTGATTTCAGCTTAGGAAGCCTTCACCCAGTGATTCCATGATGTTACCACAGAACTATGGTGATCAGTCTATTTAAATTGCCATTGATACTATAAGAAAGAAAATCTGCCCTCTGGCAGGTTTTGCTCTTAATCCTGCTGTGTGCCTAGTCACCCTTGTCACCAAGAAATCCTACAGGTAGAATCAATTTAGTTGCTGATGACTATCATGCACCAGGTTGTTGTGAGGGAGAATATTTCCCTACAAGTTTGAACAAAGTTTCAGATGAAACACATAAAAATAATCCTACATCAAGAGGAGTATCAGGAGGAGCAGTAGCATTTACTGAAAACAGTCATTCATGGCTAAACATTCTCTTCCCTAGCTTCTATTCTACATTATGTTTCCCAGTACCAAAAGTTAATAAACTTGCAGTTAAACCAATTCTGGTTTTCTACTGTTGTTTTTGCTAACTCAGTTACAACACAGGTGGTCCTAGATTACATAACACAAGTAACACTTGTAGAGTGACCTGACATAATTTATATTAATATTAAAGAATTAGATATTAAAAAGTAAATCGTTGTCAGAAAGAATTATAAGAAATAACAAACTAAACAGCAAAGCTGACTCACAGAAGATTACATCAGAATTACCTTGCCAAGCTAAGTAAATACACTCACACAAAATTATATGATTATGAATTTTCAGATATAGTCCTTAAAGAAAAAAGAAAAAAATTATTGTATTTTACTGAGAAAACAGAATTAAATATCAGTGTTTTATATAATTGGGTAACAAATAAAAAAAATGAAGAAACAAAACTTTTTATAACATATTAAAAAAAAGAAAACAAGATTTAATTTATTTCAATACACTTTTAAATGTGTCTATATTTTATCTCATTTAATTAACAAATGGGTTCAGTGTAGATCAGAGCAAAGGTTAATGAAGTCCTCAAAAGATATTTTAATTTAGGAACTGCCAGACAGCTTTACACATTTTGTAACAGATGAAAATACCAAGAGAAAATATTCACTACCTCATTACTCTTTCATAATTAAATATAAAAGAGATTTTTTACTAATACAAAGTAATGAGAAAATGACTGATATGGAATATCCAAACAAAGTATATAAGATTTAATATATGAAAACCAGTTGGATGTTTAAAATTGTTGTCAACATTTCATTCAATAAGGATATCATCAGAACAACTGAAAAAATTCTTACCGTGGCAACTTTGATACTTAGAAAACTTTTTAGTAAATCCAACAATTAATAAAATCAAAAATCAATATCTATGAATTAAATAGATATATGTGAAAATGGGATTTGTACATATGAAAAATGGGATTTCTATACAGAAAAAATTATATCTACATAGAAAAAAATGATTCTCTATATACAAAAATATGATTTAAGATATTTAACCATTTTAATACTATTTTTAAAGTATTATCTTAGATAAAATAATATAAATAATATTTTTTAAGTCATGCCTAATCGATTTCTGAACTTTTTCATGATAACCAACAATAATACTTCATATTCAGAAACTTTACAAAAGACAAATTTTCTAATAAATAAAAGTATTTTACTTTTACCATTATATTCTTTCTGGTCAGTTATATAACTCTCATAACTTGCTGGGTAAAAAACAACATAATAGTTTGTGACTAAATACTGTTTCTAGAAAATACATTCCAGCCTTGTAAAAGTATGGCCATAAGCTCTGTTTACTTTTAATATGATAGTTATTTCATACCAATAGTAAATTCACATCAAAACTTATAACAGTAAAATCAGTATACAAACCTCTCATCAATGGACTAATAAGGTGTCTGTTCAAGCTGATTGTCTGTAAATGGGAAGGAATTATTTTTGAGTTATAAAACCACTACAGTAACTACTAGTAGTTATGATCATAATGTAAATTCTATAAATATGTATATATGGCAACAATAAATATATACTTAATATAGATATATTAATCAAAATAACAAAAACAATAGACTTCTCATGGCTACTTTCTCATGAATGTGCTAATTAATTGTACTTTATATACCATGCACTTGTCTTTGTTTATAATTGAAAGACACCACCACCAACACCGCCAAGTGGTGACTTTGAGAACTAACAGGACTCGTTTCGCTAAGCCTGCAAATTTTGAAATGCATCACTGATGATTTGGAATTTTTTTTCCTGCAGATTTTTTTTTTATTTTGCCAGCAAATTTTGTCCATTGCATCTGAAGTCCATTAATGGGGTTTCCGTAGATGAGAGGTTTCCCTGTATTTTTAAGAATGTGGAAAATATTAGAATTATTGAAAATTATTAATAAATTCATACGTAATAAGGTAATTTGCAACTGAGATACAATTATAATTAGCAAATGTAACTGGTGTGATACACAAACATGCACATAGTATGTAATTATAAAGGTAGGCTTATAAAGAGACAGATATAAACATTTTTTCGGTGCATAAAAATATAGATATATAAATCCAGTGGTATACAATAATGAACACTGACGAATTTTGAAACAAAAAAGAAACAGAAGTTTGTCAGAAACATAGAAAAAGTGTGTAGAACTACTATTTAATATCAATCTTTGTATAGCACAGGGAATGTGAGAAAATTTCATCACAGATGAAGACAAGACCTGAAGCAACAGCAATGATGTAGTCCTACCGAAGGATGCTATGAATACCATGGACAGAACATATGAGCAATAAAACAGTTTTGAAGAAAATGAAAATAAAAAGGATGCTTATACGGAGAATCAGAAGTAGAGTTGAAATTTGTAAGTCTCATAAGGGCTTGGAAAATTTAACACTCACAAGACATATTAAATACAAGAGAGATAGAAACAGTTATGTACCTAATGAGTTTGTGTAAATGGATGGCAAAGCAGAGAATGAGAAAGATAGTAAAAAAAATATTGCTAAGAGCTACAAAGGATGTGAAGTTGTGGAGAGTAATGACTACCAACATTTCGAAGGGACTCAACACATAAAAGAATAAATCATGTCAATGATACTAACCTAAAATATGAACTATATTAAATAAATATTATATATAAGGAGAAATAAACAAATATTTGTTACAAATATATTTGTTGACAAATACAAGAGCAACTAATTTGCAAATGCTTTTGACAGATTCTGAAAATATGAATGAAGCTGGATAAAAATTTCAGTTTGGTATTGAATTCTATTTAAATTATTAATCTGCAAATTTCCATGGACTAATCAGAGAATGCCACACAGCAACATCCAATGTCTGGAACAAGCAAGCCTAGCATTACATATATATATGTGTGTGTGTGTGTGTATATATATATATATATATATATATATATATATATATATATATATATATATATATTAAACTAGGTGCATTCAAAAAGTATCAGACTTTATTTTTGGCACCAAAACTAATGCCACACTACCCTTGGGAAAATCTTCACATTGGGAGGCCATGTCAGTTCCCAGCTGTCATACCTAGACTATATACACATACTGCGCATTTGCCAAATTTTCAATTTCATACAAGATGTCTGAACAGAGATATTGCACCAAGCTTTCCTGGTCAAGAACAAAAACTACTTGTTTGACAAGCTCCTTAGTCTTCCCACTTGGTACCATGTGACTTCTGGCTCTTCTGAAAACTATGTGATTTCCATGAGAAGTTGCTTCTGCTACACAACCATCACTTTGTGGAGGAATTTTTCTGACACACTCCACATGGACAAATCCTGCAATAAAATGGAATGCACTGATTCTGCACTTATTCATACTTCAGCTTGTGGATGGCTTGCCTCAGTGTGCCTCACTCTCTACCGAGGTGTGGCTATGCTTGAAGCTGTTGTACCATTTCTTGCTCTGGGTTTTGCTCATTCATCATTGCCAAAGGCCTGCTGAATATTTTAGATGGTTTGAGCTTGAGTATCACCAAGCTTTTGGCAAAATCTGATGCAATATCTCTGCTCAATGTATTCAGTCATTGTGCATAAAAACAAAAATCTGACAAGTGTGTACTACACGTCTGTACTATAGACATATCAGCCAAGAATTGATGCAGCCTACCAGTCTTAAAATTTTCACACCTCTCATCCAAAGGATTTTACCCACACAGCATTAATTTTGATGGGAAAAAGTTAGATACTTTTTTAATGTATCTTGTATTTATGTAAATATGCATCCAATCCACTAATACATATGAGTTACTGAAAAGTTCTAATCCCCACCTGCTTTTTAAAATTTGACCAAATAACTAAACATAAGAGCTTTTTTTTCTACATAGTTCATGCTTTTCTATTGTTTCTGTTCAAGTACTTAGGTATATTTCAGTCATTAAGTCATTAGCAAGAACCATGTTCAGTCACTGTCGTCAGATGAATCTTTTTGGTGAGTGTAATTTCTCTTTCAAAAAGACTACATCATAATTTTTGTGGACTTCAGACAGTTTATCCACAATATTGATCCTGATATACAACATCTTATTTGGAAATTGGAAAAATACAAATAAAAATTAAACAAACAGACCTTGTCAGCTGAATTTAATAAAACTTGTTTGGATATATATAAATGTGTATACATGTATAGAATAAGTATATATATATATATATTTATTTAGATAGACAGATAGACAATATCTGTTCTGAAGCATTAATTCAATAATTATTTTCCATAAACAAAACTTTATTCCAATTTGTGATTACAAATTGAATTCTCTTGGTAATTCAAGAATTTCACTGAGAATGTATTTTCTGACATGGCAAGAATCAAATCTTATTACAGCCAATATTTTCTCTGAGAACCTTACTTTGATTCTGCTTCAGGCTGCCATAATCAAACTGCCAGCATGTTACTAATTAGTCATTGTGTAAATGCCAATTAGGAAGTAAAAGACAATGGTCAATGCTCATTGGAGACTTGTTGTTCTGGTGACAGCAGAGCATTGCTAAAGGTCTTTTTTTCAGGAAATATTTCTGGAGAATGTTGTTTGAATTTGGAGGAAGGTGTCTAAGGTAAAGTCAGATGATTATATTCAAAAGGAAGATTTCACAGTAGAAAAAATAAGGTGAATCAAACAGAAAGTAAAAAGATAAGGAAAATAAGAGACAAATTTAAATTTAGAAGTAAAATAAAAAAGAAACAAGGTAAAAGGGTTCAATATGAGATTCATATTTTGATGTACATGGCTTTGGAAATTAAAACAAAATATAAATATACATTTCCCAAAACTGTGAATTTACACATATAGACACATATAGACAACAATTATTTAACATTAAAGTTTCAAGATTAGCAGAAGTATAAGTAAATATAAATTTTAAATACAAATTGAGTTTTGGTTAATTAAAGTTGTTCCCCTGTTTTATTTGTTTGTAAGTCACTTGTTTTGGTAGATTTTTTTATATTAAAAAAAGTATATGCGACAGCTTATGCTACTCACATGACATAAGAATTTCATTGTTTTTTTGCTGATTTTTTAATTTTAAAATCAAATACATGTGGAAGATTGTACAACTCACATGATCTGAAAATTTCATTTTCTGCTGATTTTTTCATTCTAAAAACAAGTACACGTGGCAGATTGTGCAACTCACATTATCTGAGAAATTAATTTTTTCATACTAAAAAAGAACATGTAGCAGATTGTTTGTATTACATGACTTGAGAATTTCATGATTTTTATTGTCACCGTCTCTAGACTGGTTATCTTGAAGGCTAGAGTGTCCAGTTTTTCCATGTATTTAATCAATAGCTGGTTGGGAGAAGAGATGGATTATATTTTTCCCAAAGTTTATTTGTACAAATCACAATTAATATGTAACTAAATTCATGAACCAATGCTTTAATACAGTAGGTTATTGTGCCATGATATAGCAATTGGACCAGGCAGTATGTACTTCGAGTCAGTGGAAATGGGTGAGCAATAAATGATCAGTACTAAAAATAGGAACTGGATGTGATATCCCAAGACACATGCAATGGAACAAAAACAATCTACCCTCACAGATCTAATAAAGAATTTAGTTAAAAATTCCTTGTAAGTTATTTGGATTGACATCCACCTCATGAAGGCCAGAGGGCACAATGGCTGAAATGTTGTGATTAAAAGAATAAAGATGAGGACAATAGTTCACATGAAAATAATGTAAATAATATGTTGTAATGGAATGTCCCACACTCCCTATCGCCTATGTGGACTGATTATATCAGTAGATATATATAATAAGCACAGGATATACCTGGCAGACTTTCTTCCGGCATCATTAGCCTGCTACCCAATTCCCTGTCTTTCAGTAGTGTATTCTCTTTTACAATAAACCTCACTTTCTTTCATCTATGCCTGTGTTACTGTTCCTTTCACTCAAGTACCACATTTGTCTGTTGGTAACCTTCTTTAAGGATACAATATAATGATAACTCTTCATCTCAGAAATTCAGACAGAAATTAGTCAAGAAAGGTTAATAATTCAACAAAAATAAAGTGAAATCTGATTAAGTGGAATTTTATATATTTTTATGAGTTTCATGAGATCTATCTTAATCGTAGTGATTTTTGCCAAAACTATATTTGGATGAGTTTTTGAATTTTTGTCTTGAAACCATTAATATTAAGATTTGCCTTAGCAATGGCTGAAGAGAGTGTGTCAAATTCCTCCAACTCTTTTTTTCTCTCTCCAAATGTTTGGGTCCCAATTTTAAACATTTGACAAAAAGAAAACCCTATAAATAAATGGCAAATGAAGAAGAAATGGAAAGATAAAAAAAAGGATGAATTAAAATGATCTGAATGAAGAAGAATGAATGATTAAGAAAACAAAGAAAAATTAAATAGAAAAAAAGAAAGCTGAAAAAGATTTTTTTTTCGACAAAAAGTGGTAGTAGTAGGAGTGGTAGTGAGAAGGAAAATGGAAACAAAAAATACACTTATACTTAGAATCAGAAAGAGACAATTGAAATTTCTCAGGCACATAATGAGGAAAGAGGTCTTGGAATATTTGATACTCACAGGACATAATGAAGAAACAGGAGGAAAGCTACAACCAACCTACCTAATAAGCTTGCATAAATGTTTGGCAGAAAAGGGATTAGGAGAAATAACAAAAAGACAAAATTTACTAAGATCTATAAAGGATAGGAAGTTATGGAGAGCAGTGATTGTATATGTCCTGAATAGATAAATCCCATAGAAGAAGAAGTGTAAAGAAAGAAAGAAAGAAAGAAGTATATGAGGACAGAAAGAAAAGAAGAGTAAAGAAAGAAAGAAAGAAAGGAAGAAGTATATGAGGACAGAAAGAAAAGAAGAGTAAAGAAAGAAAGAAAGAAAGAAAGAAAGAAGTATATGAGGACAGAAAAAAAAGAAGAGTAAAGAAAGAAAGAAAGGAAGAAGTATATGAGGACAGAAAGTAAAGAAAGAAAGAAAGAAAGAAGTATATGAGGACAGAAAGAAAAGGAGAGTAAAGAAAGAAAGAAAGAAAGAAAGAAAGAAGTATATGAGGACAGAAAGAAAAGAAGAGTAAAGAAAGAAAGAAAGAAAGAAATAAAGAAAGAAAGAAGTATATGAGGACAGAAAGAAAAGAAGAGTAAAGAAAGAAAGAAAGAAAGAAAGAAAGGAAGAAGTATATGAGGACAGAAAGAAAAGAAGAGTAAAGAAAGAAAGAAAGAAGTATATGAGGACAGAAAGAAAAGAAGAGTAAAGAAAGAAAGAAAGAAAGAAAAGAAGAAGTATATGAGGACAGAAAAAAAAGAAGAGTAAAGAAAGAAAGAAAGAAAGAAGTATATGAGGACAGAAAGAAAATAAGAGTAAAGAAAGAAAGAAAGAAAGAAAGGAAGAAGTATATGAGGACAGAAAGAAAAGAAGAGTAAAGAAAGAAAGAGGTATATGAGGACAGAAAGAAAAGAAGAGTAAAGAAAGAAAGAAAGAAGTATATGAGGACAGAAAGAAAAGAAGAGTGAAGAAAGAAAGAAAGAAAGAAAGAAAGAAAGAAGTATATGAGGACAGAAAGAAAAGAAGAGTAAAGAAAGAAATGATCTTAAATGAATAGAAAACATAAGAACAAAATAAAAAGTAATAAAGAAATGATAAGGAAAGATATTTCAAAGAAATCAGAGAATATTAAAAGAAAGAAAAAACAGAAAAAGAAATTTAACAAAAATAAAAGAAAAGAGAATAGGGAAGAAGAAAAAAAATAAAAATACTGATGAAAATGAAAAAAAAAGTAGCAAAAAATAAAAATAATAAAAAAAAAAAAGAGAAAAATACCGATATCTATTAATTGGAAGACTCACATTGATCCAGAGGTTTGAGCTCTGACTTTTTCATGTCTGGATTACAATGTTAGTTAGGCAAAGTTTTAATGATTTTGAACTTTTCACTGTAATTTCAAGTCTGCAAACATCACATGTGCACATACAAGGCATTCTATGTGAGTGTTTATACAGCAGTCTCAAGAGATAATGAATAAATATAAAGACACCATCTTAAAGATTATCTTCGTTGTATTTAAGATTTTTTTAATCAACACTTTTCCATATTGCACAGCTGATTATAAGTCAATTATTTAATTTCTGTTATTGTTTCAGAGACAGTCATCTGTCCACACACTGTGTTGGTGAAGTCTTTATTTTGGAACAGCCAGGGTTTTAATTTCCTTAAAAGTTGGAGATTAAGTTGACATTTGATCTACTCTACCCAAATTAAAATATTTCTTTTACTGTTTTTTTTTTTTTTTTTTTGACTTGTTTACAATTTTGGTTGGCAAATAAGGCTTTTCAAAATTTAATTACTTTTGGAAAATGAAAAAATATACGAGAACATAAATTTCAAAGTATAAACACTGAAACAATACAATCCTGAAAAACGTCAAATTGTTTTAGCAAAGTTTTAAAAGTGTCAGATAGAACTTAAACCCTGTTATAATAAAATAAAAAAATAGTAAAATAAAATTGACTAGTTATCTTGCTAGGTAGCTATTTATATTAAACTCATGTATAATATATACGTGTGTATATGAGCATGTGTTTAAAATAGGATATAGAATTCCAACAAAGTTTTTAGAAATTTGACAAATGAAAAACATTTAATTTAAAATAGATTTGATTACGCATTTCACCACTCGAGGCTTCATAAAATCCAAAAATGAAAGAAATAAATGTGTGTGTGTGTGTCTGTGTATTTGTGTGTATGCTTAAATAATGAAACATAGTACTTTTTCCGTAAGCTGCCATTTCTTGTGATTAAAGACGAAAGAAAATGAGTGACTTTTAAAAAAGTCATTAAAATTTATTCTGTAACTTTTCGCTATAATTCTTAGTTGATGTCAAAAGTTGTTAATTTAATTTCCCAACTTTTTACATCAAATTAAAGATACAGAATAAATATTAATGACTTTTTAAAAAATCACTCATTT
>OZ010573.1:117356044-117381044 GCA_963932145.1 Acanthosepion lycidas
GAGAATTCTTTCTCTTACTCCAATACTTTTTTGATTAAATGAACCCGTTTTTCTAAAACTCCTTACAAGATCAAATTCATTGGAATCAGTCAATTGAAATTGGAAAACAGTGCACAAAATCAATACACATTGATTTTTACAAATATCAATATCCATATATAAATAATATGAACCCCAATGACCTGGTATGAAATTGCTTTTGTTGAATTTCCACATTTTTTTCTATTTTTAGTTTTTAATTTAAAAAATATTTCCATAATTTGACCAGTTTCAGATGAACAGAATATGATAGACATATAGCTGCCAAAGTTTAGCAGATTATTAAAAGTTTGCTTATTTGCCAACACATCCAGTCACATTTCTGAAATGACATTGTATATCATGTTAAAGTGATGGGTAACACAGTTTACCGATTCCAAATGTTTTTCAGAACTAATTGCCTCAGTTTCAGGAATTCCACTACAGACAGAGAATTTGTGAATTATAGAATACAGAGTTTAATTAGCACATTAGATTTACCACTTAGTGCTTTATCTGCCCCCCACTTGCCTTCCATATCCCCTGTCAGTGTCAAATTCTTCAAGCCACTTTTTCTCATTATGTGTCCCAGAAATTTCAGTTATCTCTTTCTGATCTGAAAGAAGTGTCCTTTTTGTTTCCATTTTCCATAAAGATTCTTCATTGCTCACATACTGTTGATGGTATTCTCAGCATCCTTCTGTAGAACCACATCTCTGTTGTCTCAAATCTCCTCTTAATCTGTGAGGAAATTGTCCAGCATTCACTACCATATGGGAGAATTGATATTACATAAAAGTTGAGCAATCTTTATTTCCAATGAAATTTTACCATTTCTTAACGTTTATCACTCTGCATTATTTACAAGTATGACTTCCCCAAGACTTTGCCCGACAAGTGCAGTCGCCTTGTTCTTCATTTTAGTTATGATTGTTTTTACTGCTGCCATAGCAAAAATGACAACACAAAAATTAATTTCAAATATACTTTTATTTGGGGACCAGTGTTGTTTTCAGTAGAAGAACAAATCTTTTGGTGAACAAAATAACTGCCACAGTGTGAAATGTTAATAATGTTAATTTTCTTGAAGGCATTTTCACTATTCCAATGCATTTTCAAATTTCTGTGTTGCATTTTCTGTTACAATACTTCCCAGATTTCTGTACTTGCCTTATTTAGACATTTCCAATTTGTAGGTTACATCTTGAGCTGCTCCTTTTGCTAATGACCGTACCTTCTGACTTACAATTGCTGGTTATTCCTTTCTTAGTTTTTGCTCTCCTTGTCTAGAAGTACCTTAGTTATGTTTCTGTATCTGCATATCTTATGTTGTTGAGGTTGTGTTTACCAATAATAAATCCTGGTAGGACTTCTAGTTTTCTTAGAACTGTAAGTTTAACTGTAAAGGTTAAATAAATTCTTGTATTTGACCCTTTACATTTTTGTTTGGTTGTTTTTGTTTAGTGACATATCAACACCTCTATGGGTTATTTAATGCCAAAATCTAAATAAGAAAATTCAAAATTTATAATTAGTTTGAGAGAATGACATTTTCTTTTCAGAAATAATTTTATAAAATCAAACAAAGAGTGAAACTTGTTTCTTTTTTCAAGAAATGAGATTAATCATAGAAAATTGGTTTTTGTTTTAATTTTTGGCAGTGTAGGCCATGTCATCAATTTTACTATAAAATGTATTGCTGGTATTTTTACTATAAAATTTTCTTTTCAGACTTTTTATTGTCGCGATTTTTGTTTGGGGTGGGGGGTCACTATTTGCCCATAGTTGAGACCCTAACAAGTGCTGCTACTTTGATTTTGTGTACTTGCTCAACTAATTTTCTATCCATATACAGGCAATTTCTTCAAAGTAAATGTTATGGCTTATTCTAAAATCTTTACCAAATAAATCCTTGTGTGATACCTTGTTAAATAATTTTGTGTTATCTATGAAATGTAGGTATATGTTATTCTGTACTCAGTATTGCTCACTCTGATAACATCTCTGTTTTGTCATTAATGTTTGTTTTTATACACGACTACTAACAATCCTTTTATTCCTCGTTTTTTATTTAGCCTTAGAACTAAAAAAATAAAATGTCACTATTTAAGCAGCAAACTATATATTTAGAGATTCTTGATAAAATCCAAAGACAAATCTACATTGTTATTGGCATCTTAGCTTCAGGCTATTCTCTACTGCCATAACATAGCTTCCCTGTGTCTTTTCTATAAATACTTTCCAGACTTTATGAATTTCAGTGCAGTACAAGATTGGCAACTAGGTCTCATCAATTTACAGTTGAATTGGTTAGAATTCTCATTTATGGAACTTTTATGGCTTCATGCTTCCCAGTCATCTTTGATCTTCAAAAATTTAAATGCCATGTCAATCGTTATGTTCTGTCTTCTTAATTCTTATTCTTTTATTGTCCTCTCTCCTTAATAGTAGTTTTTCTCATATTCTCTGACACTCATTAAGCTCTTGCATCCTAGTGGCTTGGGGTGAAATGATTTAAAAAAAAAATGATCTAGTTTGCTACTGAAGAAAATATTTTAGAAAGCATTTTTCACTATTTGAATTTCAGTGTGTCACAATTTTGTCCTCTGAACATTAAAATGCCATTAAAAACGAAGAACAGTTACATAATATCAGTCCTCCTCTATTGTATTGAAACCTGAACAATTGCCTCACAGAGAAAGAAGAAACCTAAGTCAAAAGAAATATATTTCTATAGAAAGATGCTAAGAATACCATGGACTGAACATGTGAGTAAAAAGGAAGTTTTAAGAAAAATGGTAAAAAAAGAAATCTTATACTTAGAATCAGAAAGAGGCAGTTGAAATAAGACACATAATGAGGGAAGAGAGGTTGGAGAATTTGACACTCTCAGGAGATATTGAGGTACAGAGGGAAACAGTGAGTGTCCTACTTACCAAGTTTGTGTAAATGAATAGCAGATCAGGAAGTGGTAGGGATGGTAAAAAGGGAACCTTTCTTTGAGCTACAAATAATGAAAAGATGTGGAGACCCATAATTGCCCACATCCTGAACAGACATTGCATATAGAAAAAATGAAATAAGGAAAACTGAAACCTTGTAAATATTTTCCTTCCTTTAAATGATAAAAAGCCAATATGGCTATTGTATGAATTCCCCAGCTACAGTTTGAATTTTCTGTGTCACCGTGTATGTAATCATTAGAGAGTATGATAAGTTTGATCTTTTGAGTAAATTCTATATCTGATATTACTAGTTACATGAAATGTAGTTACATAATTAAACATTATGATTATATTTGTATTAAGACAAAATTTATTCATTTAAAAGAAAAAGATACTTGATCAATTTAAGTTTTCAAAATTTTTTCATGCAGGTTACATGATTGAAAATTTTCATTTTAACTGGACAATTCTTTTTAAAACTCTTTACCCCAAACAAGGTGGGAATGCCACTAGCACACAGGGGGGGGGGGTTACAGAGAGGGTAAAAACTGTGTATGAGGAAAGGATAAAAGATGAACAGAAGATAGTGGTTGACATTGCATTTAAATTTTTGAAGATTGTAGTTATTGGGGAAGTAAAAAAAAGGGTGTTCCACAGGTGGGAAGTGTGAGAAAAGAAACTGTTGGAGTAGAAGTGGCAGTTACATTTAACTATTTCAGCAGTAACCTAGATGTCAGTCCAATAGCATGGTTAAATTCATGTAGTTGCAGCACCCAGGAAAAAAGCTTGTCAGAGCAGTTGCCAAAAAAATATTTGTAGAAAAGACAGGGGGAAGCCATACATCAACTGTGAGAAAGTGATTCACAATTTTTAAAAAAATATTTCTTTGAAAATAAGTAAATGACTTATTTAACAAGACAATGAAATGTTAATATTCTGTTGTAATGTAAGCAAAGAGTGTTGAGGTTGGGGGAAAACAACTCTCGCACCAACTACAGGGATGATAGGCAGAGAAGGGAAAGAGACAGGAGGTAACAAAAATGGCACTGCAGAAACCACAGCAACTTTAGGGACAAAGTACCCACAAGACTGACTTCACAAAACACTGTGTCTTAGTGGCCCAAGTGGGAACACTCAGGTCCCTACATTAAAAACAAATCTTGTGTCACAACCTAACTCAGTGGGGGTCAAGTAAATCGCCTTCCCAACTGTTAACAGCTGGTTTTCTCATTACTTTTATTAGTATGAGGCATATTACAAGAACCCTGATCTTGACCAGTTGCAGAGAGACCCACATCTACACATGCCAAACTGGCCTGCTGCTAATGAAAAAAACTTGGATTTAACTGGTGTTGACAAACATATCCAAAATGCAGTCTGGAGCCTGTTTACGTCTATATTGACTCACATTCGCCTCATATTCTTGAATTAAAAATTATCAAAAATTTAAATAGTGTAGCTGTTACATTGTCTGACAAATGCTAAACTTCCTCAATGGCTTTAATGAGTTATATCCCCTTTGATTTAACTTGATGATAATGTAAAGTCCAGTATACTTACATCTATCTTTTTATGATTGTCCTAACTTTTGCAGTCTGCAGAAACTAAATTGGGTATACTTAAATACTTACAAATATATTTATTCCCAAATTCTATAAAAAAGCATCCAGAAACATTCAAGCCGTATTTTTTGTTTGTTTGTATGTATGATTATTACAATTTTCCAACTAGGATCATGACACAATGTTATGTGTTTGGAATCTGTCAAATAAAGCTTATTTAAACATCCTTGTGTTCGTCCATGATTCAAGGCAGATTATATTCTTTGCCTATTTTGTCAATAGAAAATGATCTTATGAAGATGATAAGTGTACAAAGTACCATGAAATAATTTGCAGATATAAATGCCAGAAAAAATTTTTTGGATAGGATAATGAATGTTTTCGTTAGCATGTATTAAGTTGTATATTGTAATAAACTTGATATTCTACATTTTCATTATTTTTTCCTTGTGAAATTTTTTTTTATAATTATACTTGTAAGAGCACCAAAGTTGAGCTTGCCCAGGTGCCACCAACACTAAGGCCGCCACTATATATATATATATATATGAATAAAAATAAAAGGAAAACTTATCTTACCACCAATACTTAGGCTGTCACTATATATATATATATATATATATATATATATATATATATATATAGTATATATATATATATATATATATATATATATATATATATAAAGACAAAAGGAAAACTTATCTTAGCTGATATGTTTCTCTGATAGACTTTACCAAAGGCAAATGTAAGAATTTTATTTTGTAACAAGCAGTAACAAACAGAAGTAAAAGTATTGTTAGTTTTTCAAATTTTTTTAAATTTAAGAGACATTCATAAATATTCATGAGGTTAACAGAAAAGTGTAGGTAAATTATAAAGGATGCTAAGTGATATGAATTAATGTCTAATAAAATTTTCCATCTAAGTTGCTTTCTTTCTTAATAAGTATGGCATTCTTTAAATTAAAGTTGTGGTTGAATTTATTTCTATGTATAACTAATGCATTCGATAAATTGTTGGGTATAAGATCCTTTTTGTGTTCATAGACACGTTTTTTTAAATTTCTGCAAATTTCCCCAATGTATTATGAGGAGCAGTCACAACAGTTTATTTTATATATTCCTGATTCAGAATTATTTTTTATGGATATTTTTGTTTTTGATCATATCCATAATAGTTTTGGATGTGATTGTAATTATTTTGATATTTGTTAAGATTGGATAAATTATTAGTAGGCAATTTTATATGTCTGTTTTTATCTTGTTTATTGCCATTGTTATTATTTTTGTGGTTGCATGTCTTGTATGCCTTTCTCTTGCTATATATGGAGACAGATAAAGAGAAAAACAAGACATGTTGGTGGTGTGACAGTTATCAGTATGGAAAATGGAATTGGTTGACTAAATTCAAATTCTAACAGAGGTTGTTACATTCACTTTGACATTTGGGAAAAACAACAAATCTTCTCTTCTCCTCAGCAGCTATGAGTAAAATAGTAGAAGAAACAGGATTATCTAGCCTTGGTAGAACACCTAGTCTTTTGAACACGAGTAGAGGTTTATCCCTTGTTTCCTGTTTATGATTGAGTTTCCGGTTCCTTTTAAAGTCTACTTCAACTTCCAATGTCTCCATGTAAACTCTGAAATTTTATTTACTAATTATTTTTTCTCCTCAATAGGTGTAGATAGGTTTGGCAATCATCTTGTTCACACTCCTCCCAAGTGTTTTGAAGAGGAGTAAAGGTTAATCTCTTGTTTCCTGTTTAGGATTGCATTTCTGGTTCCTTGTAAAGTCTTTTCATTCTCTATTACTCCCAGTAGTCCCTTGCATTATAGTAGCATTATTACTTTGCTTGGAGTGAATTGTTTAAAAGAAAAAAACCCTCAATTCAACCCCACTCTCTGTCAATACATCATGGATTAGCATGGCAGTGTAAGATCCATTTCTCCCCATATCTTAATGATAAAAATACATCAGTTCAGTCATAAGTCAGTTGCAGCCAATATTATAGAATCATTTTGAGCTTAGTGATCTTGTTAATGACTTTATAGTATGTGCTATGCCAAGGCTGCATATGGCTTTGAGTTCCATGTTGTTTTTTCCTATACTAGTTGCCAACCACAGAGCCCAAGCTGACCTGCTAATTAACACATAGCTGGGGGAAGTAGAAGTAGAAAGGAATATAAAGGAGAGACAGGCCACCCCCTCAAGGTAAGGCTTCAAGAACACCAGAAAGCTGTAACGCGAGGGGAAGTAGAAAAATCAGGCGTGGCTGACCACATATGAAGAGAGAAGGGAGATCACCGTCCCCTGTGGGATCATGTTAAGATCATAGACAGGGAACACCATTGGCAAATTCATAAACTTAAGGAATCAGCACATATGCTAGGCCACAAAAATCTCCTGAGCCGACCAAGCATAGAAATAAATACAATATGGGAACCAGGAATAAGGAGTGCCAGAGAAAAGCAATGATAACAAAGTTGCAATATGAGCTCTGGTAAAAACATGTAATGATAACAGCAAAATTGCAATATGAGAACTGGTAAAAAATTGGTTGCTGAAAACGTTAAGTTTATAATACCCAGAAATTCATACCCAGATGTCCTCAAGGACACATGGCATAGTGGATAAAGGTGTTGGTTAGATCCAGTGACAGACCCAAAGAGTGTAAGTTCAATGGAGTGGAGAACTTTCAGAGGGAAAATTTGCAGGAGATAACTGACAACTGACATCCATCAAACATGGCACGTGGTCTACCCCAGTGATCACAATAAAGGGTTCAGTTCGAAATTCGAAGAAGGGTGAAGCATACAACAGCCGAAACGTTGTGACAAATATGGCGACAAAGATGAGGACAATAGTCCGACTAATGTAAATACTGTTATAGATATTCATATAGAGATTATAGAAATATAATATTTAAAGACTAAGATCCAAGTATTTGTGATAACACATGGATATAACGGTAACTTCACATACAGTAACTTCATTATTTCAGTATAAATATATCTTGCCATTTCCTCTAAGTTAAAGTAAGCAGAGAAAAGAAGTTAGAGTGTGTGCATGTTTACTTTTCTGTTTAAATTTGTATGAGTGGATTTATATATATGTGTGTAAATAGGGAAATGCTTATAATTTGTATTCTGTCTGGCTTTGTCTGAGCCTTGACTATGATCTGCTCTCCTACTTCCCCTTACTCTCCTCTTTAATCTCAACCTTACTCTCCTCTTTATCTCTGTCTATACATTTCTCATTTCTTTCCCCACTTTCATTTTTCTTCTACTTCTTTCTCAAACTCTTAATCTTCAGCCAATTTACCACTCAATTATATAGATGATCCCCAAAAGTAAAGGGAATCCTCAACAATTAGAATTTGGAAATGCTTCTAGGGCTCTTCAATTATAGAGCCATTTGCTGCTGGAATCCTAACATCTTTGAGAGAACAGTGCACTACAGGTGTTATGGGTGGGGATAAGTTGGAGACAAGGATATTGCTGGTAGAAGGGAAGGAAATTAAAAGACTGGACAATTGAAGAAGACAGACAGGAGGGAGAGCAGCCAATAGATAAAGAAGTAAGCAAAAACCGAATATATTTGGAAAAATAACAATGACCACCATGAAAAATAATATGCAGAGTGTGTTTTCATTGCTTAGCCATCTGTTCTTTTTTTATCTTCTTTGCATTTACCTCAAATTTTATCTAGACATTTTCGTTCATGGTAGATTTCTTTTGCTATCTTTCCATATCTCTATTTTTTTCCCTAACTCTAAACATCTTTGTTTTCTTTCACTTGTTATATTTTAACTTTCCACTTACTCTCTTTTAAAATCTACCTTACATTTTTCCCTCCCTCAATGTCTTTTAGTGTCCTTTATTCCTCCTACCTTGACTAACTATTATCTCTTACCACTATCATTATTCTCTTCCATCATCTTTTATTCTCAAAGTTTTATATTTACTTCTGCCTCTTTCCTCCCTAACTGGCTTTGCTTACTCTCCTTTTAGACTTTTTATTCTTATTCCTTTTCAATATTCTTCCCCGACTCCCACTTGACACTGCCTTTTGATCTTCTTCCTCTAAGTCTCCTTCTAAACTAATGTCTATTTACTATCTTTGATTATTCTCCTGGCTTTTCATTCTTTTTCTTTTCATTATCCTTCTTGCCCCTCCACTTCATATTGCCTTTTAACCTTCTTCCACTCACTCTTCTTCTACTCCAATATCTTTATTTCATCTCTTTGCTTGTGTTCTGCTTCCTGACTTTTCATTCTTTTTCCTTTTCATTATCCTTCTTGCTCCCCATCACTTCATATTGCCTTTTAATTTTCTTTCTCTCACTCTCCTTCTTAACCAATGTCTTAATTTCCTCTCCACAATCTTCTTGGTATTTGCTTGCAAATAATAACCCCAACAATAAGTTGAAGACAATAATGACCAGAACTCGGTCCATTCATTCACTATTTTCAATTGTTTTTTTTTGCTGTTTTGGTATTTCTTTTTTCACCGTCTTCTATCTTTTATGCAACCAAGTATAAATATTCTATTTTGCATATATTAGCGTTCTTTGAACTTTTAGCAATGTTTTGGCAAGGGTGCTAATCAACTTTAATTAGACAGACAAGCTCTCACAACTGATGATGTTACTTTATTTTTTCTCTTTTCTTTAATTCTTTTTAGTTATTCTGCTTTACATATTATTTTCTTCTTTTTTTTTTCTTTTATACGCCTTCCTGCCACCACTATTTTTGCTTTCTTGTCCCAACATGCTCCCATATATGCTCAACTCTCTTCTATCACATGTCTCTTCATGGAATATTTTTTTGGGGGTTTGTTTGTTTGAATTTTTTTCTTCTCTGAATTTCTATAATGTTTGTTGTTTGTTTTATGGCTAACCCCCTCATCTGAAGACAAATAAGGTTGGTAGAAGAGGAATGAGTCACTCTTTGATGTTTGCAGCAGCAGCAATAAAGGCTTGTTGTGTTTTGGTTGATTCTATTGGGGGCAAGGTATGGCAAGAGGAGTTGGGTGTTTTGATAGGGTCAGCCCTGAAATATTTTAGGTGTGAAATGAAGGCATATGAAAGTGAAACTGAAAGTAGAGATGGTCAAGATAAGGAACTAAGAAGAAAAAGTTGAAATGGTTGAGCAAAAATGAGCTTGAAGATGAAGAGGGATGTAGTAGAAAAGAAAGTGGGCAAAAAGAAATGAGATTTCAAATTAGTAAAATATAAAAAAGAAGTTTGGGAAAGATCGCAAAAACAGATTGAATGAGGAAATAAAAAAAGAAGCACAAAGAAACACAAGATTTGGTTAATCCCAAAGTGATAAAATTAGAGAAAAAAAGAAATTAAGTGATCTGTAGTGTTGGTTAATGTGTAAATGGAGGGAAAGAAAGAAAGAAAAACAGTACTGTTTATTTAGGCCTTAGTAAAACAAAGAAAGAAAGAACTTATCAAACAAAAAAAGAGAACTATCAACTTGGTTCAGGTTTAGATAAAGAAAGACAGACATACAATTTTTCTTTCATACAATTATCAAAGTAAAACACAGAAACTAGGAAATTAAAAAAGAAAAGAAGAAAAAAGGGATTTTTTTAACTTTCCTTTAGAAGTGAAATCAACAGAAACAGAGAAGTAGAATAATATTATCATCTGAACGAAAGGAAGAAAGAAAGAAAGAAAGAAAGAGCCAGAGAAGTAATAGTGAGTAGAAAAATCATTAGGAAGTGAGTAGAAAATATAGATAACTTAAAAAGCACTTTAGAACAGAATGTAAAGAAATTTCTGACAAAAAGAAGAAATAATGAAGAAAAAATTGATTGAAGAAGAGAAGAGTCAGATAGGAAACAGAAAATAAACTAATAAAAAAACAATAAAAAATGAGAAAAAATAAGAAAAACAGAGAATAATTTGACGTAATAAAGAATAAAAAGAAGGAATTGTATAAGGGAAAATTGGTGAATGAAAATAAGTTTGAAAAACATGAAAAATGGAATGAAAAGAAAGTGCAAAGAAAGAGAGAAAAATAAATAGAAAGAAAGATAGAAGGAAAAGAAAAAAAAGAAAAAATATGAATGAAAGAAAGAAAACAACAAACAAAAAAGAAAAAGGAAAAAAAGAGACTAGAAAAGAAAATATGACGACAGAAAAATAATGAAAAAAAAATGAAATATAATGGAAATGAAAAGAAAAATAAATAAAAGAATGAAGAAAAAAAGTAAAAATAGAAAAAAGAGCAAGCAAACATGAAAGAAACAAAAGAAAAAGCACATAAAAACAGAATAATAAAACTGAAAAATATAAATACATAAAAAAAAGTTTGTTGAATCAAGCCAACTTCTGCATGAAGCCAGTGTCATGGAATACACAGTGAGAAACTAAATCCCTTGAAATAACTTGCAAGACTGGCTTACTCAACATTGTTCTTTAACAAATACTTGAGGCAAAATGGAAGAAAAACAATAAATCTTAATCAAGAAAAAAGATAACAAGAGACAGAAAAGACAATGTAAAAGAAACAAATTGGACATTAAAGCAAAAGAGGGGAAAAGGTTACAATCGGAATTGTTGATATCAAGTAAAAAGACTGCATTAATTCTGTTCATTTTAAAAATCATCTATTTCCTTCCCAATCTCAACTCTGTCACCGTTTTTTATATTGTGCTATGTACTATGGAAAATTTGTTTTCATTATTATAATCTTTGTAAAAAATGTCTGACAAAGTGGGAAAAATTTTCTTGTGACATGTTTCATTCTTTAGGACTTCATCAGATTAAATTTGTTGTGCTGGAGCGACTATACATGCGCATGAATGAGGGATGCTGGGAATTTAAAATTAATTTTTTTTAATCTAGCTCATTTCATTTTGGTTCTTTTTCTTTACATCAATTTTGTTAGTAGATATCCGACGTGATAATAGAATTTCTGCCAGGAATGGTGAAATGTTGCAATAACTTAGGTGTAAATTTACTGTGAATGACCTTGAGATCAAGGCACTCTCTAGACATTTTCATCATAATAAATTGTTTTCTCCTTTGATCAGAGTAGTGTCTTTTATATCAAAATTGTTGACAGTTTTATTACAGTGGGCAACTAATTCATTTGATGTATTGTTTTTCAAAATGTCTCTTTTGTGTTCATCTAATCTTTTATTTAGTTACCTTGAGGTTTCTCCTATGTATTTTTTGTGACACTTATTACAGGTGATCAAATAAATTCATCCTTCAAGCTGTAGCTTATTGTTTAGTTTAATATAGACTAAGTTTTTTTATTGTTTTAGATATAGTAATAACAAATTTTATGTTGTGTTTAGATAACTAGATATTATAATCTTATTATAATTTAAATATTGTAACTTATGATTGAGATATTATAATCTTATATTGTTTCCTTTTGTTTCTTTTTTTTTTTTGATTTTCTGCTATCTTTATATTTCTATCAATTTCCTCCTTTCTCCATCTCACTTTTCTTCTCTTTCTACTCTACTTCATTCAATCATATAGACATTAAATTGAACTTAATATGACACAATGCCAAGCAAGAGACACCGAGTGAAGTAATACTGATGCTCTTTTAGACATAATCTGTAATGAATACAGTTCAGTATGCCAGCCAGGAAGGGTCAAACATTGCTTAGCATTATAAGAGATAGAAAATTATGGAGAGTCACACTCGCCCACCACACAAAAGAACATAAACGATGATGATGTCAACTTTGTCTGATATAAGTATCAGACAACTTGTGAGGACCAAATTCACTGCACAGTAATAATGATCTACTAGACAAAATCACAGACACCTGGTCTACAATAATGCACACAAGGCATTTAATAAGCTTGGCACAGTCTGGCTCAAGGCTTCAGATATTGGGTACTTAGTAAAGCTAGGATTTGGTATACAGTAGTAATGATGTCTATGTAGCAAACAGAAACATTACATTTTAATAAGTCACCAAATTATAGCAGGGAACTTATTAAAATTATATTGGGCTATTAATATAGCACAAAGCCACAAGTACTAGATGGCTAGTGAAAACCAAAAGATTGATATAGTCATAATAGTCATAACAGTGTGTTATACTAGTGCTGTAACCATTATACGACAAAGAGATAGTTATTAATCCAGGATGGTGGAGTAAGGAATAACTTGTCAGACTGAGGAATCAGAGAGCCAAGTTTGAATTCCACTTGAATTCGTTACATTCACTTATGTTCTAATACCATTGGGAAAGGTATGAATCCTCTTCTTCTTCCCCCCCTAGCTATGGGTAGATAGAAGGATAGACCGGGTTCTATAGTCTTGGATGGCAACTGGTCTACTGTAGAAAGAAATGGCAACCTACTGTGGGAAAAAGTCTGCCTCTTCAGTCATGTATCAAAAGATACATGATCACCTAAGGGTAGATTAGGCATGACACGTAAGTGACTAAATTTTTTCTACTCTCTTGTTTTATGTTTATCTGTTCTTTTTTTTTTTTATCTTTCTCTGATTCTTTTTCTGTATGCATTCTTGTCTCTTTTGCAGGGGAGAAAAAGCAGGAGATGCAAACGACAAATTGGAGATATTAAAATCAAGCAAGTAGAAAAGTTCAAATATCTGCGAAAGTGTCTTCACAGATGATGGAAAATGTGACACTGAAATCCAAAAGTGCTCATGAATAGCAAAAGATGGCTTTCCAAAAACTAGACAAAGTATTAAGAAAATTACATCAGATACAAAAAAAGAGCACTGGATTTCTATAAGCTATCAATCCTATTATATGACAGTGAATACTGAACAATTTCCTCATAAATAAAAAGTAGACTTGAGGTGTTTTGTGATGTCATTGAACACTTGTTGCCACTTTTGTGATGCCAAAAAATACTCATTGTCACTTTTGTAATGCTCACTGTAGTAGAGACTTTGTAATTGCAACTGTAGTACACCATTGAACAATGCTGGTATCAGATACCTTCTAATATCACTTGCACTAATAGTACTTGCTCAATAAAACTCTCTTGAAAGTAACCACTGTATAGTGATCTGCATAGAGAAATAGTATATAGTCAATAGAGTAGAGAATAGTAGTCTGTATAGTCATAGAGGAGAGAAGAGAAATGTGATCATTAGTCATCAAAATACTTTCTACTTATGCATTTCCTCTATGGTCATGTGATCCACTTAATTCAATAATGAGATCGCCTGTGTTTGCTCACTGGTGACCTATGTTCAAACTCAAGTGTTGGCAGTGACACTTTATTCCTATATAACAAGGCAGCAGAGAGGTGGTTCTACAAAAGGATCCTAGGAATACTATGGATGAAGTGTGTAAGCAATAAGGAAGTTTTAAGGAAAATGAAAACAAAAAAGTCACATAGTATCAAAAATAAACAGCTGAAATTTCTAAGACCTATAATGAGGAAAAAAGGCTTGGAAAATTTAACACTCACAGGATATATCAAAGGCAATAGAAGCAGAGGAAATAGTGAGTAAACTTACCTAATAAGATTGTGTAAATGGATGGAAGAACAGGAAGATAGAGGGATAGTAAAAAGTAAAAACTTTACTAAGAGCTGCAAAGGAGAGGAAATTGCAGAGAGTCATGATTGCCCATGTCCTGAAGGGCCATGGCACATAGGAGAAAATACTTATCTCATTTATTTCAACTTTTCTTCTCTACAGTAGAATGTTTTTCTTCATCCAGCATTACTTTCTCTTTTTTACTGCTTCTTTTACTTTAGTCTAATGCCTTCGTTTTTTTATCATTTTTTTAATTTATTTCTTTTATATTCTATAACTACTTCTTCTATGTAATGTGTCCCTTCAGGATGTGAGCAAACATGGCTCTCCACAGCTTCTTGCCCTTTAAACCTCTGAGCAGTATTTGTTCCATCATACATCCCACTACCTGCTCTGCCAAATATTTGCACAAACTCATTAGGTAGATTAGCTCATGTTTCCATCTGGCCCCTTTGTGTTCAATCCATCCTGTGAGTATCAAATTCATCTCACCTTCTTTCCTCCTTGTGTGTCCTATAAATTTCAGTTATCTTTTTTGTGATTCTAAGTATAAATGACCTTATTGACCTTATTCAATTATAACTAAAACTTTCTCATTGCTCACATGTTAATCTCAGAATCCTTCTGTAGAACCTTCATTCTGTTGCCTCAAATCTACTCTTCATCTATGAGAAATTTGTACAGCAATGCAGGACGGTTGATATTACATAGCAGTTTACCACTGTCTTCTTCATTTCTAACAAAATTTTCCTGTCTCTTTATATTATTTTTCGCTTTTAAAAACCATCCACCTACTTTTTTGCTTTTTGACTCATAACTCCTTTTTCTGGTTCTTTTATTCTCTTAATTTACAGAATTGACAAAGTTAGCAATAAGCAAGAAAAAGAAAGAAAAGAATAGGGAAAACAATAATATAAAGCAAGCAAACAATATATGCAAGGCAAATTAAAAGTAATAAGGCAAAGCAACAGTAATATGGAAAAAGTTCACAAACTATGAATTGGGGTTGATGCACAAAAGCAAGTTCAGACAAGCGAATATAGCGTTCTGACTTCAAAACAACACAGATTAGGATGGAGCCAGATGAAACCGAGAGCCGGCCTATTTTATTGGCTAGGAAAAAATCCCAGCATGCATTTGTGTGTTTCTGCCTATAAACTGGTTTTACAGTCATTCCCAATAATGCCACATTAACAGAAAATTATAATAAATTTCACAAAAATACTAGAGCAAGCATTCATCTAAATTAGTGATTCACAATGAAAAACTACAAGAAAACAATTTATTCCTACAATACAACATACTATTAAGTAAAGAAAAAGTATTCTTATTTTATAATTGTCTATGGCAAAACTTTTATGCTACAGCACTTTGCAGCATTGCTATAACATTGTGACAACATTGGAGATGAGTGGTCAGTTTGTGGTCAGGAAAATAATTGATGTATTACAGTAACATCACCACATCACATATCTCCCAACCAATGGTATTGGTGATATTAGCCACTTCCTTATAAGGAAACATTTGGCATTTATTGACTGAGTAGCTAGTGCTATATGTGGTTAAAATTTATAAAACCTTTAAGAACAATTTTTGAAGGAAATAAGGCTTATGGACACATCACATTGACACACCAGTTCACTGAAGTTAAGCAATGTCAAGCCCCAGTACCTAGAAGGGTGACCACTTGGGAATACCAGGTGCTGTAAGGTTGGATGTGCAGGTAGTGTAATGGATAACTCGGAATTGTTAATCATATATCTGAGCTCCACTTCCCTCACATGGGTATACCCTTGGGAAAGGTATGAATTCACCACTTCTTCTCCCAGCTATGGGTTAATTAGTAAGACTTGTATCACTAAAATCATTATTATCTCCCCCTAACCAAAATAAAATAACACTGGATACAAAATATTTAGATTTCAGGATTAAATAACCCATAGAGGTGTTGATATGCTGCAAAACAAAAACAACCAAGTGACAATCAGGAAAATAGGTTTCTCAAATTCAGTACTTGTTATTGCTCTTTTATTTGAAGTAGTGTAGAATGGCAACATCTTGATTATGTCATTATTTTCACTTTGACTTACATGTGACATCTATTTTAGTTGTTGCTGCTACTGTTGAAAATCCTCAACTGATGGGGTTTATATTAATTGGAACAGTTCTTTGTTTGAGATTCTGCAGCTACAATGTTCAAACAAGGATGATCTTTGCCAAGACTCCCAGGCTTCACTCGCTCAAAGCCATTTTTAACCACTGATCTGAGAAATCAGTTGTATACAGTTTGATAGTTTAAATATTTCTGAATGGGTTTGACATCATTCATGACATCTTTATGAAAGTTTCAATCTAATGGGGCTATTTAAGAATATGACTCAAATTTTTTTGGCTGTACTTTTGGTCTTTAGCAATTTGCAGTATTGTTTGAAACTATCCCTAGCACAGGCTATTCCATCTTCTATTTCCTTATCTTCAATACTAAATTCATAATAACATACATTAAAGTTTTTGAAGTGTTTAATATTTATTAATTCCACATTTTTACGAAGGATTCAGGGTATATGCCATCACTGCCTTTGTTCCCATTCCAAACAATGAAAGAACATTGACTGGGAATTTGGATATTTGCTATGGCCTAAACATCAAACTAAACACCGATTCTTAGAAAACAATGAACAACTTCATTCACCAAGTTTGGCTTTTAAGTTGCTTGACAAGAATTAACATTTTATTGCTCAAAATGGCTTCTTTTAATTCATATTTTAAAAATTTGAATTTTTTTTTAGTTTGATTAGTTTATTAGGGCTCAGGCTGATCTGGAAGAAGATATCTTGAAGAAGATTATGTTGCACCAATACTCTTAGTGGGCTTACTTTTGTGGGAAGTGTGTACATATCTGAAGGTTACCAGTGTAGCACTTGTGATCACATCAGGGTTACCAGTGTAGCAATTGTGATCATGTAAGGAGGTCACCAGCATGGCAAGTCTGTTCACATCAGAAGGTCACCAGTGTGGAAAGAAGGGACAAGAAGAGGACAGAACAAAAGAATACTACAGTGTAGAAACTAGTGATACATAACGCATGAAGAAGCAGTTAAGAGGTCATTTGCTTCTGATATTTCTACCCTGCTCAGTGCTGAAAAAAAACAGTAGATTAACATTAACCTAATTTCTGATATTACTACTATGCCTATCATATTCTTACTTCAAACTACCATTTCTCCAGACTGCTACCAATATCCATCATATTAACAAACCTTTTGCTGTGCAAATGACTCACTCATCACACTAAAGAAAATAAATAAAAATTTCTTATTTATTTTAACCCTTTAGTCAGTTCATTTTATTCCCAAAGTTTCCGATAAAATAATTATCCTACCATCTATCTACACCAGTGACCTTCTGTTGTGAACACACTTGCCACACTGGTGACCTTTCAATGGGAACACAATTGCCACAGTTTCTTCACATTTTTTTCCTTGTATCATCCAACTTAGCTTAGTACAACACATGGCAAATTGATTGGAAATGTCTGAAGGAAGACTATATTAAGCAACCATCTAAATTAGGAGAATCTGCCAGCTTCTCATTATTAAATTTAGCTTAGATTAAGGAGAGGAAAACATGGGGGAGAAAATCATAAAAGAACAATTCTGCAAGTAGGGAAGGGCCTCACTGCCTCATGTGATGTATGGATATTTACAAAGTTGGGTTTTATATGGTATGAGACCAACTGAAGGAAATGTCTGGAGAAATACCATGTTAGGGCAATTCTCAGTGATGTGGTCCTGCTTATAGAGAAAATGTTTTGAAATCTTGCCTCATATTTGGGTTTGAACACCTTTCTATGGCATGAATTGTTCTCTGCTTTTCATTCATAATGATTGTTTCTTAATTGCAGAGCATGGCTTCATTTATCTGGGTTTTAAAAAATATTTCTTATTATTATTTTCATGTTTTGTTGCTTTTAATTCCTCTCTTGCCCTACATATTTTCCAAATTCACTGATCTATTTTTGTAGTTTCATCTGTCTTTATCCATCTTCAGTTTCTCATATGCATCTCTTTCTACCTTTCTTTATTTTCTTTACCCTTTCTCTCAATTAATTTCCTTGGTTTCCAATTTATCTTTATTTTCATACCCTCTTTATCTTTCTTTTTCTCTTTTTTCTTTTCCCTTTTATTTTTAGATCTTCTTCTTTTCAAACATATTTCATTTTTTTTCTTAATCTATTTTCCTTCTCCTCTTCTCATCTTTGCTCTTTGTTACTTTCTTATTTCTTTCTTATCTACTCTTACTTTCATTTTGTTTTTTTGTTTTTATTCAATTATTCTCTTTCTTTTCTGCACATCTTTTGTTCCTCTATTTTACTTTGTGCCTTTTTTTCTCTTTTTTTTTCTTTCTCTTATGTCCTAATTTCTTCACATTTTTTTTAAATTCCTTCATTCCTCTTTCTCATGCAACCTTTCATATTAGAGAATATAAAGAAACTACAAACTTTCAGCTAACACCTAACCAATCACCAAACCCACTGCTATCATAAAACATCATCATTATTAAAAGTACCCATTCTGGATTTTTCTTTTTCTTCTTTATTATTTTTTTATTTTATTTTTTTGTCTTTTCCACCATTCATTCACTTTTCCTTCTCATTCATGAGTGCCTGAAGAAGAGTGAATTCTTTTTCATCTGGTGCTAAAGTTATTGAAATTACATTAACCAACGGATATAAAAAGATATTAAAAAATAAATAAATTTCCTAAATGTATAAAAACAGAAAACAAAGAACAAAATGATACCACCCTATAGAAAGAATAATAAAAAACAAAATAACCAGAAAAATGATTATAAAACAGAATCATTAAAAAATGCAGCGCAATATTGTTTCGGCTGTAACTGAAGTAGGAGTCCGTTTGCATACAGGAAAAAAATTAGTAATTGAAAATAAAGAAAGATTAATTTGATGTTTATAAATGAGCCTCGTTAATGTTAGAGCCCTTCACACAAGCTTGCATAGCTAATTATTGTTAATCAGTGTCAGTTTTAACTCATCATTTGAGAAGAAGAAAAAGTTTTGGGGTTGTTTGTATTGTTATTTAAATTTTTCTCAATATTTTTTATTTTATAAGGCTGAGTTAGTTCCCTTGGTTAATATTTTTAAATGTGTCGACTGAAATAAAAAAAAATAAAAAAAATAAAGCCTTTTTGACTTTCAGTTTTGTTCTTTACTTCTCTCTCTTTTTCTTCCCCTCACCAGTTACCGAGATGTGCAAGTAGTGTAAGATTTCTCAGTGGGGAAAGGGGAATTGACAAACTGAATTCAAATCTCAACTAGTCTGTTGCATTCACTTTCGCACAATTACCCTTGGAAAAGGCAAGACTCCACCTCTATCTATAGATTAAATAGCATCGTAGACTGGGATCTCTTGGCTTGGGTGACAACAAGTCTAAGAGAAGGGAAAGTTTGAAAAGATATGGCAGTTCACAGAAAATAGAGAAAAAGAATCTGTGGAGAAGGCAATGGGAAACCATCAACTGACTTAAAAAATATATTCCCACACTTGATTTTTTTTTTAGTCGTGTTTATTTTACTTGCGGTATGTGTATTACATTTGCATACACTGTTCTTCACAATTTGTTTATATATAACTCATAGGTATACAGAAGGTTGGGTGCTCCTTACTTTTGACCTTGTGCCACATCTAAGGTTTGTTTAGAAAATCACAATATGTATACAGATGTGTAAAATTAAATTCCTGAAAAGCTGTATAAAAAATTCTGATTTTTAGTCATGTGGTCAAATTGGAATCACCCACCGCCCAGTCAGTTAACATCTGGAAGTCTCCTTCCTGACAAATTGACCATGGTGAGATTTGAACCCATGTCTCATGGTCAGAATGCAAATGTTTTAACCATTCGGCCATGTGCCTATTGTGTGTGTTTATACAGATAGCAATTCTCCATGGTGAATGTCAGTTTCACAGTTTAAGCAGTTATAAAACTATAGGCACATAGCTACAAATGCTCTATCTACAATACTGAGTACTCTTCCCTTATAAATATAGCAAATTTTAAGCATATATATGTGTGGGTGTGTGTGTGATTATGTAAATGTTACTTTCACTCTCTCCTGTGACCCAGGACATGACATTTTTAAAAAAAAATCTGTCCTAGTTAATAAATTACACTCAACCAAAGTTTCTTTTCACAAAGCTATTGTCCTGACAGACAATCCGGTAATAGAGTTTTGGAAGCTTAAAATTTAAATCTCTTCTTTCCTAATCAGAAATGCAGCATTATTTTCCTTGCTTGAACTTCTGGAATGATTATTAGAGTAAAGCTACCATGATGATTCTTTCAGTTGTCTTATTTTTCAGTTTTAGTCTCATTGTTCTAACACTACTTCAGAGAATTGATGAATTTTGACTCTACACATGATCAGCTATGCTTGAATTTATTGTATCCATATCGATTACAGTTTTTTTTATGACTTTTAAGCCTTACCTATTGGGTAGCTGGTATTTCCTCCTACAGTTACATAGAATGTTATATATATATATATTTCTTAGTTATGTCCTCTTCTTTGTTTTGGAATGTATCTGACAAGTTCTTTTTTTTATGGAACTGATATTATGTAAGTGGTTTGTCAGTCTTTTAGTTACTGTTGTAGACATATAATCTCTGTAGTTGTTTGATTTATTATCTCTCCTGCCCTTCTCCATACTGCTCAATGTGGGAAACCGGCTTGTAACATTCAATACACCCAAAACCAAGCCATTATTTATTTGTTTTCTCTAGTAATGATGAAATGTACTCTCAATGAAGCACCTTGTCCATAACATCTCTTGCACCAAACCTCAAGTGGAACTTGCATATAGGATTCATTGCTAAAGATGCTAGAAAAATAGGTGGCTATCTCTACTGCTCCAGAAACTACATGACTCTTCCTGCTATGCTCTATTTTTACAAGAGCCAGATCAAAACAAAATGGAGTATTTCTGCCACATCTCACTCAGAGCTGCTCAATCATCTCTTTCCTTGACCAAGTTCAAAGCATTTGCATAGCATTGGAGGTGATGAATTTTCTGCAGACAATTCATTGCTAAACTCTCATGGCTCTATCACTATTTTTTATGGCAGATGTTCAGGTAAGCTACATTCCCTGGTTCTAACAGTTCAGACCTTCATGGTTAAGATCTGTCATGCCAAGTAAACTGAATTGACTCATCCTCATTCCCTTCATATTCCATTGGTGAAGAAGAAGTTCCACTGGCAACTTCTTCCCTAAACACCTGAAAGGATACTTCCCCGATCACTACAATCTTAACCTCTTCAACTAGAGGTTCAACAGTTATCTATCCTTCATATGCTTATAATATACACTCCTTCCTCCATTCCTGTATATCATTACCACACCATCATTTAGTGATCCTATATCTAGAGTGGCTCTCATGCCTTGTACTGAGTGAACAATAGTGAGACAAAAAGAGCCACATTCTTGTACTGAACAGCAAAATTGATAGACAACACTGGCATTTTTAAGTTCAGATTTGATAGATGTTGTAATAGGAGAGTCATGTTAAAAAATGTATTCTATCATTTTGTATTTCCCTCATTATGGACATTATTATATCCGTGATATAACAACACAGTAGTTCATGGACAGAACAAAATGGCTGAAAGGAAAAGGACTGACAAACATGGTTGGTTACCAGAGAGACTTTTATATCACTAAGATATACACAAACTATGTATATACATATATAAACATCCCATGCAGAGAAAACATATTGCATATATCTACACAGCAAAATGTAAGCAGAGTGTAAGGAGAAACAAAAAGAAGTCTTAAATATAATATGGAGATACTTCTGTGTCTGGAGAAGCCATGTTTATGACTCCAGATTCAAATGGGCTGGATTCATCTCTGTCCCAGGCGAGGACATATTCCATGAATGGGAAACAGCTAGTCTTGGGTTTTTCCAAATTGAGGACTTCGAGTTGGGATGTCTCTCAATATCTGAAAAAAATATATGCCTAAAGGGAAACAGCACCCTGTGCTTGTAAGATGCTGGGGGAGGAAGATTTGGTCCAGGCTAAAAGAAAGCAACCTCACCTGGTAGTTGTTGTAAATGAACGAATTTGACTGCCGCTTTTACTTATATTAATTATATATATATATATATATATATATATATATATATAAATTATATATATATATATTAATTATATATATACATATATAAATTATATATATATATATATATATGGAGTTGAGATGCTGAAAGTAACATCAATAAGTTAAGTGACAAAACTTTTACTTGTATTAATTCTATATATATATATATATATATATATATATATATATATATATATATATATTAATTATATATATATATATATATATATATTAATTATATATATATATATATATATATATATATATTAATTATATATATATATAGAGAGAGAGAGAGAGAGTGAGAGAGAGAGAGAAATAATATGACAAATTGTAAAAAAAGTTTTTGTGACGTTTCATCCATTAGGATTTCATCAGACTGAAATGTTTCACAAAAACTTTTTTTTCAATTTGTCATATTAATTTCTAAATACTGTTTGTTGATATATAAAATTATATATTTTTATAATAATATATATATATATATATATATCTATATATAAATTTGGAAAAAATATATAAATTTTTATATATCAAGAACAATTTTAGAGTAATCTATCACAAAATGGAAAAATTTTAGTATGATACATTTCATCCTTTAAAACATCATAGCCCTAAAATGATAAGAATTGCACATGTGCATAAAGAGCAGGGAATATTGAGAATTCTAAGTGTCTCTTTTTCTTTGTGCATATGTGTAGTTGCATCAACATAAAGGTAACTTTAGTTGGATGAAGCAATAAAGGAAGAAAGGTGGCATACATACGAATATGTATATTTATAATTTACATAGTTGTGTGTGTGTATATATATATATATATATATATATATATATATATATATATATATATATATGTTATTCCTCACTAGTTGCACCTCGGAGTTTCATGCATAATTCAGGTGCTGAGTATAGACTGACCATTACGTAATTTAAATTTTAATAAAACAATCTGGTTAACCCAATGTTGGTGCAGGCCATATATTATATGGGTTTACAATTTTTTTTATTTGTAAAATATATTTTGCATTTAAAATAAATGGGATTTATATATATATATATATATATATATATATATATATATATATATATATGTAAAATTAATTTTGAGTCAAAGTTGTTAGTGTTAAATTAAATAAAATAAATTATACTAAGCATAAAGAGAGATTACTGGTTCTTTAAAAAAAACATTAAAATTAAGAAAAAAACAGAAGAGAAATATCATAATTTACATTAAAAATTAATCAGGATCAAAGTATTTCAGATGATATCATTTTTATGCCAACATATAACCATCAATTCATTTCTCTTGTTTAATATGCAAGGGTTATTTAAGTGTTTTAAGATAAACAGATGCATATTCAACTAAGTAATTCTTTTCAAAATAAACACAATTGCTGAAAAAATGTTGTCTGTCCCTTTAACTGACTGATAATATTGTATACTGAGATGATGATGATGTCAAATTTTGTTTTGGTTTCACAGAAAGTCTATGGAAATGTTGTTTCTACCATCATCAGATGACTTTAAGATAACTTTGTAAGATGCAAAACAAAAGCACTGCTCTCTCTCCAATAATATGTATCATTATGAATATATAATTAATAACTGTTATATTACATTGAGTACTGTTTTATTAACACCAGCATTACATGTGCAATATATATATATATATATATATATATATGTATTTATATATAAAAAGTTGACATTGAAGCCAACACCCAGAGCTGGCAGTCTGTTCCATGCTAAATGCAATTGTCAGGTAATGTTCCTGACAAATGTCTTTAGCATGAAACAGACTGTCACCTCTGGGTGTTGACCTCAATGTCCACTTTTATATTTACATACACTCTATCCTTGATACTGACCACTTTCAATCCATAAATATAGCATACTTTAAACCTATATTTTATATATATATATATATATATATATATATATATGTTTCCATTTTGCCCGGTCTGCTGTTGGCATGCTTACGGCCATCACTTAATATGTATATCAAGCTCTTGATAATAACAGTGTAGCTCAAGATTTAGCTCCACATATCTGAAAGATGTTTGACAGGGTTTGGCATGTAAGCTCCAGGGCAACAGTATTAAAGGATGATTGTTTGATGTAAACCTATCACTGCTATCAAATCATGTAATGAAGGTAGTTCTGAACGGGCTTGTTTCCAGATCCTTTCACATAAACATGGGTGTCCCCCAAGGCTCTATCCTGGGTTCCATGCTGTTTCTGATCTTCATCAATGATCTTCCTGATGTCATCACCTCCCAAGTAGGCATTTATGCTGATAACACTACCATTTATTTGTCTCAATAGCAAATCCATCAGGGCAAACAAAATTAACCTTACCGCTGCTCTTGAAAAGGACCTCTGATCAGTGGTTAACTAAGGCGAGAAATGGCTTGCAAATGCCAATCTTGCATATTTAGAAATCTACTATTTGGCAGTGCATTGAATACTGTTGCCATATCTGGTCTGGTGCCCCTGTTTTTTATCTCAAGGTTCTTGACAAAATCTAAATAAGGATCTGCAATGTAACTGATCTGGATTTGGCATCTCAACTTCAGTCATTTTCTGACAGATGGGATGTGGCCTCTGACAGTCTTTTCTACCAATATTTTCATGGCAACTGCTCTGACCGGGTTGAATTTAAACATGCTACTAGATTGGCATCTAGGTCTCACCCTTTTACTGTTGAAATAGTTAAATGTATCCATCACTTCTACTCCAACATTTTCTATTCTCACACTTCCCATTTAATTGATTACCTGAAAACT
>OZ010573.1:117383544-117428544 GCA_963932145.1 Acanthosepion lycidas
TATGTATCTGTGCATGCATGTATATATTTATATACAAAAGTGATCTTTGCTAATGGTGTACATGCATGAAAAATAAGTGTGGTAAAATACATTAGTATAAACCTACAATACAAAATGGTAATTGTATACTTCTATTTGCACAAAGAGACATTTTCTTTTTAACTGCTTCATTTTGAGAACTAAACACTCAAATATAACTCAATAGGAACTAAATTTTATTGAAAGCAACATAGCAAGACATACATTTTGTTATGTTTTATAGTCTTTAAATTGTTAATTGAAAAAGAAATATTTTTTTCCATCCTTCTAAAATCATATACAGAATTGATGAAGTAATACCGAAAAGGCAAACTCACATAACCATTTGGAAGAGTTTCCAAAATCATAAGTTTATTTCAGTATCCACCACCAATGTTAGGCTATAAACACAGATTTTGTGTTTGTTGAAATATTAATGAACATCACTTTTGATAGAAAGTACTGCACATAAGGATTTCAACTAACATAAATATTAATATATATATATATATATAATTATATATTTAAAAATATGATTCCAACACGCTACATAAGAGGTCTCATGTTTCAAAAACAAGAGCCGAAAACTTCAATATAATTATTAGAATTAAATTGAGTTAAAGTGAGCTCTGTTTCATCTTCAAGTGAAATTAGTTTAATATTTATTGTGCTTATCATTTACCTTTAGAACTAAAGATTTGGAGTATAATTTTAACATGTTTGAGCAAAAACAAAAAAAATAAATATTGTTTTAATACAAATACTTGATAAATTTCAACTGAAATTGACACTGTTTTGTCTGAATGCTGAATATTTCCTTATAAGGAAATGGCTAATCTCACCATTACTATTATTTTAGCCATCGTAGCCATTTTGGGGGTGAGAGAAATGTCATATATGCTGTCAAATACATTAATTTTTTCCTCCTTTCTCATAAGTAGTATTAGGTTGGTGCAGAAATAATATCGTTTTTTGACGTATTTTTTAACGTCAAAAAACGATATTATTTTTGCACCAACCTAATATAATATCAGAATTGAGGCTGTATAAAAACTGTTCACTTGCTGAGCACTTCCAGCTTTCAAAACCATTTCTAGAGAAGATTTGTATTTATTTTAATAAAAATGCATCCAAAGTTTAAATTTGCATTTATTTTATACATTGCATTACCCTTTAGTTTTAAATATTGTGTCGTGATATCTTCATTTGTGGTGTATCTTGTCTGTTTGCCTGTTTTATTTTCTATTATAAAATATATTTAATATATTTATTCTTAATTATCTGAATTTTATATTTCAAATTTAAAAAAAATTAAATTCTTAAAAATATTGTAAACAAGCAATTTACACTTGTGTTAAAGATATATTTCAATGAACTGAAAATGTAGATGAAGTTGAAAATTTAAGAGCAGTTTTGCGAATAATTCAGTTCTTAAAATTACATATCAATAATAAAATTCCCTTCGTAGATATACTGATTCAAATAATAATAAATGTAAAACTTTTACTTATAAATAAACATTTACCCTTAACCATAAAAACTATTGAACATATAGATACAAAATAGTCTTTATAATTTAATAGGACACATTTGATTTTTTTCTTCACTGACAATATTTTATAATACACAATTACTACTTTATCTTGTAAACTAATTTGACATTTATCTGATAAGAGCACTATTAAATCACACAACAAAAAAATCCAACAAATACTGAATAATAATACAAAAATATATCATATAATTTTTTGAAATGACTAAAATATTAAAGCTTTATGGAAAATAAACCATCTCACATCAATATAATTATTTTCAATGTAGGAACAAATATATTAAATATATTTTATAATAAAAAAGAACAGACAATATACACCACAAACTATTATTGGTAATGTGATATTTAATCCTAATTTATAACACAAAATAAAGTAAAATCTAAACCTCTAAATAAATGTTCAATAAAATAAATACAAACTTTCTTTATCATTGGCTTATGGAAGGCAAAAGTGGTCAGTAATTGAAGATTTATGAACAGCTTCAATTCTGATGCCAGCTCGTCAGAAAAGAGAAATTTAAGATTTTAAGATTTTTATTAATTTCTCTTTTCTGAACAATGACCAGAGTACTTATATATATATATATATATATATACACACACTGCATTTCAAATTATTAATGAGGTGACATTTTTTATTTTGTCACTTGCCATCACCTGAAGAAGTACAAAGTATTGAAACATGAAAGCTTTTGTGCAGCGATTTCAACATGTTTTTATTATAATCTCTTATAATAAAAATAATATATATATATATATATATATATATATATATATATATATATATATATATATGATGTATATTCATGAATAATTTTAATTTAAAAAATTCTGAAAAAACTAACATGTATAAATACTTTATGCAAAATTCTTACATTTGCCTTGATAAAGTACATCAGAGGATGAAAAACATTGGCTAAGATATCCTTTTGTCTTTATTCATTACCTTTTTACAGATATATTTTTAATTATATTTGAAGTTTTGCATATACACTGTGTTTCAGTCATATATATATATATATATATATATATATATATACACACACACTGCATTTCAAAGTATTAATGAGGTGACATTTGGCCAAAAACTACCAGTCAAAATTTAAAAAAAATTTCACAGTATGATGGGAATAGGTATACACACAGGGTGTATAAAAACTGTATTGTTCTGTGTGACAGGAAACAAATGGTGGCCATTTGCAATACTTACATGATATATAAGTGTTCCAGACTATAAACAAATGTCATTATAATCATGCAATTATTGGTAGAAAATGTAATTTGACTCCTTCTGAGAAAGATATTATAACATCAGAACTTTTCAAAAGCAAATCTACCTTAGAAATATCCAAAATAATTAGAAGATATCACCAAACTGTGTAAAGATTTGTTGCACCTCTGGCAAAGGTATGTAAGAGGGCCAGTAATAATTTGAGGGTTGTTTCCTAACATTCTTTGTCACAAATGAAATGTAAAGCTGTACATAATCCAGGCCTGACCAGTGGAGCAATTTTCATGATCACTGGAGCAGCAACAGTGTCCAGAAATACACGTTATCATCTTCTGAAAAAGGTCAGGACATCAGTGAAACCAGTGACAAAGCCTCAACAGAAAAATGTACACATACAAATATGTTTGAAATGGCCAAAGGAGAACATGAAGAGCGGTTTTTCCAAAGTTCTATTCACATATGAAAGTCATCCAACACTTGATGTCCCTGATGTTTGGAGCAAGACAAGGACAAGATCGTCATCAACACTTGACACACTGACAAGGAGGAGGAGGTATTATGATTTGGGTTGGTATTATTGGAGGTATCATGGTTGGTCCATGGAGAGTGCCTGACAGTACAAAAATAACTGCAGATGCTTATATAGCCTTCCTCAAAGAACACCTGGAATCTTGGCTAAAAAAACAAAGAATCACCTTCAGGAGAACCATCGTATTTATGCAAGATAATGCTCCTTCACATTCAGCATATAAAACTATGGAGTATCTGCAGAAATTATGCTTCTGTGGACATTGGAAGATGAATTGTCTGTTCAATTCTCCAGACTTAAACCCAACTGAAAATTTATGGAGCATTCTCAAGTGACATGTTTATGAGAATGGACACCAAATTTAGAAGCATGGATGACTTATGGCAGGAAATAGTCAGCGTATCACATGAAATTACATCAGATGAGACCCAGAAATTGACACGTTTGATGGACCAGTGCCTTTTCCAAGTCATTTAAAAAAAAAAGGATCACATATTAACCAAATCTGCTAATCTTTTGGAACTCTGTCTACTTTTTGTATTTCAATTTAATTTCATTTTAGTTATTATATGTATCTATAAAAATCTGTAAATGAAGCAATTAAAGGGTTATTTTCTTTTGCTTTACAGGTTTTTTTTTATTGCACCTAGATAATAATTTGACACACTAGTAATTTAAGTAAATTAGGTAAATGACCGTAACTTCTGTTTCTTTTTCTAGAACCTTAGTTTTTACAAAGTGTATATATATGATTCCATCATTCTCTGATAATTTCATCAACTTCCAACCAGTAGTTTTTGGATAGGATGGAATTGTGTCACCTTGTTAATAATTTGAAATGCAGTATATATAGGGTGAGGCACAGAGGACGGACGTTTCTGAAAAATTCACATCATTAATTTTAGATTCAAAAATATTTTTTTATATCAATGTGTTCATATTGAATTAGCATTTGACAAAATCAAGTGTGGAAAACAACATCCCTCATGTGATGTCCATTTTCACTGATGTATTTCTGAAGGCATTCTTGGAAGTTAGTCTCCACTCTTTTCTTCAAATCGTCCAGTGCACATACATATGTGCCTTGAAGTTTCTCCACAAAAAATAGTCATACATGGATAAACCTGAGGGTGCCAAGGTGTGTCAGCCTGATTTTAGTGAATGTAAAATTGGTGATGAAACTCGTGCTGTACTTTTGTCACAGACTTGTTATTCTTCACAAAACTGCCGTCCACACAGTGCCATCGCTTCAACTGAAAAGAAAAAAAATTGCTAAGACACCAGGGATCAAATGGTACCTGTTGAACATCTGTCCATCCCACTGAGGTGAGTAATACCTATTTCATCCATCCTTTCTGCATCACCCTATATATATATATATATATATATATATATATATATATATATATATATATATATTTAAATATATATATTAGGTTGGTGCAAAAATAATGTTTTCTCACATAGTAACATATGTCAGAAATCGGCATTATTTTTGCATAGTTGTTACATTTTATAAAGTCAAGGCTTGAAATTTCTTTGTCAAACCAAGAAGTGATTTCCAAATAAGTTCTGATATTTGTCTGTTTTGGGGAAAGTAGGACTGCAAAGTTGCGAGCACACTCTCATATACCTGTGGATGAATACATACCACATTTCCTTGAATATAATACAATCTCATAGTAGTCATCTCTATGGAATTTTTTTTAAAGTTTTACCATATTATCCATTAAAATCTCAATGTCAGACATCTATGTCATTTTCTAACGAAATAATGGATTTTTTATTTATTACTCAAAGATATTTTTATCACTTTCAACATGATATTTTTAGTAGATATCCATATTTGAGTAAATGTTCTGTTTATTTTTTCATTATATTTTCATCTGCAGGCCTTGTTTATAGAAGAGACTTGAAGCAGCATAAATATATTTCTACAGAAGGATGCTGAGAATACCATGGACTGAACATGATAGAAACTACAAAGTTTTAGAGAAAATGGAAACAAAAAAGACACATAGACATAACATCAGGAAGAGACAGTAGAAAATTTCTAGGGCATATCATGAGTAAATTGTGCTTCAGATATTAGATACTTACAGGACAAATTGAAGGCAAGAAGGACAGAACAAAACATAGCATAACCTATGTAACGAGCTTGAATAAATGAATAGCAGAACAGGGTTTAGGAGAGATAAAAAGATAACATTTATTAAGAGATACAAAGGACAGGAAATTGTGGAGAGCCATGAATGCCAAAATACTGAAGGGTCAAGGCATATATAGAAGAAGGAATAAGAAATTTATCTATGCATATATTAACTATTCATACATTTTATCTGCAAAATTACTTTTTCTATATACCTTACAGAAATAATCCATTGTGTTTCTGAAAAAGATTCAGTTTTATAGCAAAAACAATTTGATTTGGTGTTGTTTGACTCATTTTTATATCTATGTGCTAACATGAGTATCATTAGTCATATTTCTGAATTAGTCTTTTTTTCCCTTGACCTCAGAATGACATGCCGCACGTTTACTGGGAGGGGGTGGTTATAGACACTTGGCATAGATGACATTAAAAGTCATAATAATAATGAAGGTGATAACTATAGATTTTATTTAAGTAGGCGAATTTTCCCACCTGGCAGTTATTCAGCCCATCATCAATCAATCGCTGTTTGCACTTAATGAGGTGCTTGTCAGGTTAATGAGTTGATTGTACTTCCCTAACGAGTATATTAAGAGGCTGCTGAATTATGACTATTTTACGGATTTTCAAAAACTTCCAAAACTAAAAAGTTTTACCGAAAAGGTATAAGGGATGCTCCAAAAATAATGCCTCCTGTTTATTTCCAAAAAAATATACTAATAACTGTAACAACAAGTTTCAGCTAAAAAAAACAAAAAAAAAAAAACACTTTTCTTTATCTCCCCCCTCAGTCACTACCACTGGCAATGTATTTTTACTTGTGATGAACAAGAGCTGGCATGTCACACAGCATTACTTACCATCTAAATAGGCTCACATCTACTATTTGGACTTGTGCGTTTCGCATTCTTCTGCCCAAAACTGGATGTTGACAACTCAATGACCCAAAGCAGACTATATAAATACATTTTCTTCACATAGTCTCTACTCATACATCTGCTTTAACCCCAAAAAAAAAAATGAAAAATTTATTGACCAGTTGGATCAGAATGACAGCTATACATTCTCTAATTTAAACAAACCTGAAAGAGACCAGCTTTGACATCAACACTGGCAAGCTGAGAGACATGACACAAACCAATGTTCATGTCAACACACTGAGAGAGAAACACCACTGACAACAACAGCCATTAGCAATATCTATTTCACTTCTAATTTCACCATTCTCTCTCCCTCTTGCCTTAGCAACAGCAACAGATAAAAGTTACTAGTTTTGTATATATGTAAATAAATTATACGTTTATTTACCCATACTCAATGTATTTTTTTTAAATGAATTTGCATTTTTCAAAATGGAGAAATAATTAACCTCCACAAGAGTAACAACAACAAGGTTCTGTCTTCCTTGTTACCCAATTTCATCTCTGCAACAGGCTCTAGAAATGTTTGTAATTTTTAATTATTACTGGGTACATATTTGCTTTATACGTATTTTTGTGTCAAACATCATTTTGCCAGACTGATTCTGAACTGCTATGTGTAACAAGGAGAAGAATATTATGGTTTTATTGAAGGCAATATTCAAACTCTATTGTGATATCAGCAACATCTGTCTCTGATGCAATGGGTCAATGTAATAAAATGGGTGGGGGAGGTACTATTGGAACTATCTCTTATGTTTTAACTTCAAACTTATTTCATTTATTAAACCCTGGTCAGGTTAATTATTTGAATATATTAGAAAAAGCAATTAGTGTTATTGTTTAAATAGTGTAATGGTTAGTGCTTGAGAATGGGAAATTGGAAAGCTGAGTTTAAATTCTGCTTCATTTTTCACACAAATACTCTTAGGAAAGGTATAAATCCATCTCTTCCCTGTGACCAGATTAAATAGCAGGGAACACTGGGCTCTATAGCTGTGACTGGCAACCAGTCTAGAAAGACACACAAACCCGGGCACTCAGAAACTGTACAAGGATGATTAAACATAAGTGTAGATAATATATCTGTGAAGATAAAAAAAGATAGATTTCAGAAACTATAGATGATTCCACCAGAGAATGAATATCCAGAATGCTGTTGACCCCCAACAGGCATTGGGCCAAAAGAAGATGAATGGATGGATTTAAAAAAAAGTGATAAAATGATATCTCTTTGTGCTGTACATGAAGTCATTATATCTGTTGCTATACAAAGTTTGTTTGGAAATAATGCAGCTATTTCTTAATACTGACTAATGAGCTGCTTTTGCTGGTTCCCAGACTTTATGAATTTAAACATTCAACTAGGCTGGCATCGCGCTCACACGCTTTCACAGTCGAAACTGTTAAATGTAGCCGTCTCTTCTACTTCAATAGCTTCATGTCTTGCACCCCTCGCCTGTGGAACTCCCTCTCCTTTTCCTGTTTCCCTGATAGCTATAATCTCCAACTATTCAAATGTAATGTCAATTGACGTCTCCAGATGCCTTGATCTATCCCCTATCCTTCTCTTCATCCTTTCCTCTATCACTCCTCTTTGCTCTCGCTCCAACTCTCTGTAACCCTTTGTGTGTTAGTGGCTTCCCTCCTTGCTTGGGGTGAAATGCTTAAAAAGAAAAAAAAAGTAACCACATGTGCTTAATTCAAACTACAAGCTATTTTGACTTACAAAGAGATGAAAAATGATAGGACAAGGAGAATAATTAGTGCCACAAACAACAGTGTTTAAATATGAATGGTGGCACCCACAATCTACAGCTGCAAATGAAAAACAACTGTCTGTGCAAATAGGCGAAGAGGTGTGGGTAAAACCACCTAATACTTCATGTACTACTCAATGAGAGAGAGGCGCGTAACCAGCACACAGCCTGCAAGCAATGTAGATGTTGGGGGTTTCTCCTGATAGATCTTGGATGTGTGACGGGTGTTTGAGTCATCAAGTTATGAATCCAGTCATGAAGACAAAAAGACCAAACACCAAATCGGGGGCCTGCGTAAATCGTAGCAAGAGAGACATTCACCTGGCTGGATGATTGATTATGTGGTTAGCTGGAGATTAATAGATCATTGGTGGGGGGTTGAAGAATTTTTTTTGTCTGTTTCCTGGAGAAAATTTATCACTCAGAATTAACTCCATTCAGGATTTCTGACAAATTCTTGGTTGCTGAGAGAGTCAAGTAGAGAGTGCAAGAAAAAGACTGTTACTTAGTTTAAATCATAGCAGTTGACTGGAAAGCAAGAAGAGAGTTCCATAAGTGTAAAGTGTGAGAGAGGAAACTATTAGCATAAAACCTACAGTTACACCTAGGCATTTCAATCAGAAAATGATGAGACCTTGCCACCAATCAAGTACTGTGTTCAAATCCATAAAGTCTCATTGTCAAAGAAGAAATCTATCAGAACTATTATCGTGAAAGTCTTTATAGAAAAGATAGTAGATTACAACTGACATTGCATCTAACCAATTGAACTGTAAATTGATGAGACCTTGCTACTAATCTAGTACTGCACTTAAATTCATAAAGTTTAGGTACCGTTTAGGTTATTCCAAACAAACACCATGAAAGTATTTATAGAAAAGGGGTACATGGAAGCTACATTACAGCAGCAGGAAAGTGACTGAAGCTGAGATGCCAGGTCAGGACCAATAATATTGTTGATACTTCTTTTTATTTTATCATGAATCTATAAATATATAACAAGATCACCAGACCATAAGTTATAGTGATATTCTAAGCATGGCCAAATGTTAGACTTATAGATATGTAATATAGATTCAGGAAAGAAAAATTATCTGGCTCAACATAGAGAACCAACTTTCTTAGCAGAAGAAGTAGTTAATTTAATATATTCTTTCCACTTCATGTCGGCTGAGAATTAGCACAAGAAAGCACAAGCCAGGCTGGTGGAAGGCAGAAAAAGGTCTCTCAGATGATTAATAGAGAACAGTTTTATTTTGAAGGCATTAAAATTAACAAGCCATTCTTTGCCCCAGTTAACAACAGACTGTAGGGCATTTTTGAGATTAGCTGCCAATTTGACCTTACTGAACTGATCAGACTTACTATATACTATTACAGGAGTAAACGGGTGTGTCATCAATATATATACTAAGTAAGAGCTAATGCCAACAGGAAGGTCATTAATAAAAGTTAAGAACATAGTAGGACCAAAGATAGAGCTCTGGGAGACATTTGCATTAGTTCAAAAGGATCTAGAAGAGTGGTCATTCAGGACAATTTTCACTAAGTGATTTGATAAGAAAAACTGAATTAGTTCAAAAGTTTGTCTGGAGACACCATAAAACCAATATGCTAAACCATTCTGAATGCTTTCAAGATATCTAAAGAATTTTTTTTTATTTGGTGTTAATAATCTACACTCAATTTGTTTATACTTTCATTTACCATATAATTTTATCCAATAAAGGGTCTTTTGTTATTTATTTTGATCTCATGATCCCATCTATTTTTTCTCAAATATAATCTCAATTGAGGATCTGATGTTTCCTTATATTTTTTCCAACAAACATATGGAATGTTATTTGCATTGTTAAAAACAATAATGATAAAGATAATCATCTAAAGAAATGTGTGAAATAATGAAAATACTTAATCTGACGGGTAACTGTTAAAATTACCCAGAACAAAGAAAGGAAAATTTATAAGGAAAAGTTTAAAAAAAAAAAAAAAAAAGAAGCATTATTTGAATAGTTAATCTTGTCCAAGCAAAATCGGTGAAGGAGATCTATGGCTGTGAAGCAGAACAAAAATTCTTCTGTTGCCAATGGCAGCAGAACATAGAATCTGTAAAACAAACTTCTGAACATAGTGTTTCCTTAAGAAGACATCACTTTCAGACATTTTTATTTGCCCGTATGCCAGTGGAAATGGGTAGCAAATAATGGGAGCAAAAACTCATTTGCAGTTAATCTTTCTGGTCGGATTGAGAAAAGCATTCAAGAAGACAAGGCTTGACCAGGGGTCATCCTTCTGTCCAGATCCATCCGGAAACATGGCAGTAAATAAAACAAATGATTGGGCAATTGTTATCATTGGATCATTCAGGATATGAGCATTTTATGCATTGCCAACTGTTTTGTGTGAACATCAGAATTTTTACATTTCTATCAGTGTGTTTATCATAAGAATATCTAATTTGGCATTATAAGTGTGCATTTATTTGTGAGTATGTGTATGTGTTTACACGCACACAGAAGACTTACAGCCATATAACATTGAAATAGTGCTTCTTGTACAATCACCAAAGTTAAGGCATGATAAGCCTGGTCAGAACCAAGATGTTTGCCTGCTTAGAAATACCAGCTTCTGTGATGCTGGATGTGCTGGTGTTATAATAAGTAATTGCTCAGAATTTGAAATCAGAGAGCCAAGATCTAATTGAAAGAAGTGTCTGGTTAGCAAAATCAAATTACTGTCTTTTTCAGGCTGGTAAATGTAATTAATACAGTTTATTATAAACAGAACATTTACTAATTTTAATAATTGTATCTGTAAAAATAATGTATAAACAGAAAATGTATTAAAATGATTGCTGGACTTAGTCTATTTCATAATATATGTTGTCATTTGTTTACGTTAAGATACGCTTTGAGCAGGTATGATTATTTAAGAAAAATCATAGGAAATTTGTTGTTTAAAAACAGTAATTTGACTTTGCTAACCAGATTCTTTTTCTCTAGATAAATGGTATAGTATGTCAGTCTAAATGACTGTTCCGTGTAGGATACAGGTTTCATTTCTATCAAAAGACATATTTTGTACAGAATTTCTTGGATATTTAGACCAGTAAATGCAATTAATATTGTTTATTATAAACAGAGCATTTACTTAAATAATTATAACTATAAAAATAACTTATAAACAGAAAATATATATATATCTATATATAAAATTGAGTATCTTAGTATCTTGTCCTTTGAATCACCTAAAGAGTGTAAGACAGCTGTATAACTATCTTGGTGTTCTCATTTAACTTTATTTTGTGGAAAGATAGTAATATTTGACTATTGTTTTTCATATATATATATATATATATATATATATAATATTTATTTAAAAATTATAACTTAAGTATGTTATAACATCTCTACGAAAATAGCCATTTTGTTTCGACACTTCTGACGTCTTGTCAAGTGATTGTGTTGCAAGTAAAATAAACAAAATGGCTATTTTTGTAGTGATGTTACAACATATTTATGTCATAATTTTTAAATAAATATTATTGGCTTTACTTTTTCTTGGGCACTTTTTTAAAAAAATAGCGTTTTTGGTGACTGGAAGTTTATTCCATCTATACCAATCTTGTATTCATGTATATATTGTACCAAACCTTTTGTAAAGGATGATGATATATTATTGTTAGGGTCCCCTACCCTGAATGTGTAATCTATTAAAGTCACCATGTTAAAAACTTGACTTGGTTAAAATATATGTGAATATAATATTTAATTTTTTATATAAATTAAGATACTCTAAATGCACAGATGTGTACATGCACACACACACATGCACACATATTCAGATATCTTGCATGATAAACAAAATAATTTTTAAAAAGAACTGTATATCCAAAATATTTTGATAATTTTCTTTTATTTTCTTTTAATTTCTTTATTTTTTCTTTTCTTCATTTATGATTTTATTCTTTTACAGTGTCCACATTTTTCAATTACATTCTTCATATTTCCTCTTTTTTCTATGTGATTTCTCTTGCGGTTGAAGAATGGTGATGCCAGTTGTCTCTCTTTGAATAAAAGAGACCCTAAAATTCCACACTAGCACGTCAGGATGTTTTGCTATGACTTCAGTGCTGGGACTCAAAATGTTACCTTAAAAGATTCTTCTACCAAAAAAAATGAATGTGGTGGGGTTGACCTGACTCCCTAAAAGTGCCAGGCAGCACCCTCAATGTTGGCAAGCTGTGAAGATGATTCACAAGGAAAGAGTTTAATAGCCACAACATCAACAACAGCAGAGATAAAGAAACAAAAATACAGCAAAATCATTACACAAACTTATTGGTCAATATTACCAGTATTTGTGTTGAATTGGAAATTTGCTATAGAAAAGAAAAGAAAGAATTCTGGTAAAGGATGTTTCTATTGAATTTTGCCAAGTATTGACTTGGAATGTTTATTCAACAATTTCTTTAGACCTGCATTCTTTCTCCACACATATTTTTTTTTTGTTAAAATAAACACATAAATAAACCACAGATATGTCCTGCCCACTTATAAAGATATACATGGCCTGTCAGTTTTTCTGCTTTTTATTATTGGACACACCTATCCAGTCTGTCCATAGAGAATATCCACAGAGTATTCTCCAGTATATAAAGCATACTTTGGTGTTTTTTTCACAATAATGTTCATCCTGTGCAAGGCCCAAGAGCCACTTGAAGTAGAGAGTTACAGAATAGGGGTGCAGTTTATGAGGATATATGTGGAAGATAATGGCTAATATTATATCAGTCTTCCTTTATGGGAGTGAATGGTGGACAATTTCATCACAGATGAAGAAGAGACTTGAAGCAACAGAAATGTGGTTCTACAGAAAGATGTTGAGAATACCATGCACCAAACGTGTGAGCAAAAAATGAAGTTCTAGAGACAATGGCAACAAAAAGGAAACTTCTACTTAACATCGTGGAGAGACAGTTGATATTTCTGGGACACGTAATGAGGATAGAAGGCTTGGAAAATTTGATACTCAAAGGACAGATTGAAGGTGAGAGAGACAAAGGAAAGCAGTGCATAACCTATCTCGCCAACTTGAGTGAATGATTAGCGAAGCTGGTTTTGGGAGAGATGGAAAAAAGACAAAACTTATTAAGTGCTACAAAAGACAGGAAATTGTGGAGAGCCATGATTGCAACCATTCTGAAGGGACATAGCACATAGAAGAAGAAGAATCATAAATTAACCTCAAAAGCAAAAAAATGTTAGTTTGTTTTTCATTTAAGATGTTTCTGGAATTATCTTTTATCAATCTTTCATTTATTGGTTTTATGATAAATATTTTTTTTATTTCTTTTTACTTGATTCTTTTGTCCATTCTAGTGCTAAAATGCTAAGGCACAAATAGAAATGAATGTTTTTCATTTTGGATCCCACTCTGCTTAAAATCCTGGACACACTCCTGTCATCTCATTAAATACATTCTTCCACAGAAACATGGAAATAGGAGCAACAGTGACATTTGCATCTACAGTATTACCATTTTCTGTTTGTCTTATTAATGCCATTGAGAATATTAACAGATATATTAGTAACAAGAATTTTTTTTCGCAACACGCTGATGCATGTTGAAATCTTCAAGGTATTTGCTATTGTTGAAGCTATTGCTAACATTTTCGGACTAGATTTACAAAATCTACATTTCATTCAATTTTGCAAATCAATTGATGAAATTTGAATAATTTAATTTGTTTTGAAAAATACATTACTTCATTGTTTAATAATTTTTATTATTTAATTTAATTTCATAGGACTTCATGGCAAACAATATTTTTAAGAAAATGTATTTTTTCCTTTTTATCAGCAAAGAATAAATTCTTAAGATTTCTTGCTCTTGTGCATGCATCATACTACTGGGTATATATAAATATTACTTTCTGGACCCAAATTCGAACTTTTTGAAGTATTTGGCCTTCTGATTTGCTCATAGTTCTTGTAAATGCAAGATAAACTGGAAACTGGATTCTTGTATAAAGAAAAGCTATATAAAATTTTTATTAAATAAGTATTTGTTGTTTTAATCATTAAATTGCTTTTAAAATAGTGGGAGTATTTTCTATGTTAAATAATAGAACTTTTTGTCTGTATCTCTGAGATGAGGTATTATGATTACTTTCATTATTTACATTATTCAGACAGTTATCCTCATCTTCATTGCCATATTCACAATGTTTCAGCCATTGCACACTCCAGCCTTCCTCAGGTGAGTGGAATTTCAAACCATACCCTTTAATTTATCTGGTTATCTCAGTTATTTCCCTTTAACTCAACTCTCCAAGTTTTGGTTCACCACTGCTGTGACCTGGTATTGAATTCACAACTCTATGAGTCTAGTCACTGAATCTAACCAACATCTTTATACATTGGGCCATGTGTCCTTGCAGACATCTGTGAATGAATTTTGGGGATTTATAAACTTAATGTCTCAGCAAATAGTTTTTACCAGTGCTCATATTGCAATTTTTCTGTAATTATTATTGCATTTTTTACCAGAGCTTATATTGCAATTTTTGTTGTCATTCATTACTTTTCTCTAGCACTCCTTATTACTGGTTCCCATATTGTATTCATTTCTATGTTTGATCAGCTCAGGAGATTTTTGTGGCCTAGCTTGTGTGTTGATTCCTTACTATTTTGTATTTTCCACTGATACTCTCTGTCTATTATTTCAACCTCATCTCACAGGGGCCAGTGATCACCCTTTTCCCTCCATATGTGGTCAGCTACAACTGATTATTCTATTTCCGCTCATGTTAAAACTTTACAATGTTCTTGCAGTCTTACCTTAAGGGGGTGGCCTGTTTTTCCTTTGTATTTCCTACCACAGCTTCATTGGATTGTGTATACACAGTCCTCAGTCATGTTCTCCTTTATGGGGGGTTCTTGGAAGAGGTGTTGGCAAGTTATTGCAAAGTCTTTTAATTTTTCGAAAGAAATTAATAAAAGTTTATTGTCCTAAGCTATGCACCATAATAAAACCAAATGTACTTTGTACACCCACCTACACGTGTGCACTTCTCCTCAAAATTTGGTTTCGGTCAGTCAATATATGGCTATTTTAGAAGGTGTGATGAATGGATGGATGGACTAATGGAAGTTACATAATTATATATATATATATGTAAAAACTTAAAGAAAAGATATGTAAAAAGCAATATTGCATTTTTATTAAATAAATATTTGTAACTTTAATCATTAAACTGTTTTTAAGATAGTTATTGATATGTCCCAGGAAGGGATATATTTGTTTGAAGTAGCTAAGTGGTTTTGGCTACTGTAACCGGGTAGGACAATCTAGTAGGTAGCCGTAATGGACTGGTACTCGTCATAGTCAATATGCATAGGCTTAGGCTTATGCAATAGGCATAGTCAATAGGCATAGACTAATAGTCATAGTCCATGTACCTCCACATTGGTCTGTATTTATGGCTGACACCAGCCAATCCTATTACTGTGAGGGGGAACCCAGGTGTATGCATATTCATTATATCAGTTATATTAAATAATAAAACTTTTTCAAGAAAACAAATGAAAATTTATTGTACTAAGCTCCACACCCTAGTAAAACTAAATGTACTTCATACTCCCTTAGCTGGCTGCACTTTTCCCCAAAATTTGGTTTCAATTTGTCAAGAAATGGCTATTTTAGAGAGTGTGATGGACTAACAGAAATCTCAGAATATATATGTATATAATTTATATATAGATAAAGATTAATATCTGGCAATATTTTCAAACGAGAAAGAATTTCACAGAATTATAATGTTCAGATAAGAGATTCAAACACAATGTTAGGTATGTTTTTGTTGGGTATTTTAAACAATTTTACATTAAGAGAAAAGTCAAATATGGACTAATTTCCACAAAATATTTGCCTATCAAAATCCTTTGTTTGAAATAAATATCTTATTTGTTTTATTTTCAAAAACATAGCTTCTGAAAAGAAAACCATTATAAATGAAACCCCCAAATCTCTAACATTCATTTATTGCTAAAACCTCAAACAAAGCATTTTAGACAAATCATCTCAAGTTCATTAAAAACAATATAAATTAAAATTATGATTTTAGATTTTATCCAAAATTTACATGAAGAATAATAATAAAAATCAAAGAACATGTTAATCTAAAAGTTTTTCTATATGATTTTAATGCCTATTAGTTAATCCAGATCTTCTCAAGAACTACAAAAACATTTAGCATGTAAATTACCTAGAAATGTCCTGTTGCAGTGTGCAATGATTTCCACATATTTAAAGTTTCTGAAGGTACAGTAGGATGGGGAAAGATGCCTTGCAAAAGTTAAGCAAAGTATTATGAAACAAGGAAATCTTGTCAAAAATAAAGAAAAGAGTAATGGAAAGTATGGAGAGCTACAATTGCCCACATCCTGAAGAGATAATGTGCATAGATAAAAAAAAGTTTTAATAATGAATTTATAACAATGAATGTAAATTGTTTCCATTTTTATATTCTTCAGTTATTGTTATCTAAAAGACCCTTTATGTAACTGATAACAATGAGTAACTTCCTTTATATTAAAAGAGCATGCTAAAAAGTTCTCAACCAAACCAAGAAGTGCAAATAAAAACCATGAAACACTAGAATAAAAAGAATTTTGCATTTTAATTAAAATTATACTGGAAAAAGCTGATACATTTATCTGACAACCCAACAGAAATATTTTTCTCTTTGCATGTTGGATAACTCTTGCTTGATTATCACCATTGAAAAAGAAGCCAGAAGAGAATGGTCGATTCACAGAAAGAAATGAAATCAAGACAGTCTAGAAACAAATAAGTGTGGTAGACTTGTATTTCATGTTAATAGTCAGTTTCAGTTATAATATCACAGGTAGTAACTTTTAGCTAGGCTTTAGATAATTGATGTTTTTATTAATGTTCACTCAATACAGGTCCCATGAGCCACTCCATGTAGAGGGTTATTGAGATCTGATATTCTTTCATTTGGTCAAGTTTTAGGGAGTTGATATGACCTGGAATTTTTCGGTAATTCTTATAAATTTTCAGTCTTTGAATGCCTTACTCCTCCTCTTGCCATGCTTTATTTTCACAAGGGGCAGGCAGTACAGAATAAAAATGGAGTATTGCTACCATATCTGGTCATCCTGCACTTTCCAGCCTTCATGGAGTGAAAAAAATTTCTTTCCTACCTTACAACTTCAATTTCTTTTTCAACTTAATTTGTATATATATATATATAGTATAGCTGGCCACTTGTATTCAAGGATACCCTTCTACTAGGGTGGCTAGCCAATCCCTATTGCAGATGCTTGCTCAGGTGAATTTGTGTTTTTTTCAACATTCACAGGGACCAAATGTGGTTTATACTGCAACTATGCTGAGCAGAACTTAGTTACAGTTACTGGGAAAGAGTGTGTTATCTAGTGTGATCAACAATTTGAATAGGGCCAGCATGCTCAAGCCCTCAGCCATGATGACCTGTGACTTCATGCAAGCACAGTTATCAACGGCCCCCAAGGGTCCCATGGTTGAGTGGTTAGAATGTTTGCTTTCTGACCATGAGACCCAGATTTGAATCTCACCATGGTCAATTTGTCAGAAAGAAGACATCCTGATGTTAGTGGACTGGAGGGTCAATCCCAGTATGTGGAACCTATGGAAAACCATGCTATGGGTTGGCCCAAGCTTTGTCAGTGAAATTGGACAGATATATATATATATATATATATATATATATATATATATATATATATGGTGCAATAGGTAAATTGTGATCTAAATGACACAAAAATCAAAATAACACTAACATCTCATTTTAACAGATATATTTACCAAAATTACACAAAAATATCTTGAAACACTAAAGAGTAAATTTATTCAATAAAATTGCAATTGGCTACAATCACGGACTCCAGATGACTTTCAAATCTCCATCAACTCAGCTGGTATAAGTTGGTGAATTCTGCCATAATATTTTCCTTCAGTTCATCTTTGGTATTACAAGGAGTTTTGTTGGTCTCTCACTCAACTGCACCCCACACATAATAATCAAAGGGTCGTAGTCTGAGGAGTAAAGTGGGCAGATGTAAGGGGTGATGTGGTCATAGAAATTGTCTGACAGACATGACTAGGTTCTCTTGCTTGTGTGGCATGTCCTCTTGCCAGATATAGGGTCCTTCCAGCACCACTACCTCCTCAAGGTATTTGATGTGCATCTCTGTGTTGAGTCTAAGGACCTCACCAACAAATTCAGGAGTTCTTTTGTTATCAGAATGATCAGACTTTTCTGAGCTGCTGTATCTTCGTAATCATCATTAGACTGATCCAACTCTTTCTGAATCCTCTGCACTGTCCTCAGATTGACTCCCAAGCACTCTTAAATGTTTGTATTGGAGGTTCTGTCACAAAAGCCAAGCAGTACCCAAATGCCATTTCCAAATTTCTGTTGGAGTGAATTGAGTCATGGTGCTCTCTTTCTCAGACCCTTACTCTACTGTGCAGTAGACAAAATCAAAAAACAAAATCAAAAACAAACCATGCAATTCACGAAATTAAAAATATAAAATGGCGACAATTTACCCATCGCACTCTCTCTCTCTCTCTCTCTGTGTGTGTGTGTGTGTGTATATATAAGGTAACTGAACTTATATATATATATATATATATATATATATATATATATATATATATATATATAAAGTAAAATAGATTTTAGCAAGAACTATAAGTTAATAAGCTGATTTTTAAGCACTTAAATCTAAGCAAAATGACAATTTAAATTTACTTTAATAGCATTTATTAACAAATACCATTCACATGTCCCACAAATGGCCTAATGGATAAAAGTGTTGGTTGAGTAATCCGAAGTGTAACTTGGCTGAAAGAGTTGTTATAACTCACCACAGCAGAATGAACAAAGTTAAGATACTAAAAATTAATTAACTGAAACTGAGATATCCAAAAGAGGCATGGAAGTTTGAATTAGCACAATCTAGCATTGTGGACTAAATGAACAGTTTGGTTCAAAATTCCCCCATATGTCACCTGAAGAAGGCCAGAGTGTACAACAGCTGAAACATTGTGAATGTGTCAATAAAGATGAAGGCAACAGTCTGAATGATGTAAATAGAATAAATAATTATTCCTCCTCCTCCTCTTATGTTCATACAACAATATCATTTTGTAACCTTCTAACTTGAGTGGCTCCTAGATACATAATCATATAAAAAAATGTATTGATAAAGGTGTTTGGATTGAAAAATTAATATTTGTTATGCAAATACTCATTATGAGGTTATAAAAAAACAAACAAGGAGCAATTTTAGGGGATGGAAAACATGTAATCATTTTATGTAATGGAAATGAAAAGTCAAAATTATATGAACAGATACACGAGGAAAGCAGACCCCAAATTTGTAGATATTTATACATTTTTCAACAGGAGGATGTGAGCTATCATACTTGAAAGATGACCATAGACTATTTATAATAAACAGGCTTTGTAAATTTCTCAAAAATTGGTCAAGCCAATTTCCTGAATTGAATATTACAGAACATCGTTGGAATTTACTAAACAGCAAAATGAAAGATAAATGTGCAAATATTATTAATGATTTTTGGTACATCAGGAAGATGGATTGGGAAAGTATCAATTACTCTTTTATTTCAAATTTATGTCCCTGATTATTAAATTTTGATTGTTTCAAGTAGTAAAAGAGTTAGTATGAAGACTTAGTCAATTTTTATAATAATAATAATGTGTACTTTTTTTGAGGGTGGTAGGGACTTGGTTGATTTGATTTTCTTTTTTAATTTTATAATCTCCCAAAACATTTGCTGAAGAACGCCTAAAATATTAACACAATCAAATATTTGTAGTCTTTGTTAAAATCTCTCTTACCAATTATAAAAATATAATTGGTAAGAAATATTTGTGGAAGGTTTAGGTATTGAAAATTTGACCTTGTAAAAATATTCAATGTTTCCTCAGAGAAAAAGGAAAAGAAAAGAACAAGAAATTTATTTTTTCTATTTTCTTTAGTCCATTTTCTTCTGATATAGTTTTCACATAACAAGAAATAGACAAGACATAGGAAGATTTCTTAATGACTCCTCTTATTACTCTGACTCAAACTATTACTCTGACTCAAACTTTTACTCAGACTATTTCACTGACTGCAACATGGACTATAAAATAAAAGAAAACATATCAAGTAGTCAGTTCACACTACTTGATATATTTTCTTTTATTTTTACTTGGTGTGTGGCCATTATAATGAACATAAGAACATGTGTAAATATTTAATATAAAAATTCTGAGCTCATTTTTAATGTCAGTTACTTGAAGAGTATAACATTTCTGATAACATAACTATTGATGCTAAAAAGTTGAAACATTTCAGATTCAATAATTTTTATCTTACTCCATAAATAATAATTAAATTTTAGTTGGTATCCATTCAGCTGGATTATCATATTTTATCAATAATTTTCAATTAAAAGAGGTTTTTATTTTGTCTAAAATTGATTAATTAATAAAATATGTTTTCATAATGTGTCTGTTATAATTTGGAATTGTCTAATTTCTTTAATTTTCCAAATCTTAATTTATATAGATTTTTAATGATTTTCTTCACAAACACTACATGTAAAATGCATTTATTTTACGTATGAATTATTTTCTTTTTCTTTTAATTAATTTTACACCGAAGCAAGGCAGTAAAGCCACTAAGACACAAGAGGTTACAGGGTGCAGAAGAATTAGGAATAGAAAGTTTACTAATGAATGGAAAGAGAAAGGAGTAATCCAGAGGACAGTACATAGCGATTGACATTGTTTTTAAATTTTTGAAGATTAAATTGGCTGGAAAGCATAGCACCAGAAGGGAGTGCCATAAGCAAGAAGTGGGAAAAAATAAATTGTCAGCATAGAATTTATAGCTACATCTAGCCAGCTCAATTGTAAATTGAAAAGTTCTCAATGCCAGTCTTGTACTGCGCTTAAATTCAAAAAGTCTAGGTACCATGATGAAAAGCTCATCCAAACTATTAGCATGAAAGTATTTATAGAAAAGGCACATGAAGACAACTTTACAGTGGTGGGGAAAGTGACTGAAGGCAAGCTGCCAGATCAGGACTGACAATAATGTTTATTCTTCAGATTTTACCAAGAAGTTCAAAGTAAATAGCAGCAGCACTGGACCATATGTGGCAGCAATATTCTAAGCATAGGGGAATGGCAGACTTATAGATATGTATGATACATTCTAGAAAGAAACATTGTACTATTTATTTTTCAATATGATATGTCCTGGAAAGGGATATATTTGTTCGAAATAGCAAAGTGGTTTTGGACTACTGTAACCGAGTAGGATAATCTAGCAGGTAACCGTAATGAACGTGTCCTCATCATAGTGGTAGGGAATAGGTGTCATCAATAGGCGTCCTCTTGTACCTCCACATCAGTCTGTATTTATGGCTGACACCAGCCAATCATATTACTGTGAGGGGTAACTCAGGTGTATGCATATTCATTACATCACAATACAACTCCTTTTGTTATCAATGCAATTAATCTAATACTTCTTTAACACAAAGATAAAATTTCAGATAAAATTTCAGTTAATTATGTACAAGATATAGATTTTAATTTTGTATCCACACAGAAGGGATATCATATATAAATAATCTCCAATGAAAAGTGGTTTTATTTTGTCCAAAACTGTTTAATTAACAAAAAATGTTCTTATAATGTATCTGCTATAATTTAAATCTGTTGACTTCCTCTATTTTACTAAATCTTATTTATATAGATTTTTAAATTCTTTTTCACAAAAAATTCTTTGGTAATTATTTCATTTTCGGATTAAATTGAGTTTTAAGACATACAATTTTTAATGAACTTGACACTATGTACTAAAAATACGATGTATTAAATACATTTGCTCAGGATTAAAATAAAGACATTTAATATTGCTCATCAATGAGGTCTGAAAGACATATTTTTAAACTTAAGATATCTAATAGAAAACTCAACTCCAGTTCTACACCAGGGTCCTTTTTTAATATCTTAACATTTTACATGTCAGATCGGATCAAGCTTAGGCCTGCTATTAGTAATGTATAACCCAGTACAGCCTACCACATGTATGCGTAGTTGACGTCTAAACCAGCTACCCAACAAGCTTTACTGCTGGTAAGGAGGGTGACATATCTCCGCAGGATGAAGAACAAGACCTGTCAATGGATGGATGAGCTTCTTATAGTAGACAATAACCAATATATATATATATATATATATATATATATATATATTGAAAGACTCATTTCTGTAGTTTACTGCTACCAGCAAGCAGAAATATTTCTCCTCCCGATGATGGCCATTTTGGTCGAAACTAGTCGAGGAATCTAAATGAAATAATAATAAAAAAAAACAAAAGAATATTAATCTACATCACAGTGTGTCTAAAGATTTTTATTTTTTTATTTTTTTATTGTTCAATATATATATATATATATATATATATATATATATATATACACTTTTTATATTATTCAGACTATTGTCCTCATCTTTGTCAGCATATTTATTACAATAATTCAAATAATGTAAATAGTGTACATAATACCTCATCTCAGAAATATAGACAGATATATACATATATATGTTATATAGGAATAAAGTGTCACTGCCAACACTTGAGTTTGAACGGGGATTGCCAGTGAATAAATACAGGTGATCCCATTATTGAATTAAGTAGACCATGTGACCATAGATGAAATGCATAAGTAGAAAGTAGCGTGACATCTAAATGATCACTGTTTCTACTCTATCTCCTATTACGATATGGATATGCATTTCTAGTTTATCCTCTATTACTATACAGACTGCTATTATCTATACTATTTCACTCTACAGATTACTATTATGAGTAGTATCGAGCAAATAATATTAGTGTGAGATTATTCAAAGGCATCTGACACCAGTATTGTTCCATGGTGTACTATAGTTGTATCTGTAATTACAAAGCCTCTACTACAATGAGCATCACAAAAGTGATAACAAGTATTTGATGGCATTACAAATATGGCAACGAGTGTTCACTGACATCACAAATATATATATATATATATTTATCTCGGGCTAGGATGAGGTCTCAAACCTTGAATGGTAACCTTCTTAGAGATGATGTTTGGATAAAAACACTAGGACTACTATCAGTGTTTGGGTGTCAAGGAAGAGCATCTGGCCTTGTTAAACCTTGCCTCAAATCATCATGAGAGATTCTCTTAGGTAAGACTCACCTTGCCTTGTGTGTGATTAATCTTGGTCCTGCCACAAAAAAACAAAAACAAAAAAAAAAACACAGCTATGATGAGGATATGATGAACATTTGATATATTTTAAATATACTTTAAAAAGATTGAATTCACTTCTATGACAGAACTGTGAATTATAATCCCTAAACACTTTTTCATAAATTCAAAATTTCTCCTGCTTTTTAACAAGCGGATTCTTTTTACCCTTTTACTTATTGTTAAAGGATTGATACAAGACCTCAAAGTTTAAATTATTTTCCTGAGTATAATAGATCTTACTTTCTGTCTCAATTTCTTATATTGAGGCGTTTTCATTATTTACACTATTTACATTCAAACTACTGTCCTCATCTAATGTTTCAACTACTGTAATTTCTGGCTTTCATCCGACATATATTGATCTGGGTAACCTAAAGGGAATTCCAAACTGAACCCTTTATTTAATCTAGTGGGGTAGACTGTTCTCATTCCACTGTCCATATCTAGGAATATCTTATCTAGTTCTTATTCTAATACTGCTTGGCTAGTGCTTGCACTGTTTCCACTGAGTCCAAATATGCACTGCCCAGCCCAGTTGAACCAAACTCATAACCCCAACATTTTAATCTACTAGGGTATTGTACTATCATAATTCCCTGTAGAATACCTGATGAAGGGCAGAGGGAACAATGGCCGAAACATTATAATAACAACAAAAAAAATGGGGGCAATAGTCTGAATATAAATAATGTAAATAATAAATCTTACTAACCTCTAACTGATATCAGAGGATAAAAAAAGACTTGTCTAAGGTTTAACTGGCTGTTTCTTGGCTTGAGACCAATCCAGGCGATTACAGAACCAATACCTTTGCCAAATAAGCCATGACACTTGACTCTTAATATAATAATCAAATTATTGAATGCATTTCCAATTTTCTTTGAGCTTCCAAAATAACAGAGAAAATAAACACTTTTTCAGTTATTGATTTGTTTTCTGCTTACCTCCCTTGATTCAAAATGCAGAAAATTATCCCGTTTCAAACTTATCAACAAACCTATCTCAAGTTATGTATATGAATGCTTGTAAAATATACCATATTTCTCAACATAGAAAACAGTTGTAATTTAGTGTGGACTAATCAAAAAGCAAAAAATATATACTCAATAAGTCATACTTATCACTTTCTAATTTAACATTATCTTAATTTTAATAATTTATTCATTTATAATGAAATATATTTAATTCTGGAATTGTCAGTGAACTTTTGTGTCAAACAAGGTAGTGTAGATATTAGTCTAACACTGGTAACCCAAGCACTTCAGAGTGATGTTTGGGCTATTTTTTCTTAAATGTTACTTATGATATTATTCTATAGAAACAAGGGAACACTTATTAATAATAATGTTCTATTTGAGACACAGAATAATAAAATTTTACTATAATGAGACACAGAATAATAAAATTTTACTACAAAGAAATAATTACTATTTGAATATTAACCCTATTCTGCACAGTGTTGTAAAAGACAGTGATGGGATGCTTTTTGTCTACCAACTTTAAAATGCCACAAAGATCCTTAAATGTCTTAAATTATTTCAAACTATACATGATTATTTTTTTACCTTTTAACTTTTATTTTAAATTTGTGTTCATCTTGTCTAGTTTTTGCATGTCCGTACATTGAGAGTGCCACTCTTGACTAAGATAAAAAAAGTAGTGGTATATATCTCTCCCATTCCCAGACCCACGCTAACTACTGGCTAATACCTGCCTAGTATCGTTCATATGCAAATAGTCAACACCACCTACTATAAGTAGAATGTCTTCTCTCAACAGCCCATTGTGGAAAAGGACACAACTCCTTGTGATTACAGCACCACATACAACCAACTCAGAGTCTTTAATCAGGCTGACCCAACTCTCTAACAGAGATATAGCAAACTTCTATGTAAACATAACAGGATGCCATCTTTGATTGTGAACATCTCTGTTGTAATGTCCATATAAACTCTCTAATGATGGCTCATGTGAGAACAGCATAATAAAAAAATATCTAAATGTTGGGCAAGTTTTGTCTTTATTTTCTCCTGAAACTAAAGCCACTATATGAAGCTTAGAACAGCTCATGATCAAACACGATAGACATTCGTTGTCTGTTATATTTAACAATATATGTTTGAATAATGATCTGCTGCCCCAATGCACTATATATCATTTATTTTAAATAAAAAATAAAAACAGAAGAAAAGGGAGACAAAAACAAAAAAAGCAACAATCCACATATAAAATACTAACTACACCATTATTGCAACAACCAAATATATTTAACTAAATTTAAATGAGGTAATAGCCAGTCTTAATACAGCATCTGATTGTTGCTAATGTGGAGGAAAAATATGTATACTTATTAATATATAGTTTATAGCTCTGTTAAACTGCATCATGCATTATTTTATTAACTCCAGCATTCCATGTGTAATATATACATATTTTGATCATGGCTTCTAGACAACTTTGGAATCTCCTGCAACTCTTCTTCAAAAATTTAAATGTAATGTCAATCACCATCTTCTCTCATCCTGAAACCTGTTCTTTTATTGTTCTCTCCTCCCTCATCCTCAGTAAAGTCTTCTCTTTCACTCCCTGTAACACACTGTATTCTAGTGACATTATCACCTTGCTTAATGTAAATTGATTAAAGAAAATAAATAGAATATAAGATGGACAGAGAATTTAAAGTGAAATTGGAATATACAGTTATAAAATATAAGAAAAATATTAGGTTGGTGCAAAAATAATGACGTAATAATGTCGTTTTTGACGTATTTTTTAACGTCAAAAAACGACATTATTATGTCATTATTTTTGCACCAACCTAGTATATCAGAAAACTGTCACAGAATAGAAAGATTCAAATTTTAAAATATAAATGACTATGAAAAAAAGGTACTTTAAATATTTTGCTTGCAATTGAGAGCAGATGATATGGGAAGAGAATCAGAATTTTGAAAATAATTAGAAGCTTGGATAAGAATAGCTGTTTAAGGGAAAGAATGAATAACAGTCACAAAATGTTGGATAAATATACTCATGGTGTTTCAGTAGTAAAGAGATATGATTTAATAAAAGCAAAAATCATGATGAAAATATTAATTTGAAGTCAAAAACAAGTAATCTCTACCCCCACCAGAGACAAACACAGACATACATAAATAAATAAATAAATGTTATGATGTCAGATTTTTGGTCAAATTAATATTTTCTCTCCATTTTTTTTTCACTTAATTTTTTTTGTTTTTGTGCTTGATTTGATTGTTATATTTTACTCCTCAACACCCTTCACCTAACAATTTAGTTTTGGCTCAAAATAATGTTTTATTATTCTTTTGGTTTCCTTATAATCCCTGGAGCCAAAACTGGTTCACCTTTGATCTTTTACATATTTTTTCTGGTGATACTGTGTCTATGTTTGGTAAATGAAGATAATAGTTTTAAAATCCATCTGTGCTAAATGTGAAAAAGAGGTATAAAACTATATACTCATACATATATCTTTGTTTCTGAATTAATACTTTGATGTACATTTATAGGGAATATGAATGCATGTGCCAGATTTGTTTGAGAATTCAATTATAAGTACATAAAAAAGTATGTATCTATTTGTGTAGATGTGAATATTTAATTATGTATTATTTTATTTACAAATATGATTATGTTTTCAAATGACCACTAATATAAAGAACATGCTAATGTATATGATGATCTGTTGTATTTTTATGCTATTCAAACTCAGTAAATAAAAAACTTAACCGCAGTATCTGGTCAGTCATTTTTCAATGAAACTTGTATCAAACACAGATTCCTGTTCAAATACACAACATATATATATATATATATATATATATATATATATATATATAAGATTTGTAAGTGTAAAGGATAATCCAAGTAGGTGTTTTTTAATATAAAATATTAAAAAGATAGGTCCATGAAGAGAGCGCAATTTATTGTATACAGAACAATATGATATTGATCAAAGGAAAAAACACATCTCAAAAAATCGAATAATAAATTTATTTCAGCAGGTAAGTTTTACAAAAAATTCTGGTTTGATGAGGTAGATATTAAAAAATTACCTGCTGAATTAAATTTATTATCAGATTTTTTGAGATGTCTTAATTTTTTTTTCTTTGATTCATATTATATATATATATATATATATATATATATATATATAAGTCAGAGAAATAAATTATAGTCATGGAAACATAAGGTTGTCTATTTCTTAATTATTTAATTAATTTATATATATATATATATATATATATATATATATATATAAATAATATATATATATATATAAATAATATATATATATAAATAATATATATATATATATATAAATAATATATATATATAAATAATATATATATATAAATAATATATATATATATATATATATATATATATATATAGAGAGAGAGAGAGAGAGAGAGAGAGAGAGAGAGAAAACATAGGGATCAACACTGCTTGGTAACCATTAGTTTCATGGTTCAATGTAATTCGCTGTGTTTTAAAATCATACTGAAGCATGAAAATGACAGTCACCAAACAGAGTTGATTCTCATTTCCATACTGCCTATAAATATACTATATCTCCCATATTGATCACTTTCCCCTCCTCTTTTATCTATTAATATCAACATATACGTATGCACCTATATATAGAGATTTATTTATTTATATATATATATATATATATATATATATATATATATACATTTATACATATATATATATATATATATATATACACATATATATATATATATATATATATATATATATATACGCATATACATATGTGTGTATATATATATATATATATATATATATATATATATATATATATATTACAATGAATCATTCATACAAAAAGTAAATTAATAAAGTTAATGATATAAAATGACAAAATCCCTTCACAAACAAAATTTTAAAGGTGCATTAACCTACAAATCACTCTACGAATGTTATGATCCTTGTTTTTAAAAATTGTAAGCTGTATAAGGTCTTTCTCACTCAAAAATTATAATCTGTATAAGAAAGCTTGTCTAAAAATGCTGTCAAAATATATATATATATATATATATATATTATTATTATTATTTTAATCATTTCACCCCATGCAAAGTAATAAAGCCACTAAGACACAAGGACTTAATGAGTGTGAGACAATATCAGAAAAAGAAAACATTATTGGGGTGAGAGAACAATAAGAGAACAGCAATTAAGAAGACTGAAGATAACAGCTGCCATTGCATTTACATTTTTGAAGATCAAAGTTGACTGGAAAGCAAAAAACTGAAAAAAGAAGAAACTGTTAGCATAGAACTAACATTTACATCTAGCCATTTCAACTATAAAATGAAGAGAAGCTTTTACCAATCTTTGTACTGGGATTAGATTCATAAAGTCTTATACATAACAAATTCTAAACACTACATAACAATAAGACAATAGATAATACTGCAGTGTTATTAATAACAACAAGCTTGCTATCAAATAGCATTGGTATAAAAGACAATATTCAAACTCCAGAAGATGAGAGTAAAAATAAATTGAAAAGAAATGTATAGGTAACTTATGCTTCCAATTACTTTGTTAACTTATACATTAGAATTTTATGTACGTCTATGTATCTCTGTGTGAGTCCGCATTACTGCCTATATATTAGGTTGGTGCAAAAATAATGACGTAAGAATGTCGTTTTTTGACGTATTTTTTAACGGCAAAAAGCGACATTGTTACGTCATTATTTTTGCACCAACCTAATATAAGTTTCATAGAAGTCTAGAGACCATATATGCAATTAAATGTATGTGTGCCAAATAATATTGTCAAAACTGAACATAAACAAACCTTATGCTACCTTTGTGATGATTCTAACAAATTTATGCTCAAACAAATCATTCTTTTATTTAGTAAAGTGTCAATTTTGGGTAATCTTCCTTTACCTCATTGGTAGATTTATTTATTTTCTTACTTCTTTCATTACTTTTCAAACACTGACTCATATTTTTTTTTGTCTTCTTTTTTGTATTAATGCTAGTATCATTACTTTTACATTTGATCAACTGGTCTAATGCAATTTTGCAGTTTTTTTTTTATAGCAGTAGGCATCAAATCAGAAGTAAGAGCAAATCTGACAATAAATACATTTCATAAATAAATAGGTATTAAAATAAACCACTCGGCCAATTCTCAACATAAAATTAATCCTCCATCACTAACCTGGGACATTTTGGAGCCATAAAAATGCTACAAATATTATCTGCAAAGAAAATCATTTGGATATAAATATGGAGATGTTTTCAGTTGCTCAAAAGCGATTCAGCTCCATAACTATACTATAACTTAATGTATAGAGATGATAATGTGTGCATGTTTCAATGTTTATGTAGGTCCAGCCTTACAAATGGTGAATGATAATATATATTCTCTTCATCCACCATTGATAAAGCTAGAATATACATATATCTATGGATATACACACATTATTTATATATATATATATATATATGAGTGGGATGTTTCAAGCCTCTCACTGCTCTATCATTACTTTCTTGGAAAGTGCTTGGACAAACTATATTTCCTGGTACCATTAATTCAAACCTTCATGACAAGGACGTGCCATGCCACTTACATAATAGCAAATGACCCACATTCCCTCTGCCTTCCATTGGTGAGAAGTGATTTTCACTCAGACTGCTTCTTCTCGGGAACCACTACTCCCAGGAGGATATTTCTTCAAATGCTACAACCATAACATGATCAAGGTTAGGGCTAAACATTATCTTTCACTCCTACCTGCACAAATTACAAACATGATCCCTTACCTGGAGTGGTGACTGATCCTTGTTAAGTGTGAACCTTACTATGAAAAGAAATATATATATATATATATATATATATATATATGATTAAGTTAATTGGTAATCCATATGGATAACTCCAGGAAGGACATAAATCCTGTAAGCTCAATGTAGTAAACAGAGCAAGTAATAGTTAATTAACAAAACCAAAACTTCATAAAACCATAGTAATATTTTATATTTTGCAAGACTGATGAAATTTGGTTTTGATTCATCTGACTTTGTGGTTTCAAAACAATGAGTGGATTCAAAAATCCTAAGAATCAACCAAAAAATGAAATGAAAAACAAGCATCAATGAAGTGTAACCTAATTTTATCAGTCTTGTGAAATATAAAACATTACCATAGCTTTCTGAAGTCTGTGATTTGTTAATTAACTATATATGTAATAGCTGGCCACTCATATTTGAGGATACATGTCTACTAGGGCGACTAACCAATCCCTATTTCAGATTCTCACTCAGGCACATTTGTGTTTGTTCAACACCCACAGAGCCAACCATTGGTTTATACGGCAACTATGTTGATCAGACCTTAGTTAGAGTTTCTGGGAGAGAGCATGTTATCTAGAATGATCAACAATCTGAACAACACCAGCACACTCAAAACCTCGGTCATGATGACTTGTGACTTTGTGTTAGCGCAGCTATCGATGATCCCAAGTGACCAATTTCATTCACAAAGCTAGAATCAACCTGTGGTATGGTTTTCAGGCACTTTCCAAAGGTGCTGCACACTGGGAACATCACTCCAGACTGATAACATCAAGAAGTCTCCTTCCTGACAAATTGACCATGGTGAGATTTGAACCTGGGTTTCATGATCAGAAAGTGAATGTTCTAACCACTCAGTTATGTGCCCATATATATATATATATATATATATATATATATCTATCCCGTCTTTTGCAGCTCAGATATTAGAACCAACAGCCAGACTACTCACACATATATATATATATATATTTTTTTTTTTTCTTTTCTGGATATAAAGTGTGTAAAGCTTGTTTGCATCTCCAAGCACTTTCGAGCTGTCTTTTAGCCAATAACAAGGATGGCTTCTTTCCATAGCTGAAGGGTGAAGAGTTTGGTTTATACCTTTCCCAAGGGTATTAGCATGTAAGTGAAAGTAATGAACTCCACTTGAATTTGAACTCAGCTCTCCAATTCCTCCATTCAAGCCACTAACCATTACTACACCATGCTTGTTTTTTTTCTCTTTCTCTCTCACTATATATATATATATATATTGTACAGTAAAACAAATATGGACACTATAAGAACAATGCTCAATGTAAAATATAAAAATATATAAACATGACCAATATGAGAAATATAAAAATTATTATTATTATATATAATTGATTATTTTGTCCTCTGAACCAGCTGAAGATTGTGAGAATCTGTATAACAAACTTGGAGTCCACATGAAACTTTTAAGTTACAGAAAGGCAATAATATATGAGTATTGTCTTTTTTATATTTCTTTTATTTCTTATATTGATCCAAATATATCTGTATTATTGATATTGATCACTCTTCCCTGATAAATGTAGTTAAGTTTTATATATATATATATATATATATATATATATATAATTGCGTATTTTGGGCAGTGATCCTTCTTTTATACATGTTTGATTAAAGATGACTGGCAAGGTACTGCAATTAAGCTTTTTATTTAATTTTTCTTGTGTTCATATACGTTTTTTTTTTCTTTTCTGGACATAAAGTGTGTAAAGCTTGCCTGCATCTCCAAGCACTTTCGACCATTCTTTTAGCCATTATCAAGGCTAGCATGCTGTTATGTAGTGTTTTCACAGTGGAGGCTTGTATTTGTACTAAGTCAGTCCTAAAATAGGTTCAACGTACAAAACATTAGGGACTTCATATAATAGGTAATGACACAGTAATCTAGTTGTGGTGGCTGATACTTTAATATCTGACTAATGGTTGTCTGACATCAACTGACTCACCAACTCACTGCCGACTGCTACTACTACTCCTACTTATTATAGGTAGGAGAGTCTATTAACTATAGAATAGGTGTGTTCCACTATAATACTTTCTTAATTATTTTGAACACTATGTGTAAATTTTCATGTATGTATCTAGAGTTATGGGAATGTTTTTTTATTTTCCAAACATGGTCAGCACATTGTGACTGTGTTCATATTTGATGTTATTGAGTGTTGGAACTTTGCTTTTTATTATTAATTCTTCCATTATTTATATATATAGATATATATATATAATTAAGTATCTTGTCCCTTGAACTGCCTCAAATTGTGACACAGTCGTATAACAAACTGGGAGTCAACATGAAATTTTCAGTCATGGAAAAGCAGCAATATTTTAGTATTGTTTTTTTTTATTTACATTATTTATATTCAGACAACTGTCCTAATCTTTCCACCACAAAGTTATATCTTGTCTAGTTCTTATTTCAAGTAATGATCAGTTATTGCTTACCCTTTTCTACTGAGTCCAAGTACACCCTTGTCTGGGCAGTGTGTACTTGAACTCAGTGAAGATAGGCAAGCAATAACTGAGCAGTACTTAAAGTAAGAGATCCCTAGAAGAAAACGGTGAATTACCTCATTAAACCAAGTGACAGCGCATCGTGTGTGTCCTACAATGGAAAAGAAAAGGGCACATATTCCACATGATATGCTGAAGATGGAATATTTAGATTAAAAACAGGGTCCGTCACAGGAATCTCTATAAAAGTATTTTGTTATGCAAAATACTTGGCATCCTCTCCCAGTTGTCAACAAATGAAAAGACTGCTCGGCCGATAAGAGCAATTGGTATTCTCGAATCGGGAGGAAAACTGATGTATTTTGGCTACAACCTTTGTCGGTGAGTGAGTTATTTTTCTGACTGGTTACGTGCATTGAGATTTGTGAGATAGTACCTGCAAATCGAGTTTTCGGCATTTCTTTCTTCCCCTGATATTCGAGTCTGAACTTACAGTGATTTGTTCTATACGTTGTGGAATTAATCTGCGACAAACATTTCCTTTGCTTTCAGAATGCTTACAATGATTGAATGAGAACTGTCTACCCCTGTAGATTAAATAAAGGGTTCAGTTCAGAATTCCCTGTAGGTTACCTGGATTAGTATACACCTAATAAAAGCTGTACAGCACATCAGCCAAAGTGTGATCACAACCACAAAGATGAAGACAATAGTTTGAATTTAAATAGTATAAATAATGATATCTCCTCATCCCAGAAATTCAGACTTTTTTATATTTCTTATATATATATATATATATATATATATGTAAAATATGTGGTGCAGTTCAATAAATACCAAAATCTAAATATTTTTAACAATTTTATGGCTTCATCTACAGATAAAAAGTATTGTAGTTCATTTTGCTATAAAATATATTGGTACTTCTACTATAAAATGTTTTGTTGGCCATTTTACTTTAAAAATGTATTGTTCTTAATTTTACTATAAATATATTATTGTTTTATATAAAAATGTGTTTTTATACTTTCATAATGTTTTGTTTGGGGGTTCACTATTTGCTCATAGTTGGGACCCTAACAGCTGCTACCACACCAGGTCAGGGATAACCTGAGAATAACAGTAATTTACAGGTCGTTCCATGCTCCTCAAAACCTCTAATCTCCCAATCAGAGGCCTTGCGGCTGGATGTTGATTATCATCATGCCCAGGACTAATTCACAAATAATAAAGAAAAGTAATTTGTGAACAGCCATGATCACCTGAATCCTAAAGGAATAAGGCATTTTTTATGAAGACACTGATAAACATAAGAGTTGAAGTAATGGCGGCAAGAATAAAAGAATTTCTGTTACAAAAAATGTATTTTTGTGAATAATTTGCTGATGGTTCTTCTTTTTTTGTGCATGTCCCTACAACACATTTTTCTATCTTTTGTAGTTTTTAATAACTTTTTGCTACCAATTCTTATCTACCTTTCTGTTATCTGTTCACACAAGCTTGTCATGTAGGTGGTCTGCTGCACCCACTGTTCCTTTTGCGTTCAATATGTCCTGTGAGTATCAAATTCTCCAAGCCCTCCTTTTTTATTATGTGCCCAAGAAATTTCAGCCATTGCTTTCTAATTCTGATTATAATTTTCAATTTTGTTTCCATTTTTCTTAAGACTTCTTATAAATCCATGAAATGGAAAAATCTCTATTTAATGTAAAAAAACATTTTCTTTATTTGTGTTATTGAAGTAGATTAATTATTCTGTATCATTCCAACCAAGTTAAATACAATACTCAGTATCCTGCTACTAAATTTCAGACATGTCACAGTTTTTCATAGTCTGGCATATAAGATGGATTTCTACTGAAAAAAAAAAAAGAGAAATAATATCATAAATTATAATGCTACTACCTTAAATAAAAAAGTAATGAAGTAAGTGCAAAATAATAATAACTCCCTTCACACCCACTCCCTTCAAATTTGAAGGACTGAAGAAGAAGAAAGAAAGGAATTTGTGAGCCTATGTGAAATTGTTTTTGGACCAATGGAAAACCTTGCCATCACAGAAATTAGCCAGTAGGCCAAGAAGGAAAAGAAAAAAAAGTAACAAGCATATGCAAAATTCTTTTTGATATAAAATGAAGAGAACAATTAAATTAATAAGAGAAGAGGGTCTGAAGTCATGTGAAAAGTTTTGTTTCAGTTCCATGCAAACTGTGTTGAAGTTCTTGCCAATGTAAAATTATTCACTAATTATGGAACTTCAAAGAATTTTCTCTCAACAATCCAAGAAAGCTAAGTATTTTAAACTATCTTTATCTACTTTTGAATGTATGCAACCATATATCCCTTCTGTGAACAATGAACTCTCTTACCTTTGTCTTAAACATTTTTGAATATTATTTTGTGTCAGGTTTGGATTGGTTTGTTTTGTTTCATGGCATATCAACCACAATGGGTTATTTAATACCGACAAAATTTCCTTTTTTTTTTTTTCAAAAATGTATAGCTGGTAATACTTTTTTCAAAAATGTATAGTTTGGTTTCTTTTGTTTTGTGGCATATTAACCACAATGAGTTATTTAATGCTGACAAGATTTTTATTTCTGGTAATATTTTCTTTTTTCAAATATTTATTGCTGATACTAATTTTTTTTTAAAAGTATTTCTGGTATTAAAATCTATTTTTGGACTTTCATAGTGTTTTGAGTCAGGTTGTGGGGTTAACTATTTGCCCATAGCTGGGACCCTAACAGGTGCTATCACCCCGATCAGAGGCCTTGCTGTTGGACGTAGTTTATCACCTTACCCAGAATGCTATTTTGTGTCAGATCATTTAATCTGTTGTAAAAACATTTTCTCTTCATGATGTTAAAACTACAGATTTTAATGGACCAAAGAACTATTGACATTACTTCAAGCGTTTAAATTTGTGAATACATTTTGTATCGTATTTAGTTAAAATTATTCATATGTTTCCTTGTCATTAACACCATTCATTGTCTTCATATGGGTAAATTAATTGTTCATTATAACCTCCTCACCCAACTCTAATATAGAACTCATAAAGGACAGTATAGGGTTAATCAAAATTATATTAACACTTAAATAATAGAAATCATTTATTTATAAAACATAAATCATATGTGTAAGATAATTTAACTTGTTAACATAATTTTCACTAACCCTGTATTGGTTGCAATATACTTGCTGATTTCAATTGAATAAACGTTAAGGATGAAAATTCTTTCTTGACCACAAGAAGAGTCAAATATACCTAATCTTTAAAGACTCACTCACATACACAGAAAATAAAACTGAAAAAAATCTAAAAATATAAGAAAAACTGCTTTGATATTTTTTTGTTTTGGCCTTATTGTAAATTTTTAGTCCTATGTGGATGGATTTTGCAAGCTTTTGCCAGTCATTATAGCTACAAAGAAAAATTAGCTCAAGTGTAAACAAAACTTATGGTTCCCTGAAGGAAAAGGCAAACAAGACACAAAGCGGATTTTATAAATAGTTATAGAAAAGACCAAAGGGAGCAATGTTGAAACTGGGGTAAAACAAAAACAAAATTTTTCAGCCAAAAAAATAAAAAAAAAAAAAAAAAAAAAAAAAAAAGAAGAAAATACTTGGAAACGTATGAAAGAAAGAGAATGTTTGTATGTCTGCCTAAGATGAAGTTGAGCTATCTTTGCCCAAAGTCAATTTTCCTATTCCCCTACCCCAACAACACAAAAATAAACAAACATACCAAAACTGTGGAGGTAAAATATATGGAAAAAATAAAACGTAACAAAGCAAAAAAAAAAAACAACTATTTTGAAACTTCCATTTTTATTTTTATTATTACTTTCATTATTTATTCTTATTATGCCTATTATAATTCATATTATTACTCTGATTATTACTTACATTATTATCCTTATTATTACTTATAATGGTATAGCATTATTGATTATACTGTTACTTACCATTATTATATTAATGCTCTTGTTATTACTTATTATTATTACTCTTATTAAATTTTTATTACTACTTCTAAGTTATTACTCTTATTACTCTTTATATTATTACTTACAAATGTTTATCAATCTAACATTTTTCACTTTTATTATTAAAGCTTATCTTTATCTTATTTTCTGATGAAACTTTAATAACAGTGAAATATGTTAGATTGATAGACATTTCCTATTTGTTATCCTATCATTCTGTCAGATTCTGATCGATATTTGCTCTGCATTTGATCCCAACTCATTATTACTTACCATTACTCTTATTATTACTTATTATTATTGATATCATTATTTCCCATTACTCTTATTATTACTTATTATTCTAATTATTACTTGTATTATTACTTAAATCTTCATTTTATTTCTTTTATTATAACTTACAAAAAGATTCTCAAAATATAAAACAGTTAATCCCAGTGATAGGCAAATGAAAAATTTGCCCAGTATCTTATATTTGAACTGAAAATTTTATCCAAAATATTTTAATTTAAATAATCTGGAGTTAGGGGAAGGGACAAATTTTATTAGTGCAGATTGGTGAGCTTAGTATTAGATTTTTTAGGGAAATCTCTCAAAGTCTGCATTTTCTTCTGCCAATTCACTGTTTGTTTTCACTTCCCAATCTATGTTGAAATCCATTTGTAAAGATGCTCTGCCTTCACCCAATCAGTCATTTCAGATTTTAAATGTCAGTGTGATGCTGAATATATTGACAGAACTAATTAGAGGTTGGAGTAGAGAGTTAATCAATGTGTACTAGCTAAGATCTACAGAGGACAGTATGAAAATTTGTATATGCTTGTTAATACTTCCAGCTCTGCAATTGCAAAAGATGTAATAATTAGTCCAATTTGTCCCTCATCTTTTACCAGGGATTCTTTCACCATAATCAGCAAAACACATTCAGATTACCATTTGAAAGTGCTTCAAACTCTATCTATATAAAGTTTAAACAGCCTTCTCTCTGTATGCAGAATAAATGGTTGCTGGTACTAAATGTCTTCTGTTTGTGATCTATACAGCCGATTCCATCATAGTATTATTCTTCTCTCCTATTTTTTAGTAGTTGTGCACATACTTATAGGCTTTGTCTTTGATTGAGCTCTGAAGAGTGAGGAGAAATAACCAGTTATCCCTTTTTTGATCTTTTTTGTCATTATTATTAATTTTTATCCATTTTATAGTGAGTAATATCTCTTTTTTGCTTATTCTTGCCTGTCTTCTACCTTCATTTTAATATATTTGTACACACACACACACATATATACGTTTAGAATATCTGTTTTTAAAGCCCTAATATTTGAATTTATTAGAGATTATATTAAATGTTATATAATTCTGTATATACAGTTGTCTCAGGTTATAATTCTAGATTACACACACACACACACACACACACAAATAATTGCTAATATGACATGGGGATGTGTAAATAACATGACAGCAGGACAGAAAGTGAAAGTGAAAGTTTAGTTCATTCACTTTTGTACAAATAACTTTCTTCCAACATATTATGGATTAAATAACAGGGTAGACTGGGTTCTCTAGCCTTGGGCAGGACTACACTGAATTTAAAAATATAGGTGAGACAATGGAACACCACTCTGTTATCTTTCCCAAGAAGTCACAGAAATTCACAGATAATAAAGAAAAAGAATCTCGAGAGAGCCACGATCATCACCATCAAGCAGACACTAACCATGTACCAATCATGATGAGTGGGCATACCATCAAAAAAGTTCCTTGTCTTGAATGCCTACTATAGCTAAGACTCACTCCCAATCTCAAATGTTATGCATATATATGTAACATTGGAAAAGATGCAGTTCATTTTATCAATCCAGAAAATACCTAACTCCTTCTATATTCTATCTTTATAAGAATCAGATTAGAACAAGAATGAAACATTGCTGCCTTGTCTGGGCTGGTGCTGCCTGATTCTCTCTGTCCAGCCTTGACAGAGTTCAAAAGACCTTACACGGCCTTGTGGGTGAGGAATTATTCTCCATCCTGTAATCCTTATTCCACAGATAAAACACTGCCTGCCTTTCACTACTATATTGCTATTACTATGGAAGATGATTGGATGAGTTGCATTCCTTAGTGCTACTCACTCAGATCTTCATTGCTAGTACCTGCCATGCCATTTTCATGGTGGCAAAACATTCCCAATCCCTTTGATAAAAAGCAAGTTCCACTCAGACAGCTTTTCCCCTGAATTGTTATTTTGTGGAGCAAACTCCCAAGAGAATGCTTCCCTGAAAACTACAGTCTTTATCTCTTAATGTCTAGAGTTAACCAATATCTGTCTTGCTCATCCTCATAGTTCTCTCTTACTTCTCCTATCACCCTCCCATATAATATCACTCAGTAACTCTTGAATGGCCTTTGGACCTTTTATTCAGTGATCTATCAGTATAAAAAGAGAAAATCACCTCTTTCCTGAAGTTATTGCCTATACCTCTTCATAATAACTGATAGATGCATTATATATATATATATGTGTGTGTGTGTGTGTGTGTGTGTGAAAATATATAGAAAATAGGAAAGAACTGGTTAGGTAAATAATCCAAAGTTCTTTAGTATTTTTGTTATTATTTTTTAAAAATAGTGCTTGATACAAAAGTAGAGCATAAATATAATTATTTATTTAAAAATAGGATTCCAACATGCTACATAAGAGTTCTCATGTTTCAAAACAAGAGCTGAAAACCTCAGTATAATTATTTGAATTAAATTGAATTAAAGTAAGCTCTGTTCCATCTTCAAGCGAAATTTTTTTTGGAATAACTTATTTCTGAAATTTACGTGTTTTAATAGCATATTCATTATTGAAATAAAAAATTCCATGGTAATGGCTAGCACGATTGTTTAAATAGAGAGGGGTGTAGGGTGTTAATAATTTGTATTAGTATAGAGTTACATTCATAGATGTCAAGTCAGGGTAAGGTTGGGGTATCTAAATTTAAAACAGAAGATGATTTTGTCTAGTCTGGTTTATCTGTCTATGGAGATTTATTTATTTTTTTATTTTATTTTTTCTGAAAGGGTTTTGTGTATATATAAAAAAAAACAAAAAAAACTGCCGTAACATTTGTTTTTGACGACTTCATAAAGGGTTATCTTTTTTTGTAGGGTATTTAAACTATTTATTAGGACTATGGATTTTTAAAAATTATTTTATTGTCTGTTTGTTTATATGCTAATTATTCAATGCAAAGATTTGATGATGTCAGCAAAAAAACATTAACTCATGTCTATTGTTTAATAGATTTTTATTATTTAAAAACTTAATAATGTGTAGTTTTTCATGTGGGCATGGGTCATCCCAAGTTTTACAAGTTCTAGTTTTGTTTATAATTTTCCATTTTACTTTAGGTGTTTTATTCATTTCCTTCAAATGCCAAAAATATTTAGATAGATATGTCTGATTTCTTTTATTTATATTGTTGAAAGAGCACTTATGCTGCCTCCATCTGGTTTTAAATTCATCCTTTGTAGACCCAATGTATATCATATTAGTATTAGAACTCTCAGTGGATGAGATAGTACATTGGTATACCACAGATTTGATACAGCATTTATTTTCCAATGGGCAGTCTTCTGGGTTTTTACAATCACATAATTTTTCACTGTTTTTGTCTAATTTAAGTGAATTTTTTTTATTAATACTATTCAGGTATGAGGGTTTGTTCAGGATTTTATTATTGTGTTTTTTTATTATACTTTCTAGATTTTCAGTGCAGCTGTAACTCAATTTTAGGGTTTTCTTATTAAATATATTACTATGTCTACTATTGTTAGGGAAGTGTTTTTCAACTAAAGCTAGGAATTTCTGTCCTAGTTTAATACTAACCATTTGGTTGAACGGAGGGGTATACCAAATGATTTTTCTTTTCCTGTTTTTAATTATAGAATTAATATAGATTAATTATGTTTCTATAATTAATATAGAAACATAATTAATCTATATTAATTATAGAAAAAATTGTACTAACCAGAGGCAAAAAAACAGTTTTCGGCTCTTGTTTTGAAACATGAGAACTCTTATGTAGTGTGCTGGAATCATACTTTTAAATAAATAATTATATATATATATATATATATATGTATAAATAAAAGTGAACATTGAACTCAATATTCAGAGGCGACAGGCTGTTTCATGCTGGATGCAATTGTCAGGTGGCCTGATGATTATATCTAGCCTGAAACAGCCTGTCACCTTTGAGTGTTGACTTCAATGTTCACTTTTATATTTATATTTACATTCGCTTTATCCCTGATATTGAGCACTTTATCCCATAAATAAAGCACACCTTAAAACTATATATATATAATAAAAAGTTAATGGTCAGAGTTGAGTTGGACTGGGAAACAGTAGTATGAAAAAGTGCTCAATATACATATAAAAATTTAACATGTATAACTTTTAAGTATAAAACTTAGGAGATCAGCCAATTCTGCTACCTTGGTTTCAACTTTTTGGTATCTTCAATTTTGGTCAATTGATTTCCTAACACTATTTTTTTTTTAAATTAATGAATGCTTCATTATTTAAAATTAAATAAACGCACAATGTGAAGTGTGATAGAAGAGGAGAAAAACAAGGGTATTAGAGATGTATTGATGGGGGTGCTAAATAAAATGTACATACTTTCTTTTCATCCTGGTTCATATGATCTCAAGAGGAACTTTTTAGTGTCTATGCAACGAGTCATAATTTCTGACTTCTTATTCAAAAGTTTTTTTTTTTAATGAGAGATCAAAGATTATGACTCATTGCAGTAAGATGCAAGGAGTTACTGAGCATAAAAGAGAATGCGAGAGAAACGTTAGGGAGGAGAAAGGACAATAAAAGAACAGGTTTCAAAAAGACAGACATGGTGATTGACACTGCACTTACATTTTAGAAGATCATAGTTAACAGGAACTCCTGGGTGAAAACTGGCGTCTATGGTGGTTAAATAAGAGCAATTTAATTTTGAAACCAAGTTTATTTTTTAAAGATAGAATAAAAGGTTATTTTCCATAAGATGGGTGAAAATATTAATTAGTCAATAATACACACATACAGATAACTGCTCTTTAAGGTGATACTGAGACTATATATTTAATTTGGTAGCTGGACACACACAAATATTTGAATAAATAAATATTAAACATTTTGTCAAATAATTCTATTTAATATTCTTCTTTTAAATTTACTTTGTTGTTTTAATATTCATTTTTAAGTTATGCTTTTATTTACTATAGATGTGAAAATAAATTCAAGAGAATAGGAATTTTAAAAATACATACATGTTTTGCATTTAGCAGAATAAAAAAGTTAAAATAAATAGTAATCCTAATCTGGAATAAGAATTTTTACCCTTCATTTTTACATTTTTTAGAATTCTGAATGCATTTGAATTTTAAAATACCTTTGTAAATACATGATGATAATTAAAAAAAAAAAAAGGCTGGCTTGGGTGATAATGAATCTGTATACATATTTGTCATGAATTATTGTAGTTTTTTAGTTTTAACCAGATGCACATACAAACAACTGCCCTTTATATATGTAGAGATAATAAAAACATAGACCACCAAATAAGTTACTGTAAATATTTCTCATGAAAATAAATATTATATGTTGAAATTTTTATCATATAATTCTATTGCAAAAATCTTAAAAACATTGACTGGATAATATCAATTTTATTGTGAAAATATTGACCTGAATAATAAAAAATGGCAAGGTATATATATTAGAGTCAAACCAATTAATCAGTTAATAAATGGCTATTAATGACGTTAGTATTTATTGATTGTTTTTTCTTTTTTTTAATTAGTTTTGATATTCAGTCACCTTCTTTCATTACATCACAAAAATTCTGTCAATGGTCAAAGAATCATCATTTACTTTAGACATAGTAATATAATGAATTTAAACAATATTCAGATAGTTTTATATTTTTTTCGTCAATCTTTATTGAGAGTAATTAAATTAGTGATTATTAGCCAATTAACTGGTGCAACCCTAGAAAATATATATATATTTGAATAAATTCAATATTCAATAAATATTATTGAAAAGTAATCTTTATGGAAAGAGCACTTAATATCAGCAAATTGACAAAGCAAATAACTTTAAGTTGCAACTAAAAAAATTATATAACACATACATCATCAGGTTATATATATAATTATTTATTCGAAAATTATAACATAAATGTTATAAAATCACTACAAAAATAGCCATTTTGTTTCAACATTTCTGGTGTCTTATCAAGTGATAGTGTTGAATATATATATATATATTGTTTTAAAAATGATGGAGTGCATTCTTTTTCTTTAAAAGGAAGCTTTTTCATCCAACACTTCTTCAGAAAGAAGCTGTGAAAAAACAAACATTCAAAAAAAATAATCATGAATGTTGAAATGCAAAAAGTGCATGTCGGGAAAGTAAGGAGTCACAATGAAAATAAATTCATTACTAAAACAATAAATTGATGTAAATAAGAATCTATTGAGTATAAAACAGAAAAAAATTGTAGTTATGACCTCACCCCATGAAACACAGAGAATGAAGAAAATTCTCCTTCTGCCTGCACAAAGTCAGTTGATGAAGATTTTTTACAAGAAATCTTTCTGGAGAAGTATGGAACAGAAAAAGTTCCTTTTAAAGTAAAAAGAATGCACTCTGTTATTTTTAAAACAATATCTAAATTCTACGGTAGAAAATTGTTTTCAAATATATATAGATATATATATTTCTTGGAATCTAAAAGTTCGTACATATGAGCATAAAAGGGATCTATGTTTGGACAATCTGTTAAACTCACTTGTAATACACAGGAACAAGATTGACCATCAATTTGAATTTAAAAATACCACCCAAATTAAAAAAGAACATAACTCAAGGGAGTTCTGATAAATGCTTTACCAACTATAAACACACATCACAAGCATCATAACACCAACCTTTATTGAATACATTCTTAAAGAATCTAAAACAAATGGGGTTTACGTAAAAACATTCCCTAATCAGCATTACCAAACATGATGTCTACTCAACACAAACATGCACACACTTATGAATATATATTATCATCTGAATCTAAAATAGACAATCTAGGATTATGATATATGTATATACATAAAGTGATATTTACATTTTTACAATTTTCACTAACTGGAATCTTTTAACTTTTTGGAGCTTTGAAAGTACGCATTGTCTCTCCTTGAATTTGGAATGCCATAAATTGCACTAACATTGTTTAACAAATCAAATGCATGTGAATCCTGCTTAACCAATGAAAAGCAAGCAATACAAAAATAAAAATAGCACAATTTCTTTCTTCTCCATATCTTTCTCTGATGAAGCTTTCATAAAAGGGAAACATGTTATATTGTAAACATTTCTTTTTTAATTTTTTTCCTATCAATGTGTTGCTGTATTTAATACCAATTCATATATATATATATATATATATATATATATATATATATATATATATATATATATATTAGTAATGATACAATATGGTAATCCATATGGAATTTCCAGGAGGATATAGATCTGAGGAGAGCTCTCTGTCCAAAAAGAGAGCAAAATTATTATTAATTAAAGAATATCAAACACTTAAAGTCCCATAGGCAATAATTTTTATTTCATGAGGGCTCTAAAAAAGCGGCTCTCAATCTTCAAGACCTACAAACAAATCCAAATTTGTTTGTAGGTCTTGAAGATTGGGAGTTGCTGTTTTTAGAGCTCTCATGAAATAAAACTTATTGCCTATGAGATTTTAAGTGTTTGATATTCTTTAATTATATATATATATATATATATATATATATATATATATATATATATATATATATATATATATATATAATTACTATATACACTCTATTTAGTGGATATATTATGTTTGATTAGATGTCTCTGTTTTTAAATAGTATATTTTCATCTAGCAGCTATTTAATACAGTTTATATATATATATATATATATATATATATATATATATATATTAGGTTGGTGCAAAAATAATGACGAAATAATGTTGTTTTTGACGTTAAAAAT
>OZ010573.1:117433544-117458544 GCA_963932145.1 Acanthosepion lycidas
TCTGTTCACAATATGAATATCCTGCCATTGCTAAATGGAACACTTCTCAGTTAACTCACAACTACACATGTAAAATGTAGAAGACAGACTAGGCACAAATGTACATGAATGACAAATATAATCTAGTCTGTATGGCAGCACAGCGCCATCTACCATAAACTTTCTTTAAACTTAATAACTCAAAAATGAAGGATTTGCAGAAGTATGCTTATATGGATATTTGTCCTTGTTTTGATGTCTGGAACCTGTCCCCTATGTGAAAAACGAAAATTATTTTTAAAAAAACAGATTATTCTTTATAAATATTTTCAGAACAAAACCTTTTCTCCCCCTTTAAATGGTTTTTCATATATTTTTATCATAAAGAAAAGCAGTGAAATCTGCTGTTCGTGTGGAGGTCTATTGAACATTTCAGGTATTTAAGAAAATATATATTTGCATTGATTGTGCTTCATTTCATTAACACTAAATTATTTTGGGGAATATTGTTTTTTCTTTATTTTATTGATTGTTAATAGATATTGATCTGGAATGTTTTCAGTCGTTCAATACTGATCAGGTGAAAATAACACTGACGGTTTGTCTTGCGTATAAGGACACACAGGATTGTTGTCACATATTCTTAAATACAAATACGCATTTACTTGTATATATACATGGGAGAATGAAAACTAACATCTAAATAAATTTACACCTACAAACACACACACATATATATATACACACACTTACACAAAGAGGTGATTAAGGGTTCTTGGTTCAACTCACTTCTTAAAATCTCTATTTCAATGACAAATTTCACATTCATTGATAATTATATTGGACATACTGCTATATACCTATTAAGAGGACTTGCATTATATATATATATATATATATATATATATATATATATATATACACACATACATACATACATACATACATACATACATGTATATTCAAGCATGTTTTGTTGAATAATTAAGATGTTTATTTTTATTTTAATCATTTAAAATTCATGGATCGTGTTCTTAATGTTGCCATTAAACTCATTAAGGAAGTTACCATAGTTTTTCTCAGTTCATTAATTTTCCCAAGTACTTTCAAGCTCATCTAAGATCATCTTTAAGAGTGAATTGCTGAGACAAAACTAATATAATAGATAGTTGTGATTTTTTTGTAAATGCTCATGAAACATGCGCTGTTGATTTAAAAATTAATCTTATCAAGGGAGTAACTTAAATTATATTTGTAAATTTTAAAAAGAATTAGAACTAAGTATTTTAAAACATTGCTGTTATAATTTTAATATTTTCAGAAATTACAATTTAGGTATTTTAAAACCTTGCTGTCATAGACATTTTAAAACGTTGTTTCTATACTCCTAATTAATTTTATTTAGTGTTGGTTGTAATTTCCTTATATAGAGGGCTTCAAGAAAAAAAAAAGTGTTTTTAGAGCAAGATTTTAAAAATATACTCATTGAAAGGCAGAATAAACACAAATTCTAACACCTGAATTTTCAAATAGCTTTCACTCTCTCTCTTATATATATATATATATATATATATATGTATATATAAGCAAATATATGGATATAGATCCGACAGTATGAAGAAAAATATATGGAAAAACAAAAATTCGAATATGCAAATATGCTGTTTTAATGTTATTTCATGTTGACTTGAATATCGTCTAATGTTAATTATGTTTTAATAACTATGTCCTGAAGAAGGTCTATTAGACCGAAACATCTGACATCGACATTGAAATAACATTAAAACAGCATATTTGCATATTCAGATTTTTGTTTTTCCATATATTTTTTTTCATATATATATATATATATATATATATATATATATATATTAAACACAAAATAAATAAAGAGAGAAACAACACAATCTGGGTATAAAATATGGATTGCCTCATTCTTGCAACAAACAGATTTATTTAACAAAATTTAAATTAGGTAATGGTCAGTCTTAACTCAACACCTGAAGATTGCATCGTGAATGAAACTCTTTATCATGTTGCAAGTAAGGAAAAGAATTTATATTTATTAACACTTCTGCTGATAACTACAGAGATCTTTGTTTTTCTTATTTTGCTCCAGCTGGCTAAGTACGGAAACCTATGTTTTTTGCATACCGCTGTTTTGAGTGTCCCGTTGCGCTATCTATCGTAAAATCACAAAGGACAATGCTTCAAAAGATATCATGTGTATACCCATTACTGATCTGGTAAGTCCTTCACAGGTATATCCATGAAAATGGAATGCTGTAAGACACACTGGTGCCAGTTTTCTGTGTAATAAAATATGTAGGTTGAAATTTGGCATTTTCTTTAAAAATGGCTGGCCGGATTGGGGCAGCACTGGGCAAATGAGTAGCAGTGAAAGTGTTAATATATAGTTTGTAGCTCTGTTAAATTGCATTTATTAACACCACAACTCCATGTGCTATATATATATATATATATATATATATATATATATATATATATATATATATATATATATATATATTATTTATATATATATATATATATATATATATATATATATATATATATATTATTTATATATATATATATATATTATATATATATATATATATATATATATATTATTTATATATATATATATATTATATATATATATATATATATATAAAAGTTGACATGAAGGTCAGAACTGAGTGGCGTTAGTCTGTTTCATGCTTGAATGCAAATTTCAGGGTTGGTGTTGACCTCATTATCCCCTTTTATATTTACATATGCTGTATCCAATATCACTTTTACCTATAGATATAGCATAACTGAAAACTATATATATATATATATATATATATATATATAGAGAGAGAGAGAGAGAGGGTGCGATGGGTAAGTATTGTCGCCATTTTACATATTTATTTTCACACATGCACATTGTTTGTTTTTGATTTTGTCAACTGCACATGAATGTTGGGTCTGTGAGAAAAAGAACACTATGATAAATTCACTATGCCAGAAATTTGGAAACGGCATGCTGTACTGCTTAGCATTCACACCAGAAGTTCCAATACGAACATTTCAAAGTTTTTGGGTGTAAATCTGAGGACTGTGCAAAGGATTCAGAAAGAGTTGTATGAATCTAATGGTGATTATGAAGGTACAGTAACTCAGAAAAATCACTCTTATAGCTCTTATAAGAACTCCCAAATTTATTGTTGAGGGCTTCAGACTCAACATGGAGGCCTACATCAAGTGTCTTGAGAAGATAGTGCTGCCCTGTGTCAAGAGGTTTGCTCCTGAAACACCCTCTGTCTGGCAACAGGACTCTGTACCATACATACAAGCAGAAGAACCCAGTCATTGCAGTTATACAATTTCTGTGACCGCATACCCACTTACATTTGATCACCTAACTTCCCAGACTACAAACTCCTTGATTATTTGAGTGGGATGCAGTTGAGCTCATGTGAGCTGAAAGCTTAGATTGAGGAACAGCATAATAAAAAAATATCCAAATTTTGAACAGTTTTTGTCTTTATTTTGTCCCGAAACTATATGAAGCTTAGAATGGCACATAATCAAACATAATAAACATTTGTTGTCTGTTATATTTAAGAATATGTGTTCGAATATATATATATATATATATATTTCTGAAAGATCTCAGCTCAAACCATTTATCAACAATCATCAGAACCCTTTTGGGAAGAAGTTCTTTGTTAGGTCAAAAACACACACGGAGACACATACACACATATATATAAGATAGGTTAGTTAACGAAAAAAGGAAAAACAAAAGGGTACCAACCTGATCAATATGATAAACATTTATTAAATATTAATTATTAATCATATGACTGAAGTGAACCACAGAGAGAAAGGTTCTAAGTCAGGAATTTTTGGATGTTTCTGTGTCCTTCATCAATGGACTGAGGAATAAACAGTGAAATGGGAATTACTCACTGAGAGATGTTTTTGTAGATGGTGTATTTTCCAGTGGAAATCGTATTAGTAGTAAAAACCCAATCTCTGTCTGATTCCACAATGTGCAAAACTTTTTATGAAAATAAACTTAAATTTTAAATTTTTATAAGTGTAAAATTGTTAGGCAGGTCTGTTATTACTAGTGAGGGTCATGGGGGTAGTGCGATTGTAAACATAGACGATGAGATGATGGGGAGGGGGAAAGAAATCTCACATGTCACAAGTTGTAGCAAAAAAAATTTTTATTTCATATATATATAAAATATATATATATATATATATATACACACAAGTTTCATTAAACATGACTTACAAGGTATTGTGATTAAGCTTTTTATTTAATTTTTCTTGCATTTATACAAGCTTCATCCACATGTGAAAAAAGATTAAAAATAATGGAAGTGCAAATAATAAAAAAAAGAAAAAACAACAATAACCAACATTGACTATGAACACGGCCACAATATGCTGACCATGTTTGGAAAATAAAACATTCCTATAACTTCAGATACATACATAAAAAACCATGGTTCAGTTAAAAAATAAAAATCATCCTTGGTAATGGCTAAAAGAATAGCCAAAAGTCCTTGGAAATGCAGAACTTTTGAACAGTTTCTATACACTTTGTGTCCAGAAAAGAAAACACTTGTACATACACAAGAAAAATTTTAACAAAGCTTAATCGCAGTACTTTGTTAGTCATCTTAAATGAAACTTGTATAAAAGAGGGATTACTGCCCAAAGACACACCCTTTTGTGAGTTGAGCACTTTGGAAGAAAGGGAATTTTTCAGCTACTACTGATTAATGCTAAAAACTTTGCACTATGAAATGAACCTTCTGGTAATCGGTAATGCTTATATATCTTGTATATGATGCATTAAAATCCCCTTTCTTGGTAGTGTGCACTGATAGCCTATGGGTCACAGTACCTGATTGATGTCAAATCAGTTGGGATTTGATCCCAGCTTGAAGCAATCACACGTCTAGCCACACTGATAAGCTGTAATAAAGCAAAACAGTCTGCCAGGGAGGACTATATATATATATATATATATATATATATATATATATTGTTCAGATACATACAAAGTTATATATACCAATTTTCACTATATTTTATCTATATACTGATTAGTGTAATGAAAACTTACTATCTCATTATAAGTTTATATATATATATATATATATATATATATATATATATATATATATATATAGTTCATATACAGACAAAGTTATATATACCAATTTTCACTATACTTTATCTATATACCTATTAGTGTAATGAAAACTCACTATCTCAATATAAGTTTATATATATATATATATATATATATATATATATATATATATATATGCCGATTTTCAACATACTTTATTTCATAAAACAGATATTATTGCGAATATATTTTTTGCTACACTATAAAAGCCAAGTTTTCACACTAAAAAAAAAAAAAGAAATAAAAAGCAATAGCATCAAAAATATATTTTTATTATGTAAAATATAAAAAAAAAGAAGCCAATACTCATATTAGTTTTATTGAGCTTTCTTGGTCCATCCTGCCCCAAGGGAATCCACCTTGCAGCATCTGAGTCCACTTCCAATTCTACACCTTCCCCAAATCAGAGTTCTCAAAGTTACAAATTAACATTTCCAAATATTGATCTCTGAATCTCTCCAGACAAACAGATATCTGATACATGGGATCAATAATCAAGTGTAATCAATTGATCATTTTAAACTTTTTCTTTTTCTTTTCTTGTCACTTCCTCTTTCTCTTCTCTAATTAATTTTTTTTTAATATTTAATTAACTGACTTCTAAAATTTAAAATGATACTGTTCTATTTTCCTGTTCTTTAATTTGTACTATAATCAAGCATTTTCCATGTATTCTATTCTATAATATCTTCAAAGAGATATATAAACCTGGGTAAATATTACATATCCGAGATTAAATTTACTCATTAAGAAAATTTAGGAAAAAATATACATTAATAGAATGATATGATGCTTAATTTCACCAGGATAATTTTTTTCTGGGGATCACAATATAGATAAAAAATTGTAAAGATTAAAATTAGTTCTGCATTTGTAATAATATTAGAAAGAGCAATACAAATGCAGAAGAATGCGTACCTGTATTTTATATAATGATATAATAGATGGCGATTCATATTCAAGGACACCCATCTACTAGGTTGGTTAGCCAATCCCTCTCACTCACACAGATCTGTGTTTGTTCAACACCCACAAACTGTGGTTTATACTGCTAATATGCTGAGAAGACCTTAGTTACAGTTTCTGGAAACAAGCATATTATCTAGCATGATCAACAATTTGAACAATACCAACACACTTAAACCCTCAGTCACAATGACTTGTGGCCATGCTAGCACAGCTACCGACAGTCCCTAGTGTTCCATCTACTCAGTTTAACTCACAAGGCTTGGGTCAACCTGTAGTGTGGTTTTCAGACACTTTCCAAATGCTGGGATCATCCCCCTCCAGACTGATAACATCAGGAAGTCTCCTTCCTGACAAATCAACCATGGTGAAATTCAAAACCGGGTCTTATGGTCAGAAAGCAAATGTTTTAAGCCCTCAGCTATGCACCCATAACTCAGCCACATGCCCATACCTGTATTTTATAGATTATGCAAAAATGTTTGATAAAGTACATCACAAAGAACTGTTGGAACTGCTTAGTAACCTTGATATATTTTTGAAGGATATTAGAATAATCCAGAACTGTGGTGAGGCAATTCTGAGAGAATTAGATGTCCTACCAGGATTTATTATTGGTGGCCACAGTCTTAGTAACATAAGTGTTGATAGCAGACATAGAAATGTAACTACAAGAACTCCTACAGAACATAGTGAAGTAAAGCAAGAAGAAAAGACTAAATGATGAGTTAAAAGCCATTGTCAAAATTCAAGATAAATGACATGAACAGAATTAATAAAGTTTGCAATGAAAAGAAAAATGTGCAAAAAAGATGAAATAGCGATAATCATGGAAGCAAGTAATCAATATAGTTAACGTAAATCAAACTGGTAAGAAGGCAAAAGAATTCACAAGATATGACTTGATGTTTGTCTATATCTCTGAGATGAGGTATTATGATTACTTGTACTATTTACAGTATTCAAACTTTTATCCTCATCTTCATTGCCATATTCAATATTCATGTGAATATGGCAATGAAGATAAGGATAACAGTCCAAATAATGTAAATAATATGAGCTGGTGTTTGTATGCAAAAGTAAGGTCAGGCGAGAGAATGCAGTAGGTCTGTCTAGTAGTTCAGGCAGATCTCGACTGAGTCATGTCAAAACACAAGCTTTTGCTTTTTATTGGCTAAGAAAAATATCCCAGCATGCATTTTGTGTATTTCTGACTGTAAGAGGGAAGGGAGAAAACTCTTGCAATCATTCCCCTTCTTTTGGGAAATCAACACTAAAAAATAAATGCATGAAGACAGAATACATGATTGTTAGCAAAAGAAGCAACCCAACATGCAAATTACAAATTGGAGATCCAAAATCAGATAAGTGCAACAATTTAAATATCTGGGAAATGCTTTAACAGAGGACAGAATGTGTGACACTGAAATCCAAAGTTGCCTTCCAAAACCTAAGCAAAGTATTAAGAAATAGAAAAATCTCATTAGAAAAAAAGAAAAGAGTACTGAATTGTTATGTAATATCAGTCTTCCTATATAGCAGTGAATGTTGGACACTGTCCTCACAGATGAAGAGACTTGAAGCAACAGAAAGGTGATTCTACAGAAGGATGCTGATAATACCATGGACCGAACATGTGAGCAGCAATAAAGTTTTGGAGATAACTGAGAGAGAAAATACACTTATATTTGAAACCAAGAAGAGAGTTGAAATTTATACAGCATATATAAGAAAAAAGGGCTTGGAAAATTGGACAGATTGAAGGTAAGACGGGCAGAGGAAAACAATGCATAACCAAATAAAAAGCTTGAGCAAATGGATAGTGGAACAAGTTTCAGGAGAGATAACAAAAAGATAAAATTTATTAAGGGCTACAAAGGAAATTGTGAAGAGCTATGATTGCCAACATCTTGAAGGGACATAACACATCAAAGAAGAAATAAAAAATAAACATCACATTTATGAATAAAAATTGTATTAAAATAATAGATGATAACCAAGTTGCTTTTTAACAATAAGTACAGTGTAACCCGGATATAAGAGAGTTGCCGGGACAGGAGAAGAAGTCTCTTATATCCGGGTTTATCTTATATCCGAGTTTGGTCTATTTTGTTTAGGTAAGTATGGCTCTAATTTGGGACCAGAGAAAAAAAATCTCTCTTATATCCGGGTTTCTCTCATATCCGGGTTACACTGTAAAATATTTCCTTTGAAAATTTTATTAATGAACAAATTTGGTCCTGGAAATGAAGTATTTGTCTATGTTTATATACCTATTTGAAGATACAGTGTAATATACCCTTGAAAAAAGAATGAATCTCTTTTTTCCCTCCCAGTTATGGGTTGAATAACAAGACAGACTAGGTCCTATAGCCTTGGTTGGCAACCAGTCTACTACAGGTAAATCTTCTGCCTAGTCAGTCATGAATCAAAAGAGAAATGATCACCCAAACGTGTATCACATATGGCACTTAACTGAGTGAATAGTAATATTAGCTGTTTCCTTATAAGGAAACATCTGAAATTCATTGACCAAGCTGTCGATACTGGTTTTGGCTGTCATTCAGAAAATATTCCTCTTATAACAATTTTTCAGGAAAATAGGTTTGTGAATAGCAGGACAGACTGATTCCTATATCCTTGGCTGGGAACCAGTCTACCGTAGAAAAAAATGGCAACCTACTGCAGGAAAATCTTCAGCCTAGTCAGTCATCAATCAAAAGAGACATGATTGCCCACAAATGTAGAACATATGGCACTTAACTGACTGAATGGTAATATTAGCTGTATTTGGCATTCATTGACCAAATTGTCAATGCTGTTTTCAGTTGTCATTGATAAAATATTTCTCTTATAACAATTTTCCAGGAAAATAGGTTTCTCAAATCCATTAGCTGTTATCCCTTTCTGCAGCATTGATGAAGGCTTCCTTCCCAATATTTCTAATATCTGGTACAGTTTTTCATGATTCTGTGGTGCCAGTCCACAAGGTTCAAAGTAAGTTGGTCTTCACTAAGTATTACAGACTTCATTTGCTGAAAATCATTTTTAGCCATTGATCTTGGAAAATGATTTTATACACTTGACAGTTTAGATATTTCTGAATGTGTTTGGTACCATGCATAACATCCATATGAAAAATTTTGATCTGATAAGGCTATTTAAGAACATGACTTCAGTTTTCAGGTTAATGGTTTGCTTTTGTAACAATTTGCAGTGTTGAACATAACTAACCCACAGCACCACCTATTCTATATTCAATTTCCTACACTCTAAATTGTCATAACTTATCCATACAATGAGGTATCTGAAGTGTTTAGTATTTACTAATTTTTTTTTTAATAAATTTAGTGTATGTGACATCACTGCTTTCATTCCAATTCTAAATCATAGTTTCTGTTTTATAAAGGTTTATTTTAAGTCCTATTTCTTGGAACACTTGGTAGAGATTGTTGAGAGAATGATGCAATGTAATAGATACAGATGAGGTCTATTTGCAAATATTTCTTAACCGATTCTTATTCTATGTACTGAACCCTTCAGAACTTGAGTGTTCATGGCTCTCCACAACCTCCCATCTTTCAAAATGGCCGGTGCATTTCAAATTGTCCAAGCTTCATTATGTGTCTTAGAAATAGCAAAGCTTTTTAAGCCTTAGTACAAGGGTCTTTTTTGTTTCCATTTTCCTTAAAACTTCCTTATTGATCACGTGATCTGTTCATGGTATTCTCAGTCTTCTTCTATAGAACCACATCTCTGCAGCCTCAAGTTTCTTTTCATCTCAAAGGGAATTGTCCAGAATTCTCTGCCATATAGCAGGACTGATATGATAGTTAATATAAAAGCAATTTTCTTTTTAATTTTAACTTAGCAATTAATATATATGGATGTGTGGGTGGCATATAGGTGATTGGTTTTGAAAATTACATTGGCAAGGTGAGTCCGAATTCTGAGTGAGGCTATTGAATTCACTTAATATGGAAAGACATGAATTGATCTCTTCTCCCTTCTAAGGCAGACAGGTATTCTTAGCTTTGATTAGTTAACTAGTCTTGTAAAATGACAACTCTAAATTTAAACACTTCTCATTTGCCATGAGTGAGCGTGGTAGCATTAAGCCCCTTACACTTAATGGCTGACAAACCTGGGGAAGGACTAAATCCTTCAATGAACTGAGCGAATGGCTGATATAAATTTTTAAAAATATTACTATATTATTAGAATTGACAGAATTAATTTTACAAAAATCCATTTTATTAATTTTCTTAAAATGATTTATTTCAGTTGCACATTTAAAGTGCTTAAATAAATACTTCCAAATCATAATTTTTACTTAAGAAAAATGTTTTACTTCTTTAGCGTATTGAACTCTTATGCAATATCGGCCCTCCTCTATGGCAATGAACACTGTACAATCTCCAAACAGATGAAGACAAAACATGAAACAACAGAAATGTGGTTCTACAGAAGGATGCTGAGAATACCCTGGACCAAAAATGTGAGGAACAATGAAGTTTTAGTTTTCTACACCTATTAATTAAACATGGATTCATCCATCCATGATTAGTAGTATGTTTCATCATGAAGTAGAAACAAAAAGGACATTTATACTTAACATCAGGAAAAAAAGAGTTGAAATTTCTAAGGCACATAATTGTTGTTTAAAAAGATTGACTAACATTCTCTACGCCTATTATTTAAATATGGACTCATCCATCCACCATTAGTAGTATGTTTGATCATGAAACAGAAGCAAAATGTGGATTTCAAATGTATAGCACCTTCCATTTGTATGCTTGTCACACTGAACCGCTCTATTCTCAATCCAAGTTCACATGTTATTAAACCCTTCTTCAGTCAAGCATTTATTCCATTGTTTTCCTTACCATTTTACTAACCAGCAATGATAAGCATTATACAAACTTTATAACAATAATGTAGAAAGAGGGCTTAGAAAATTTTATACTCACATGACACAGCACACTTCAGATACCTCATTGTATGGATAAGTTATAACAATTTACAGTGTAGGAAATTGAATATAGAATAGGTTGTGCTGTGGGGTAGTTACACCCAGCACTGCAAAAGTAAACCATAAATATTATTGAAGGCAAGAGGGACAGCAGGAAACGACACCTAACCTATCTAGCGAGCTTTAGTAAATGGATGGCAGGGCAAAGTTTAAGAGAGATAACAAAAAGATAAAATTTATAAAGAGCTACAAAAGTCAGGAAATTGTGGAGAGCCATGATTGCAAATGTCCTGAAGGGACACGGCACACAGAAGAAGAGGTAGAGATAAAAGATACTAAGTGATATACGATAAAAAAAATCATAATTTATCCGCATTTCTTAGATGTGTTATTTTAATGCATCATTTTTGTGTAGTTTTTCTTCCAACTTATTTTAGTTGCCTTTTATCTCAATGTTTATATGATTTATATTCTGCAACTGCTCAATAAGCAACTTAAATTAGAAATAAAAAATTAACATTAGACAAGATCATATCCTATATCATTAGAAGCCTGTCTGATATGGATGGTACCTTAATGAATTGGCTACAGCAGAAAAAAATTCAAATTTAGTCATGGAAAGAAGGCTTGAAAAAATACTCACTTAGTATATTGAAGTCAAGAAGGACAAAGTAAAACAATGCATGCTACCTTGAGAGCTTGAGTAAATGGATGATGGAGCAAGGTTTAGGAAAGATGATAATAAGATAAAATTTATTAAGTGGGACAGGAAATTGTGGAGAGTCATGATCACCAACATCCTAAAGAGTCATGACACAGAGAAGAAGATAATAAACAAATCAGGGAGACTCATATTACAGCAGGTTACATTAATTATATGGTAGTGAATGCTGCAGAATCTCCTCTTAGATAAAGAAGAAGCAATAGAAATATGGTTCTACAGAAGGATGTTGAGAATAGCATAGACTGAACATATGAGCAATGACAAAGTTTTAGAGAAAATGGAAACAAAAAGAAAATTTAATTTTACCATTTCGAAAGAGATAGTTGGGCACATAATGAGAAAAGAGGACTTGAAAAAAATACTCACTTAGTATATTGAAGTCAAGAGGGACAAAGTAAAACAATGCATAATCTACCTTGAAAGCTTGAGTAAATGGATGATGGAGCAAGGTTTAGGAAAGATGATAATAAGATAAAATTTATTAAGTGGGACAGGAAATTGTGGAGAGTCATGATCACCAACATCCTAAAGAGTCATGACACAGAGAAGAAGATAATAAACAAATCAGGGAGACTCATATTACAGCAGGTTACATTAATTATATGGTAGTGAATGCTGCAGAATCTCCTCTTAGATAAAGAAGAAGCAATAGAAATATGGTTCTACAGAAGGATGTTGAGAATAGCATAGACTGAACATATGAGCAATGACAAAGTTTTAGAGAAAATGGAAACAAAAAGAAAATTTAATTTTACCATTTCGAAAGAGATAGTTGGGCACATAATGAGAAAAGAGGACTTGAAAAAAATACTCACTTAGTATATTGAAGTCAAGAGGGACAAAGTAAAACAATGCATAATCTACCTTGAAAGCTTGAGTAAATGGATGGTGGAGCAAGGTTTAGGAAAGATGATAAGAAGATAAAATTTATTAAGAGCTACAAAGGACAGGAAATTGTGGAGAGCCATAATGCTCTGAAGGAACATGGCACATAGAAGAAGAAGACTTGAAATATATAAAATCATTTCAATGAACTTTGAAATTCAGTGACTTTGAAATTGTTCACAGCTAAGGAAATATTCAATGTCTTCAGAATAGTCAAATAATAATAATAATACTTTAAAACCATTATTAAAACTAAATATTTAAATAACTTTAAAATATTCAGCTAATATTAAATTTTATGAATAAAGTCATTAAACTGTTCTCAGGCTTTGTCTTTGAAATAAACCATAAAATTATAAATGTGGATGGAGAAAAGCTTTCTATGTCCTGATTTGTAGACTTGTAAAATTGACATTAGATTTCAGAAAATGTTACATTTCAAAATCTTTTTTATGAAACATTTCTTTTCATCAATACTTCAACTAATTGTTCAGGAGTATAGCAAGTTAATTAATTTCTATTTTTACTGTTCTCTGGTAAAATGTGCCATCTTTATTTTAATGAAATTGTTAAAAAATTAAATTAAAAATATTCTTTTCATTTTCTGAATTTCTGGGATGAGGAATTATAATTATTCACATTATTTTATGCTAGTGCATTCAAGCATTGGTTGATAAATTTGGTGACAGTAATTATGAATTTAATCTCTGGGCTGAGCAGTATGAAATAACTGAACAGTAGTAAAATAAGAAGTGGAAATATACTGAGACATGGGCAGTGGAACAAGAACAATTTTCGTTTGTAGATTAAATAAAGAATATCATTTGAAATTCTCTGCAGATTACATGTATTGATATACAACTGAAGAAGCTGATTTTAAAAGGGTTTGAGAAATCAACAGAGTTTAAGATCTTCTTTTATGTACCATTACATATCAGATCATGGGCAATTATGACACTCCATGATTTTCCTAACCTTTGTACATCTAAGCAATATTTGTTCTCATACTATCCAGCACCAGTTCATCATCTCACATCCATTTGTAGAAGCTCCTTAGGTTACTTGCTGTGTCCCTTTGTTCCTCTCACCTTCAATATGCCCTGTGATTGTGGGTTAAAACACTGCCTTGAAAAATATTTTTGACAAGTGAACATTTTTTTCTTTTTCTATATTTCATCCCAAACAAGGAAATATAGCTACTAAGATGCAATGGGTTACTGAGTGTGAAAGAATATTAAAAGAAGAATACATTATTAAGGTGAAAGAACAATAAAAGTAAAAGAATTAAGACAGAAGATAACGATTGACATTGCATTTAAATTTTTGAAGATCAAGTTTTATATTTAATATGAAAAGTAAAACTGAATGTAGATTAATTTTAAAAATAAAATTTCCTAGAAATTTAAATAATTTTGAATTCCTTTAAGAATTATTTCCAAAATGCAAATCTCTGAATCTCAGTTTAATCCTAAGACAATATTTTTAATCTCAATACCATATTTTGAATCCAAAGAACATATACTAAATCGCAAGACCATTTTTTTAATGTGACAATAACTCTCTTATAAAATGAATGATGAATATTTTAATAGCATTAATTCAAAATATCATGATTTTGTTTTGAATCTAAGTTTTTATCACTTAATTTTTTGTAGCTTCATCCATAGAAGGCAGAATTTATCCTGCATAAAATTTCTGTCGGCTTCTACTATGTGCCTTGTCCCTTCAGAATGTGAGTGATCATGGTTCTCCACAATTTCCTGTTCCTTGTAGCTATTAGTAAATGTTGTCTTTATACTGTCTCCCCTAAACCCTGTTCTGCCAATGATTTACACAAATTTGTAAGGTACATTATTCACTGCTTTCCTCTGTCCTTCTTGCCTTCAATATGTCCTGTGAGTGTCATATTTTCTAAGTCTTATTTCCTCATTATATACTTTTAAACTTTTAACTATTGCTTTTTGATGTTAAGTATAAATGTCCTTTTTGTTTTCATTTTCTCTAAAACACTGTTACTGACATGTTCAGGCCATCATATTCTTAGAATCCTTCTGTAAAACTATATTTCTTTTGCCACAAGTCTTTTCTTCATCATAGATTGTCTAGAATTCACTGCCATACAGAGGACCAATATTACATAACAGTTCAGTACTCTTTTCTTTGTTTCTAATGAGATTTTCTTGTTTCTTAATAATTTACTTAGCTTTTGGAAAGTATCTTCCACTCTACCAATGCATTTTCAGATTTCAATGTCACATTTTCCTTCTTCTGTTAAAACATTTCCTAGATATTAAAATTGTTGCAATTGTTTAATTTTGGCATTTCATATGCACTTCCAATTTTCACTTCATATGTTGAGCTCTTTTGGATGACAACCATACATTTTATTTTCTTACAATTGATGTTTAGTCCTTTCTTCTTGCTTTCCTTCATTATTTTCTGTAGAGGTTACTGCATTTCCCTTTCTATGACTGCTATCAATACTGTCTCCTCTTCATATCCTATGTTGTTACGATTATGAGTGCCAATAATGAATATTGGTAAGAATTCTAATTCTCTCAGAATTGCCTCACAGTATAGGTGGAATAAGTCCAGTGTGAAGACACATCCTTGTCTTGCACCTCTTTCTACTTTTGTATGTTTACTGAATTCATTTTCTATCCGTATTCAAGCAGTTTGCTTCCAGTATAAGTTCTGGATTATTCTAATGTCCTTCCCAAATATATAAAGCTTACCTTTGCTGTACTTAAAATATATGAATATTAAAAATTTACATGAGGCTCTACCAGATGGCTCAGGGATTTTAAACAACATGAATGAACTGAATGTAGTACAGACATTTATTTATTTTTTTTTTTGCAAAGACAAAGTAAGGTGCTTTAAAAGAACTGTTGAAAGCTAAGTTTGTGGGTATTAATAAATGTCTTCACATTAGGAAAACACAGAAGATAAATGATGAAAAGAAATTTTATTATTCACACAATACACTTAACTGAGACCTAAAATTGGTGCCAAAATCCAGCCATCCATTTTTAGACTAATCAGAGAGATCATTGAGACTATTTTGAAAATCCTTTTCTGAGTCTATAACAACATATAAGTGGGTACATTGCCAAGTGGTTAAAATATTAGAAATCCAACCATGAGACCTGGGGGCAAATTTCACCATGATCGGTTTGTCAAGGAGGTGACATCTTGATGTTATCAATCTGGGGGACTATCCCAGCATGTAACTTTTGGGAAGTGTCTGAAAACGATACCAAAAATTGATCCTAGCCTTATAGATAAAATTTTATATATGAAACTTCTCAGAAGCAGGTGATTATTGTGCTAACACAAAGTCACAAGTCTAAGGGTTTGAGTATTCTGACCTTGTTCAAAATGTTGATCACTCCCAGAAACTGTAACTAAAGTCTGCTAAGCATAGTTGCAGTATAAACTGCAGGTCAGGTTTTTTTTTTTTGCATTGAAGAAACAAAAAATATTTATGAGAAGGTTTCTTCAATAGAGATTAGCTAATCAACATTGCAGACTCCAAAGTCTCCCAAGACTAACAGATACCTGTGGATAACAGCATATCATTCTATTACACAGAAATATATTTATCTGCTTCCTATTACAACAGATTATTTCATTTTTCTGATAATACAGAATGTAGAAACATTCACCAAACAGCCAAAAACTGATTTGAACTTTGAGTGATTTGCTAAATATCAAATTCAAACAATAATAACTCATCAGCGAAACCATCTTTTATGCCAAAAAGACAACCTGTACAGTGAGCTTACCACAGGGTCAAATGCTAAAATACAGGGTGTGATGGGTAAATTATTTCCATTTTATATTTTTAATTTTGTGCATGCACATTGTTTGCTTTTGATTTTGTTAACTGCACAGTATAGTAGGGTCAGTTGGGTACCATCTGTGAGAAAAAGAGCACCCTAACGTAATTCACTCTGTCAGAAACTTGGAAACAACATGCTATAGTGCTTGGCATTCATGCCAGAAACTCCAATACAAACATTTCAAAGTGTTTGGGTGTCAATCTGCACAGGATTTGGTAAGAGTTAGATCAGTCTAATGGTGATTATGAAGGTATGGCAGCTCAGAAAACTCACTCAGATCATTCCGATACAAAAAGAACTCATTGTTGGTGAGGGCCTCAGACTGAACACAGAGACCTACATGAAGTGCTTTGAGGAGTTAGTGCTGCCCTGGATTAAAAGGGTGGCTGCTGGAAGACACTATGTCTGTCAACACTTCTCTGCACCATGCGACATAAGCAGGAGAACCCAGTCATTGCTGTTAGACACTTTCTGCAACCACATCACCTCTTACATCTGGTGACCTATCTCCCCTGATGGCAACCCCTTTGATTATTATGTGTGGGGTACTGTTGAGTGAGAGACCAACAAAACTTCTTGTAACACCAAAGATGAACTAAATGCAAGGATTATGGCAGCATTCACCAAATTAAACAAGGAAACTGTCCAGAAGAGATGCAGGAGATTACATAGTTATCTGGAGTACATGATTGATGATTTTATTGAAGAAATTTAGTTTTTAGTATTTCAAGATATTTTTGTGTAATTTTGGTAAATATATCTGTTAAAAATGAGATGCCAGTGTTATTTTCATTTTTGCGTAATTTAGACGACAATTTATCTATCGCAACTTGTATATAACAATCTTGAATTGTGACCTGCAGTCCACTGATATAAGAGAAGACACTTGGAAATAGACAGTTGTGGCAGGTTGTATAAGAAGGCATCACTATAGCAAAAAAAAAGAAATACTCTTAGCTTTAGTTTAACAGAAGAGCAAGAAAAACTATGGCAGTAAATACCCAGCTACAACCATCAATCTTCAAGTACAACATGTGTGTGAGAGACCCCCACTAATAATTGTCTTTTTCAGCCAGAGTTGACATGGTTCACTATCAAACTGAATATGCAATGGATTCATTCAGTGTCTAACCAAAGAAATCTTGGCAAATATGGATAAATGCATCCACAATAAGACAGAGTTTCAAAAGTGATTTTTCCCATGACATTGCATTTTTTCAACTACCTTCACTATTCAGAAGTATATATTGATTTAAATTGGAATAAAACCTAAACAGATTAAAGTGAATCTATACATTTTCTTTGTTCTTGAGAATTGACAGCATATCATAACAAACACTATTAGATTGTTTATTTACACTATTCATTTATTATATTATTTATTGGAATCATTATCAAAACATTGGTTAATTGTTAATTGATTCAAACTTTATAAAATGGTAACTAATAAGGATTTCCTTATAATTGGTGCACATATTTTCGTAATTTCATAAATGTGTATAAATTTTAGGAATAAAAATTGTTTCCAAATTTATTTCTTTATAAATTGTTAAAATATAAACATTGCATTACTTTTAATCGTATTAGTTTTTAGAATATTATAAATATAAACTTATTCTTGTAAATAAACAATCTAATATGTTTACATATATATTTGCAAGATGACCACAGCCACATCATCAGTGATGTTGCCCTGGGATCCTTAAGAGTGTCAGGTTTATCCAACATCACTCAGGCTACCCTACTGGTGGTGTTCAAATACCAATGAGCTGTGTGAAAATATCAATCACAGAATGTAAATGTATTTAAAACAGATTTGGAACTTTGAAAAACCGAAAATTAATAAATAAATAGTATTCAATATTTTTGTTGTAAATTCACAAGAACAAAAAAAAATGTATAAATTTCACTCTCATCATATGTTTAGGTTTGCAACATCCTGCATCCTAGTGGCTTCACGCCTTGCTTGGCGTAATGCTTAAAAAAAAAAAAGAAAAAAAAATTGTCGAGGAGTGAAGGTAGTTAAAATAATAGTGGCATCAAGGAAAAACCTGTCCTTTTGATATTACATTTTATTGACAAGCAAATTTATCCATGTTCACTGAAATGTTCAAGTAAGAATTACAAGTGCAAGCAGAATAGACATATTCATGTAAGATTGTAGAAATATCAGGAGTGGGTCCATAGTGCTGTGATGTTGCTGCTAAGAGATGTTAAATATAGCTCTCATATCCAAGTGTAAGTTCCATCAAGCTTAGATTCTAGGGTTTTAGTTAATGTCCAAACACTGGTACCCTACATTAAAACCACTTCTACAGTGGCTTGAAAGAATCTCCACTTGATGTTGTGTGGTGGATCAGATTTCCAGATGACATCCATTTTATTCAAGGAAAACCAGGCTTTAGCCATACAAATTTTCATATCCTTTTCAGTAGGATTTATTTCACTTCCTAGCTATGTAAATGACCTGACAGATTTTTATTGATTCATCTAATTGTATTGAGCCTTACTGGTTGAAGCCTATAACTTCAGTTTTAGAGGCAAAAATAATTTTATGGTCATTCATACCAACAATGAAGAAAAGAGAAACAGTTTGCACATCTCACAATTCTAGTATTTGATAAAGCATTTTCAATGAGTTTAAACATAAACCTAAATGAGTCTTTCTTTCAATAGACCATGTCCTTTTGGAATATAGGCTAGTGTTCTCTGTTTTTTGTTGCACTCAATGGAACTTGATCTAATAACAGGGGAAGCATCCCCTTGGGAGTCATTATGCATTCCAAAAATTTTGAGTGATTCATATAAAAGAAACTATACAGTGTTCAGGCTGTGTAGTCTGCAACTGACAGAACATGTAAGCAACAAGGACATCTGAAAGCAAGTTGGAACAACAAAGAAAACTCTTACTTACAAGTAGAAAGTGACAGTTGAAATTTCTGGGACATATAATGAAGAAAGAGGGCTCAGAGAATCAAACTTGACTGTCAGTTTCATGGTTCAGTGCAATCTTCAAAACATCTTTAATATACAATCAATTTAAAACTCTAGTACTTCAGTGCGAAGAAACAGTCTGTATTTAGACAAAGAATAAACTCACTGAATACACAAAAAAACAGAAAGTAAAGTAAGACAAGGACGTGTTTCCTCACTAGATTTATTCAACCTATCCAGCAAGACTCCGCTAAGAGAAGTAAAAAACCTACCAGATATATCGATGACAGATTCATGAAGTAAACTGAAAAAACAAGGTACAAATGGAAAGCAAGTCGGAAGTATTAACTGTAATAAGACAAAATGTATGATTGTCAACAAAAGGGAGGAGCTCCAGAGCTGCAGATCAGAGCAGACACCAGATTCGTTGACAGCTTCTTCCAGTCAAACACTTGTGGCTTAAAAATTGCCCTTCATCCAGATCTCATTACTCATAAGTAAAAAAAACAAACAAATTCTAGAAATAAACCAGATTTTATTCTTGGATTGTAACCTACTTCTATAAACGAGCAAAGTTGAGCTGAGGTATAGATGTGGGGTGAGGTGAACAGTCTAACGGGTGTTCTTCCTGTCCATTGAGACATATGCATCAAGAGATACAAGACACATCATAGCATATCCCCACTGAGATTGAAAATCATAGCTCTCCACAATTTCCTGTCTTTTGTAGTTCTTAGCAAATTTTGTGTCTTTGTTATCTTGCCTAAACATTGTTCTGCCATCTATTTACTTAAGTTTTCTAGGTAAATTATGCATTGTTTTTCTCTGTCCCTCTTATCTACAATATGTCCTGTGAGTATCAACTTTTCCAAGCCTTTTTTTCTCATTAGGTGCTCTAAAAAATTTTTCTCTATCTCTCTCTCTGATGTTAAGCGTCCTTTTTGTTTCAGCTTCCTCTAAAACTTGGTGGTTGCTCACATGTTTGGTACACTATTTTCAGCATCCTTCTGTAGAACCCAATTTCTGTTGCTTTTTCATCTTTGAGGGAATTTTCCTGCATTCACTGCCATATAGGGGGGACTGATATTACCTAAAGGTTCAGTACTCTTTCCTTTAACAAAATGTTTTTATTTCTTAATACTTTGCTTAAAATTAAAATATCCGTTTATATATATAATTACATTATTACAAAATATTGTTGTAAAAATCCTAGAAAATAAACTTATGTGTGCCCTAGACATTTCTACTTATATCTTTCAGATGAGTACAAGTGTCCTTTTTGTTTCTATTTCTCTAAAACTTTTCCATTGCTCATATATTTGGTCCATAGTATCCTCAAGAGCCTTCTGTAGAACCACATATCTGTTGCTTCAAGTCTCTTCTTCATCTATTGTCCAGCATTCACTGCTATATAAGAGGACTGATATTACGCAAGTTCAGTACTTTTTTTCTTTTTTAATCACAAAATGTTTTTAATTCTTAATACTCTGCTTAGCTTTGGAAGGCATTTTTCACTATACCAATGTGCCTTTAAATATTTAAATTATTGCACTTGATTGATTTGGTGTCTCCCATTTGTAATTTCCCTATTGGGCTGTCCCTTTTACTAACAACTTTGAGAAATTTGTCCTAATATTTTTGAGTAAATCTTTAAAAATACACAGCAAATGTCTTTAAATAAAATCAAAACTATATTTTCTAATTCTTTTTAGTATTACCTAATCATTTTATTTATAAAATCATTTGGATCTAAAAAAACAAATTACCTGAGGTGTCATGAATGAATCAGTAGTATTAATATTTTTTGGGACATGTGACATGGCGTTTTATACTTCCAAAGAATACCGTGACATCTGATCAAATAGATGAATAATATTATTAGAAACATAGGAAATGTCAAGCCTAGCGCTATATACAAAACCTCTGGTTTCACAGCACTATATCCTGCTTTGAAAGAACTTGAAAGAAATGGGGAAAGACAATTTGTTTTCACTAAATATCCATTTAATAATGTATTCAAAATGTTTCCGTTTATCTCCCAAGGGCTGGACAGGAGAAGCTAACCTTTGTTGACAAATATGAAGAGTAACAATAAAAGACTCTCATACCACTGTAATTTTTTCTTGTATATTGACATCGATTTAGAACAATATTATTCTTAGTGATATAGTTTCATTCAGTTTGCACATAGCCATGTATACCTTGGGCAAGTCTTTTATACAGGGCATTTCATAGAAAGTTTATTAGTCTTAATACTGGTTGTGCCAATAAAATGGTACACAATGTAAACTTTAGGCAATTCTAGCTCACATGAACATCTACAAGGATTCACAACACTGAACTGCTTGTAATATCCTGAAGGCATTGAACTTATAATAAAGGTGATATTTTATGATGTTTTTTTGTTTTTGTTTTTGGGTATAAACACAGATACTTGCTTTGTTTCTAAGTGTGAAGGTCAGTCGATGGCATGTTAAGTGAGGTTCCCTATTTTGGAGGTTATTCATAATTTTTTTTCATTTCTTCAATTTATAACATTATTAACTTATCGTCTCTGTCAAAATAAGTGGGCTATATGTAAGTAATATTTATTATGTACAAAATACATAATTATGGCACAAAGCTGAAAGGGCTATATGTAAGTTATGACATGTGCATACACCATAAACTCTTATACATTCATCCAATATTATGAAACCTGAAATTTCTTGTAAAAATAAAAGCAAATTTTCTTTTGAATTCATTTTGAGCAGCTTCTTCCCACAAACTACTGCTTTGTGGAACCAACTCCTAAGAGGATGCTTTCCCAATCACTACAATAATCTGTTCAAATCTTGGGTTAATCATTCTTTCCCTACATATCTGCATAAACTGCACCTTTTACAGTCTAACCCACTACCTCAAGTGGCTCTCTGGCCTTGTACAGAGGAAAATCATTGTAAAGAAAAATTTAATTTATCTAAATTCTTTTGTGCTTCAATTTACTTACATTTAAATTGTTTTGTACCTGAATCCACTTTGTATTGAAATGTACATGTACTTAAATCCTTTTGTACTTAGATTTACTTCTATTTGGTTTGTTTTGTAATTTTTATTTATTTGTACTTAAAATATTTTGTATGTGAAATTTTCATACTTGAATTTATTTGTACAGGCCATCTGTTATGCAAATCCCATAAAACCCAATAACTCAAATTTGCTTTGAACAGTTTTTTTCAAATTTTAAACAATTAACTTAGACATTAAAACAAAGCTTGAGTTAAATTTTTAGGTAGTTTCAACATGTTTTATTAAAGTTATTGGATTTATTATAAAAACTGCAGTCTAAACAATTCTAAGCTTTATCACCCATTTTGACTTACTGAACTAAACTTGCCATAACAGTATCACAATGGGTCTTGTGTTTTCACTTTGTAACAGAGAAACTACACACTTGGTGATATTGTGAGGTATTGTTGGGGTTCACTGATATCATTTTAATGACATAAAGCACTGAAATACTACCCAAATTCTGGGTCCTTATCTGAAGTAGGTGTTGTAATATATGATTGAGAAATTATATGAACAAATATTTTACTGGTAGAAATGACAAAGTTGTATTCTAAATGAAAAATAATGAGTGCTGATATTTTTTGACAAATGGACAAAGGCTTTCCGGTCTTCATTTTCAAGTCTTGATAGAGTGCAATAGTGTCTCCGCACCTTTGAGGGTGATGAATTGCTGAAGATGAAAATGTCTTAAGCCTCTTGCTGTTCTATCATTATTTTAATGGAATGTATTCAGACAAAGTAGAAGGCATGTTGGAGTAATGGATAGTGGCTTGGATTGAGGAACTGGAGAACCGAGTTCGAATTCCAGTCAAATCCATTACAATCACTTATGGGCTAATACTATTGAGAAAGGTATGAATCCTCTTTTCCCTCCAGCTATGGGTAAATAGCAGAACAGACCATGTTCTATAGCCTTGGATGGCAACTGATCTACTGCAGAAAGAAATAGAACCTATGGCGGCATAAAGAAATCTGCCTCGTCAGTCATGTATCAAAAGATACTTGATTGCCTAAGTGTGTATTACACATGGCACATGACTGACTGATTCAGATGAAGTACATCTTTAATTCCACCAGTTCTAACCTTCACTGCCAAGACCGACCATGTCGGGTACATAATAGTGAAGCATTTCATTTGTATTTCATTGTTAAGATGTAAATTTCATTTGAGTAGCTTCTCCCCAAAAACCGCTGCTTTGTGGAACCAAATTCCAAAAAGGATGCTTCCTAAATTGCTACAATCTTAACCAGTTCAAGTATGGTTAAGCATTATCTTCTATGGATATCCACCTAAGCTCTGCCTCTTACTCTGTAACCTTCTACGACAAGTGGCTTTTGGGCCTTGTACAAGATGAACATCATTGTAAAAAAAAAAATGAAAATAATCATTATGTGAGAGAAATGCAGAGTTTTCTGATGTATTTATTTTATATATATTTGCATGTTCCCACTTTCTGAAGTTTTGGTTACAACACAGTCAATCCCAGAAATAAACAATTCAAAACTTTTACTCACAAATGGTCCACAAGAACACAAGAGTAATGCCTCCTTTGCATGGAAAAAAATGCCCAAAAAAACTTGTGAATTTGAAATTGATATAAAATGATAAAAAACGCAGTAAAATGAACAGTAGAAATGTTTTGAATTCACAGAAATACATATACATAAGCAATTAAACACCTTTTAGATGGTCTCAGATGAGACTGAAAGTAACTGGGAAAATAAAATTATTTGAAAGAAAATTTTGGTATTTTTCTTAATCAGTTTTCTATGGCTACCAAGAAATTTGTTCATGAACTCCAAAGGATTAAAAGAAAAATAAACAGACATAGCATGTCTAAATTATTTAACCAAACCTGTTTGAATATATATATATATTATCGAACTCTCCCATCATTTTCAGCATATAAGGGTACAACAACTCAGTTCTTAGAAGTGAACAGCCAAACCACTCATACACATGATTTGATTATTGAGCAAAAACTACACACAAAGAACTGAATACAGAGAACTGATGCACAAAGTGTAACATAAGATCCCCAAACATGCCTCCTCAAATTTTGAATTCAGAGTTGTCCATCTCTGAGACCAGTTGATTCATACTTTTCCCAAGAGTAGTTACATGTAAGTTAATGTAATGAGCACAATTGGAATTTGAACTCAGTTCTCCAGTTCCTTAATCAATGTTAATATCATTACTCCAACACGAATAAAATGCATATATATAAAAATATACAGGCCTTAAAAATTATGTCTCTCACTATATATTAGGTTGGTGCAAAAATAATGAGGTAATAATGTCGTTTTTTGACGTTAAAAAATACGTCAAAAAATGACATTATTATGTCATTATTTTTGCACCAACCTAATATATCTCTTTCTCAAAAAAAAAAAAAAAAATATATATATATATTAGGTTGGTGCAAAAATAATTTCGT
>OZ010573.1:117463544-117486044 GCA_963932145.1 Acanthosepion lycidas
TAAAAAGGAAAAAAGAAAGAAAAGAATAAAAAGGAAAAAAGAAAGAAAAGAACAAAAAGGAAGAAAGAAAAGAACAAAAAGGAAGAAAGAAAAGAACAAAAAGGAAGAAAGAAAAGAACAAAAAGGAAGAAAGAAAAGAACAAAAAGGAAAAAAGAAAAGAACAAAAAGGAAAAAAGAAAAGAACAAAAAGGAAGAAAGAAAGAAAAGAACAAAAAGGAAGAAAGAAAGAAAAGAACAAAAAGGAAGAAAGAAAAAAAAGAATAAATAGGAAAAAAGAAAGAAAAGAACAAAAAGGAAGAAGGAAAGAAAAGAACAAAAAGGAAGAAAGAAAAGAACAAAAAGGAAAAAAGAAAACAACAAAAAGGAAGAAAGAAAACAACAAAAAGGAAGAAAGAAAACAACAAAAAGGAAACCTGAAAGAAAAAAAGAACAAAAATTAAAAAAATAAACAGTTATTTGAAAAGCAGCTTGAAAAATAGCTAAAAATATAAAAGAAAAAATATTGGCTGTTTCTTAAAGAAGAAAGGAAAGGAACATGAACAATTGTAGAGAATAAAGAGCAAATAAGGAGAGGGGACTATAATTAGGGGAGGAGAAGAAGAAGAAAAGGAAGAAATAATGGTAAGAACAGTAACAGCAAAAAGAAGTAGGAGTAAAGCAGAGGAGGATAGAATCAGGATGGAGAGATATAACATGAAACATGGTCTATACATTTCATAAAAAACAGTGATAAAAATCAACAATAGCAAAGAGAAGGAAGAGGTGAAAATAATAATCGAGAAGGAGGGGAATAAAAATGGAGATAATGTATAAAGAAAGACGGCCAAATCAGAGAAGAGAAAGAGAAATAATGGTAATAAGGAGGAGTAAATTAAGAGAAGATGGAGATGCATATATATATATATATATATATAAATAACAAGAGAAAATGAGGAGAAGAGTTGGTTTAATTTTCATGTTTCAAAATAAAGTCAGTTTCTTCTTCTTCTCCTAATGATAATCATATTGATTTCATTATTATTATTTTTAATACTTTGTATTTATTTTAATTTGCATTCAGGGAAAACTGGTGAAAAAAATTATAAATCATCATAGTAAATATTATCAAAACTATTATTTTTAGTATTAGTAACACCGGTGTTGTCATACTCATTCTTTAGAATCAAAATGGTACAAAGATATTTTTTCCCATCTTTTTAGCAAGACACAAATTTTTGGAAGCAAAAACATTTTGCTGGTCCATTTTCACAAAATTAAGAAGCACTACAACAACAACAACAGTGATTATAAAGATAACACATATAATGGTGACCTTTCTGCTGATGGCTCTTTTTTTTATTGTTCTTTTGGTTTTGTTGTTTTTCTGCTATTGAAAAAGAACTTTTTTGTCCCTTTCTTAATCCATTCTGTTTGTTAAATTTATTTTATTTGTGCTGTGTTTATTTTTTATGTTTATAATACTATTTTGTAATAATTTCCCTTTTGAGGGATTGTTTACTTTTCATTTGATGTTGTTATCATTATTGTTACTGTTTTAGTACAGCAATTTTTTCAACCTTTTTACTGGAAAAACAAAAAAAAAAAAACATAATATTAACCCTTTTGCTTGAACTGGGGCCCATTTTAACCTTTCACATTTTGTTAAAATGATGCTTCATTTGTTTTCTCTTTCAGTTTGCTTCTGGGTAACAGTCATAAGTGAAGTGGACAATAGGCTGATCAACGAGTGTTTTGCAATCACATTAACACAACGAGTGATGCTTGGAGTTATCCAGAGATTTAAAAAAAATGCAAACATAGCAAAAACTTAAGATCAGATGACTAAAGATTTCTTTTTCATTTCGTTTATTTTCAATAGAAGCTTTCTAAATTTGTCTTAAATGTAATTTTGCTCAACTTCTGATAATCTTTTGGAGAAATCTTTTGTTCAGGCTTGAATTTCTTTAAGAAGATTAACCACTTTAAAAATCTGACCAAGTTCTCAGATTTTTCTTCCAGGGATCTTTTATCATTTGACAGGGTTTTTTTTGTTTTTTTTTTTTTTGCAAATAGGCATAAATGAATATGTAATCTAAATTCAACACATTAACTCATTCAAGATAGAATTTATTTCTAAAGTTTAACAGTTTTAAGGTAACTCAAATTTGAGTTCAAATTCTGCCCTGTCTGTTATTCCATACCTATTGACCCTAATGGGTATGTCCCAATTCATATAATTACAGTAGAATATGCTGTATGTGGTAATCATTTGGATTCACTGTGGAATTCACTTGTGGTTCACCTTGATTTACTTCTAGCTCAACACTAACAGTTGATTACTTACTACACGCCGCTAGCGAATCTTGTATGTTGTTTCTGTTATAAATATTATTGTTCCATTTCCAGCTCTCCATTTTGGTTATTCTTATTCAGTAATCTTTTCCTAGGTTACAACACTATCTAAACAAATTAACCCCTATACACACTGTATACATTCTGATAGAATTATACTCAGGCTATATAACAGGGATATTTACACTATTATCTTTGCTGTCACATTAATGACATTTTGACCATTGTACACTCCAGCCTACTTCAGGTGATATTTATTGGAATTTTGAACCAAACCATTTATTTAGTCCATAGAGGTAGATTGTTCTAATTACACATACTCTTTTGGATATCTCAGTTTTAGTTAAATTGTCTTGCTGATTCTCCCGGTTTTGGTTATCTCCAGTGATACCAGAGAATCAACAAAGAACTCTTTGAGACAATTCACTTTTTGGATCAAACAACCAATGCTTTTATCCACTGAGTCATATGCTTTTGAGATATACAAAGGCATGGTACATGGAATTAGAACAATCTACCCATTTGGACTAAATAAAGGGTTCGGTTTGAAATTCCGACCAATATCACCTGAAGAAGGCTGGAGTGAACAATGGATGAAACTTTGTAAAGATGAGGACAACTGTTCAAATAGTGTTAATAGTTACAATACTTCATCTCAGAAATATAGACAAACAAAGGCATGTTTATTCATGAACATTTTGCTTTGGCTATTTTTATAGAAACTATATGCAATAAAATTCTAACATTGATCAATGAATAATTACAAAATCACTTATTTCAAAGTGTTCTATCACTACAGGAAAGCCACCATGTTTGATTCAATAACATATACCCCTCAAAAGTCAAGTGGTATTATTAGAATCAGTTGAAAACAAACACCTACATTTGACCAGAAAGTTCTGCATAGTTAATTTAGAATGTCGGAAGTAGTTTCTTAACCAATATGGTTCAACCAGCAAAAGATTATGAAGATTTTATATCAACCAAAGAAATATGGGTAAAAATTAATAATAACAGACAATATTTCATCTCAAAAATTTGAATGATATTAAAATTAATACTACTTAAGTACATGAACACAAAGTGTGTCTGATATTCAGGTAAAATAAGGAATAAATTTATAAGGCTAGATTTGAATGAATAAAATGCTGTCATCTGTAGCCTATTGGTAAAGTCTTGGAAAGGCAGGCTTCTGAGAATAGGGGATTTAAGTTTGAGTCTTAGTAGAAGTTAATAATTTCTCATCTATGTTGTTTACTAAGGATTATGATATATGATCTGGGAGTTGTATAAAAAAACGATCATAAATAAATGAAAGAAGTATTTGCCAAAAATCAGTTGTTATTATATCAGCAAATTTAAAATTGTTTACTGCTACAGAAAAGGTTTGAGTATACAATATTTAGAAACAAAATTTTTAGTTTTAAAATTACTATAATAACATAAATCCATATTCTAAGTTTTTCAGTTTATCTGTTCTCAACAAATATAGACATTATTTACACTATTTATATTTGGACTATTGTCCTCATCTTTTTTATCACAAAATTTTGGCCATTGTACTCTCTACCCTTCCTCAGGTGTATATCGATTTGAGTAACCTACAGGGGATTCTGAACTGAACCTTTGAGTAGTGGAACAAGAACAATCCATCACCATCGTTTAAATAAAGAGTTCAGAATTTCCTGTAGGTAATTGATATACACCTGAGAAAGGCCAGAGAGCACAGCAACTGTAACATTGTAATAAAAACAAGAAATATAAATAGTGTAAATGATAATTTTTCATTACACAAAAATATCGACATTTCTAAAAAAATGATTATCTTGATTGATTCACATTCATAAAATAATTCCAAATTTCTGAAATCTAAGTGACTAATTCATTTTCATTCAATAGTCATTCATAGTCATGTTTCTCAATTCTGATCTTCTAAATTTATTATTGGTATATGCAAGCATAAATAAGTTTTTGATTATGTTCTTGAAGAATACAAGATGATTGAAAAGTAACTCCCTATATTTCTTAATGTTCTGTGACTTTTTTCTTTGGGATTGGTTAAAGGACCAAGTCTACTCTACCAAACGAAGACACCGAAAGAAATTGAAGGGTGAATACAAGAAGTTATGTCTTCCACAATAGTTTCTGATGAAATCATTTGATGCAAATCTTAGGTATCTCAAGAAGCTGGTAGCGAAATCTGGTGCCTATATTGAATTTTAAATAAGCACTTTCCTTTCATATCCATTTCTTATAAAAATTATACTTAATAAATAAATTATAAGTATTTTAAAATGGGGAGGTACTTTTTAATTATCCTGTATAACATAGCAGTTTTACAGATCAAATTTTCACCTGATGTACCTGTCTTGGAGAGGGTTAGTCTCCATCAAGCTATCTTACCCAAGACACAACACTTTTATTATGGCTGCAGCATATGTTGTGAACTAATGAGTTACAGGACTCATGATTATGATTCTGTGACCTATTCTGGTTTGATCCCTAAAGTAATAACTTCTTGAAGAGCATCTTTGAATGAAATAATATTCTCAGACAGAAAATGTTGGTAAAAAGTAAATCTCATTTGTAAATTCTGTCTGCTACTGCACTTGGAATGATATAGTTTCACTACTCTTTCTAATCATGCTATTCTTTCACCAGAATGATTCCTACAATTCTACATAACTTTTTCTATACCCAGTGCTTCTGTGTGATGCCAATGACAGCCAGAAATGTCTTGATGCATACAATATATAAGTATTCAAAATTCTGTTGTCCTGTCACCTTGATTGTAGGTCAGGATATATCAGATGTTTCCTTAATTAAAAGAATATCCTAACTGATGGGATACATAAATTTAGATTTTCATATTTTCTTAAATAGCACTTAATTTCAAGATGTAGCTGATAACAGCTCACCACAGAATCATTTACTTTATTATCTGTGAATTCTAATTATTCATTGGGAAAGATAGTGGAGTTTTTTTCTTGTTGCATTTTCTATGGTTTGGATTTCAGAGTTTTCCTTGTCTTTAACTGATTGCTATCGAAAGCTAGATAAGCTCCATTTACCCCTATTTAGCCCATAAAGGAAGAGAGAAGGGATGGATTCATGCAGTTCCCAAAGGCATTAGTGTGAAAGTGAATCCAATTGACAAAGTCAGAATTTAAACTCAACTTGCTGATTATATTTTCTGTGCCTATAACCATTGCACTACTTGTGAATCTAAATTTCAAATAGCAACTCATGAAACTACTTCTAGCCCAGTAATTATACAACTCTCAGATGAAATAACAAAAACCACATCACTTGAAATCTTGAATGGACAGCACATGTAACTAGATGGAGAAAATAACAATGTAATTAACATATTGACTTTCTACATTAACGTCTGATTGAACAGTGGTAGAGAAAAATGACATAATGCCCAACGTCTGATTGAACAGTGGTAGAAAAAAATGACATAATGCCCAACGTCTGATTGAACAGTGGTAGAAAAAAATGACATAATGCCCAACGTCTGATTGAACAGTGGTAGAGAAAAATGACATAATGCCCAGCCACTGGTTGAACAGTGATAGAGAAAATGACTTAATGCACAGCTACCGGTTAAATGGTGGGTAAATGCAACTATTTTTAAATTTCTACCGTGAAACTGTCTATATTTCTGAGATGAGGTATTATGTACACTATTTACATTATTCGGACTATTGCCCTCATCTTTGTTGCCATGTTTATTACAACATTTCTGCTGTTGTACACTCTGGCCTTCTTCAGATGGTTGGAATGTCGAACTGAACCCTGTATTTCTTAACCAGGTATTGAACTCACAACTCTTTGGTTAAGGCAGTCGAGAACTTGGAGAGTTAAATTAACAGGAGATAACTGATAACTGACATCCATTACACATGGCACATGGAACTAGAAACAGTCTACCCCAGTAAGCGAAATTCCAACCACCTAAAAAAGGCTGGAGCGTACAATAGCCAAAACGTTGTAATAAATATGGTGACTAAGATGAGGGCAATAGTCCGAATAATGTAAATAGTCTACCATGAAACATTATGTACCAATTATTATCAGGAGCTCAGGCAGAAGGGTTAAAACGGTTCAGGAATGCAGAACTCAAAGAGAAAGATTTTATAGATTTAAACTGACAGCAACCATAACTGTTTAATCAATGAATACCAAATGTTTCCTTGTAAGGAAATGGCTAATCTCACTATTACTATTACCATATCTTTTAAATATCATGGATTGATTGCAGCCTGAATCATAAGTTAGAAAAAAAATTTGATCAAATTAAAAGAAATTCAGACTACTGGAAACTGAACAGCAATACTTCATAAATGAAGGCAAACATGACACAAGGGCATTTTTTTTTTAACAGTCAGCTCAAACTAAGCTTGTTGACAATGTCTGTCAGAACTAACACACTGCCCATATGAGCAAAAGAAAGTATGTTTAGCACAATTTTTTTTTAAATTTTCAAATGCAAAATCCAAGAGCCACTAAAACTAGAGTGTTATTAAATGAGCCTGTTGTATGTATATAGGATTTGATTTGATTGATTGATTCATTTTTATGTTTTATCAAACTTTTTCAGGTTATTTAAAGCCAGAAAATATTTTTAGGTTCTAAGAATTTCCTTTTTTTTTTAGATAATTATCATTTAGTGAGACAAATCTTACTAGTTAACCCATAGCTTGGAAAGAATAGATAATTTTTTACTTTTCTCAAGTGTATATAAGTGAATATAATAAACCCAACTGGAATTGGAACTTGGCTCTCTAATCTCAAATTCTAAGCCACCCACACATCTAAGCTTAGAGAACCTAACATTTTCAAGTGGTCACCCAGCTAGGTACTGACCAAGCTCAAAATTGCTTAACTTTGGTGTTCATTTGGGAACCAGTGCTTCAACATAATGTGGCTCTAAGTAATGGACATAGGTGGGGTAAGGAAGTGCAGATTATGAAGATACATATGACAGGTAATGTTTGACCCAGACAAAAAAGTTAATATTGTAGTGATTGTTGAAGCATCCTCTTGGGAGGCTGTTCCATAAAGTAGTGGCTCTTGTGAAGAAACTGTCCAAATGAATCTTCTTACCAATGTAATATATAACAGAAATGAGGATGATTGGCATGTGGTGGTCTTAGTTGTAAATGTCTCAATGACAGAACCTTAAAAATGCAGCTTAGAACATTTTCCATGGTAATAGAGCAGTGAATGGTTTGAATTGTTTTATCTGTGAGAGTGGAGTTGCAAGAGGTATCCATCACCCACAGGGGGATATAAACACTTTTGAACTCTTGAAAAAGACGATTGGGCAGCTCCATCTTAGATATGGTAGCAATATTTCATTTTTCTTTATCTCATAAATCTTATCCATAAATTGAACTGTAGTCAAGCTGAACAAATTTTACTGACTCAAAATCAAGACACTGAAACATAGAATTGATAATTTCTGATGCTATGATCTATTTGTTGGGAAAAATTAAATTAAGAAGGAATTAAGAGAATAGTTTACTGTCAGTAATGAAAGACTCATAAACAAGCCTGAGACAGCTTCTTTGACACAGCTCATACTTAAACTAAAATCAAACTTATGTAGAATATTAGTTCCAGTTAGCATGAAGACTGGTTATTTCATCCATCTTCTTCTGTGCCATGTCCCTTGGCAGTTATGGCTCTCCAGAATTTTCTGTCCTTTATAGCGCTTAATAAATTTTGCCTTTTGATATCTCCCCTAAATCTAGCTCTGCCATCTATTTACGCAAAATCTCTAGCGAGATTATGCATTGTTTTCCTCTATCCCTCTTGATTTAAATCTATCCTATGAGTATCAAATTTTTCAAGCTGTCTCTTCTCATTATGTGTCCCAGAAATTTCAACTCTCTTCATAATGTTAAGTTTAGGTATCTTTTTTTGTTTCCATTTTTTCTAAATCTTTCTTCATTTCATGGTATTCTCAGCATCCTTCTGTAGAAGTTAAGTTTGTTCTTCATCTTTGAAAAGATTGTCCAGCATTCAATCCCACATAGGAGGACTGATAATACATAAAAGTTCAGTGCTCTTTTCTTTGTTTCTAATGAATTTTTTCTATTGATACTTTGCTTAGCTTTTTTGGAAGGCATTTTTCACTATCCCAATGTGCCTTCGAATTTCACTGTCACTTTCCATCTGCTGTTAAAACCTATTACTTTATCTTATTCCTAAATAATCTGAAAGAACAACCTATCTTATGGCATAATTTTTGCAGCCTTTCAAAAATAAATTATTTTAATATGTAAGGAATTTCTGAAAAGTAAGCTGCATATAGTCGAATCAAAACATTGATATAATGCTAAAAACAAAGCAACAGGTTGTATGCAATGTGTCACTGTCAGTTAAAACAAGATTAATATTGAATGTATGTGTACATATAATCACAACAAGGATGTCTGTCACTATAAAATGGGAGACAAACATACAGGCAAGACGTTTAATGAGATTTTTTCATACCAAACTTAAAAATCCAAGGGAGATTCACTGTGAGCTCCTTGCTGTATATGGTAATGCTAAGATTAGATGTTTCTTTATATGGAAACATTCAGCACTCATTGACTAAGCAGTTACTGCTACTTTCAGTTGAATTTTATAAAATCTTTCTATTAAATTGATTGGTTGCTTTTTATAGCTTATCAATCTAGGTTATTTAAAGCCAGAAAATATTTTAGGGGTGTAACGATTTTTTTTTTTGAGATAATGATGATTTAATGATACAAGTCCTACTAATTAACCCATAACTGGGGGGAGATGAGGTGGATTCATACATTTTTCAAAGGTATTTACATCTAAGTGAATATACGGAAGCTGTCTGAAACTGGAACACAATTCTCTGATTTCCAATTCCGAGCCATTATCAATTACACCACATGCACATCCAAGCTTACAGCATCTGGTATTCCTAAGTGGTCACTCATCTAAGTACAGACCAGGCTTGATGTTGCTTAAATTCGGTGATCATGCAAGAACCAGTTTCAACATATGACAATAAGCCTTTCTAGTAAAACAATTTTTCAGAAAAATAGGTTTTTCAAGTTCAATGTTATTGCATTTCCAATAATGATGGTGCTTCCTTTCTAACCTTTTGTTTGAAGTAGTGTGAAACGTCACCCTCTTTGTTATATCATTATTTTCTCTTCAAGTTACATGCGCTATTCATTTTAGTTGTTGCTGCTGTTGAAAGTCCTCAAGTGATGTGGTTTCTGCTATTTGCTACAGTTCTTTGTGATTCTGTAGCACTAGTCCACAAGGTTTGTTTTGTGCTGGTGAGACAGAAAAGTACTAAGAAGAGGAAAAAAATCTAACAGTTACATCCTGACCCCAAAAAGAAGAGGTATTGAGCAAAATCTCATGGGAAAATTATCTCAGGGGGAGGTGTTGTAATGGAATGCCCCACACTCTCTATCGCCTATGTGGACTGATTATATCAGTAGATATATATAATAAGCACAGGATATACCTGGCAGACTTTCTTCAGGCATTATTAGCCTGCTACCCAATTCCCTGTCTTTCAGTAGTGTATTCCCTTTTACAATAAACCTCTCTTTCTTTCATCTATGCCTGTGTTGCTGTTCCTTTCACTCAAGTATACCTTTGTCTGTTTCTAACCTCTTTAAGGATACAACAGTTTGAAAAGGTATTGTCCTTGCCAAAACCTATAAAGTGTAGCTGCTTCCACAGATGGGCATATGAATCTGCAGAATGACACCAGCATATGGTATCTTCATTCATCAGCAACAGAAAATAATGGTATATAAACTTAGGATTTTATTCATGATGATAGACAATGCAAGTTTCGTGATATGGCAGTGGTGCTTGATCTTATAAAGTTGGTAGCTCATGAAATTGTCCACAAGAAGTTCAGATATTAGAAAGTATCATCTTATTAGGTCAAAAAGATATCAACTGAAGAATACAAGTTCCAATGCATTAGTATTTATTTTCCTTTGTTTCTAAAAAGTCTTTCATCAAAAGCAATAATACAAAAGGGCTTTTACCAGGAATTAAAAAAAAACAAAAAAACAGAGAGGACAATAAAAGAACATGATTCTAGGAGACAAAAGATGATGATTTATGTTGTGTTTAAATTTTTGAAGATTGTAGTTGACAAGAAAGCAAGAAGCAGGAAGAGAATTCCATAGACAAGAAGTTCAGAAGAAACTCAGCATTTGGAATGGTAATGGAGACTTTCTGAAGCCCATGATTGGGAATGATGAGACATGGATGCATTCTGTTACTGGTGAAAATGTTTCATAAATGAGAAAAAAAATCTGATCAATTTAAAAGAAATTCAGAATACTAGAAGCTGAACTGCAGTACTTCATAGATGAAGGCAACCATGGCTCAAGGGCAGATTTTTTGAGCAGTCAGCATGAACTGAGCTCATTCACAACATCTGTCAGAACTAACACACTGTCTATAGAAGCAAAACAAAGTAACATAAATTAATTACTGTTCTTCTAATGCAAGGTCCAAGAACCACTAAAGATAGAGGGTTATTAAGTCAAGATCCAAAGCTTTGATTATACTGCTGCTGGTTTCCTAGTCTGGGGTCAGCAGCTAGTTCTCACTCCTTCTTTCCAAGCATCCCTGACAAGTGGGCTAATGTGGGGAAGGCCACATCACATTCCTGCTCATCCCTCCCAATACAGCCCTTCCTAGGTCTACTTTGACTTCTATCACCAGGTATCCTGAACTCTGAAACAGTCCTAATGCCTGACAAGCTCACTGGACATGACCAAACCATCTAAGTTGATGCTGAGGCTGTTCAAGATATCAGAAGATGTCGATTGACATTGCATTTAAAATTTTGAAGATTGTAGCTATCAGGGAAGCAAGTAAATGGATGGGACTTCCACAGGCAAGAAGTGTGAGAAAAGAAGCTGTTGGTAGTTACATTTAATTATTCCAATGGTAAAAGGGTGGGACCTACATGCTAGTCTAATATCATGCTTAAATTCATGTAGTTGGGGCACCAGGTAAAAAAAAAGCTCGACAGAACAGTTGCCATGAAAATATTTGTAGAAAAAACAGAGGGGAGATACGTCACAACTGTGAGAAAGTTATGGAAAATTGTTCTAATGAGTATTTCACCTGAAGAAGGCCGGAGTGTACAATGGCTGAAACGTTGTGATAAATATGGCAACAAAGATGGGGATAATAGTTTGAATAATGTAAATAAACCCGTTCTTTTATTGTCCTTTCTCTGCATTCATGATTTTTTTTTTCTCATTTTCTTTTATTCTTGGTAACCCATTGCATTAAAGTGGCATTATCACCTTGGCTGGGATGAAAAGGTTAAAAAAAAAACAGTTTTCTGGAATATAAAAGATGTGCTGCTCATCAACTTCATATCCCATTAGTCAAACAGTTAACACCAATTATCTGAAAAACTGGATGGACTGTGGGAAACTGTTTCTCAAAGAAAGCAGGATGTTTGTGTAAGGATGTCATTTGCCTGCATCACAATATTGCTCCACATGGAACCAACCTGATTTGTTCCAGGGACATGGCTGGGTTATTTTATTGTATCCTTCACACAGTGTGTTATCATCTTTTGACCATGCAAGTGATATTTATTCAAAAAGGCCATTCTGTACAGATGATGCTGTCATTGCAGAAGTGCATACCTGGCTCCAGTTTCCTGAAACTATGTTTATGAAGGAGTCTATTATATGCTTTGTTATATGATCAAGTATTCTCCTACTTGTTGTTGTTCTTCTTCTTTTTATTCTCCTACTACTACTTGTTATATTCTGGCAGTTTTACCTTTCAGCTTTCTTCAAGTGTCTGTCTTCTTTGATTTGATTATAGTGGCAAAGGCTTATGCAGAACCACCCACACTTTTGGAAAAACTGAATACAGAAAACAGGTACACAAGGTTTTCAAACAACCATCCTCTCTATTTCAATTCAGAGTTGTATATTTAGGCTATGTGTAAATAGCAGGACAGACCGGATTCTATAGCCTTGGATGGCAACTGGTTTACTGTAGAAAGAAATGACAACCTACTGTGGGAAAAAAAAACTGCCTCATTAATCATGTATCAAAAGATACATGATCACCTAAGTGGGTATCACACATGGCACATAACTGACTGACTGACTTTCCAGTTGAATTCATTTCATTCACTTACATGCTAATATTCTTGGGAAAGATATGAATCCTCTTCTTCTCCCCCCAGCTATGGGTAAATAGCAGGACAGACTGGGTTCTATAGCCTTGAATGGCAACTGGTCTACTGCAGAAAGAAATGGCAACCTACTGTGGGAAAAAATCTGCCTTGTCAGTAATGTATCGAAAGATATATGATTGCCTAAGCATGTATCATACATAGCACATAACTGACTGATTTTCCAGTCAAATTCATTACATTCACTTACCTACTAATATCCTTAGGATTGATATGGATCCTCTTTTTTCTCCTCCCAGCTATGGGTAAATAGCAGGATAGAAAGGGTTGTATAGCTTTGGATGACAACTGGTCTACTGCAGAAAGAAATGGCAGCATGAATTGGAGCAAAAAATCCAAGCATCAGAAATGAGATTCTACAGAATTATTCAAAGTATTCACAAATGACACAGTGTAAGACAAGAAACAAGCCTCAGATCTACCATCTTGAAAAACAAGTTGAAATGGTATGGACATAAGAGCCAACTATATTTGCATTGTTATCCTACATATGATGCCACCTTAAAGAAAGGAAGAAAGAAGCAAACAAAGAAAAGAGTGGGCTGACATCACTGCTCAGACTGAACATTAATTTAGAGATTCAGACATTGACCTACAACTAAGACATATATAAAGAGCTGTAATAGTAGACTGGCCATAGTGTCAGTTTGCCTGTTTGCAAGTGGGCTCCTGATGGAGTGAACACCCCTATATCAAATAAAAATGCAATAAAGAAACAAGAACAGACAACTGTTTTAGTAATAAAAAGGAATAAGAAAAAAAAAGGAATTGTTAGATGAATTGGAGGCAGAAGCAGTTATTGGCAGATTCACATAATCATCAAGTGGGCACAAACAATCTCCTCTTTTAATATAGCAAACTGCATGCAATGTTCTATTGTGCTTTTGAACTATCTGTTAATGTGTAAATTATGCAGTAAACTATTTAAACATATCAATTAATTGCTTAAAATTAAAAATAAATAATTCAATTATGACATTGTGTATTTACATTTGGTATCTACTGCCAGTAATATATACAGTACACATACAATTAGTAAGAAATACACATTTTTCACAAACATTTTAATTGTATCCTTTTTATTCCACACTAGCAGTAGAGCCTGGCATTGCCCGGGGATGTAACAGTAAGAGATAGATCAAGTATCGACCATCATAAAGACTGAAAAATAAAATTGACAAAGATTATTGTTTAAGGTTGACGAACACGCATGTCTTAATTATTTTTTTTTTGTTTTGTTTTATTTTTTTTGTTTTTTTACGAATTGGTTAAGCCCAAACTCAAACAAAAACATATGCTATGAGTCTACCGATTGAAAAAATTTTATTATAAACAATTGTCTTGTAAATAGAATTTTGAAAGCATTCTGAATGTAAAAATAAAGAAAAAAGTGTGCAAGACAATAAGAAACACTACCTGCCAAAAAAAAAAATTGAAGTTTTGTTGAAATCGGATGAAAAATGTAGGAAATCCAATCCCATATATAAATTAACACACACACACACAAACAACCTGGGTTTTTAACCCGATGTGAGTTGTCCCCCTTTCATTAATGCCTCTTAATCTTGTTTTCAAATTGATTTTGTGCAAAAACAATTGTGTTTTTTCCAATTTTTGGTTCTGTTAGAACCACTTCAAGGTAATTTTACATAGTCCTGTGAAGTTTTGTTGAAATCGGTTGAAAAATGTAGGAAATCCAATCCAATAAATAAATGTTACAGACACACACACACACACACACACACTGCGTTTTATAATAAGTAAGATGTATTATTAAAATTTATTCCTTATGACAATTAAATGATAGCATAATAGTTGTGATTGGTCTCCCTTTACCTCCTGGCAACCAAGATTTTCAGACCCAGTCTGCTACTGAGAACTGGTTAGATGCTCAGCTGCACAGAGACCCTATGACCATATTTGGTCATATAACTTATGATGATTATGAATTCATTTGAATATAACAAGTTTCGTCTGTTTAAGCTTTTTATTGTAATTTTCTAACTTTGAAATAAGTTGTTCATCCAAGCTGAAAATTGTAGATAAACTATTGAAACTATCACAGTCATTATCAAAAACTAAAAATGTCAATATAGTAGATAACATTTTGTTGGTTACATCCTTGAATTTTTAGAATGCTATATTTCCAATTGAAATATACATGTATCATATAAGTGGTACCATGTGTAGAATGGTTTCACAGAGCTTGACTGAGCTGGAAAATCTATCAAATATTTTATAGTTATTACTATTATTATTGTATATGCATATTAAATATTTTATACAGACTTTAAAATTCCAACTCCTGAGGTGAAATATATTTTATTTAATGCAGGTTGTTTATTTTCTATAATAATAATAATAATAGCTTCAAGTATTTTGTGTCATTCAGTGCAGTTTGGTATCATCCAGTAATATTTATCTTATGATGATAGCTGTATTTTGATTGTCAATGATGTGATTTAATTTTTGATTTGTGCATTAATTGTACCAATCTTTGTTAAGTAAAAAGTTAATCTACAAGAGTATGTGGTGATTCTGTAGCTAATATAAGAATTTAATGTTATTTTCCAGCTACTGATATTAGATATGCAATCTCCCAAAGGATATGAAAATTCATGAACAACATTATTTTGTAGAGTGGATAATTGAAGACATGAGTTACTTAAATGTTTTAAACTGTTTATAATGAATTACAAATCTAAGATTGTTCTCGGGATGATTAAATTTTAATGGCTTTTTCATCTTCTTGATAGTTACAGCACATCTAGTTATGGTAGAATAAAGTTAATGGTGTTTTTTTATTTATGTTATTTTTTCTAAAATTCTTTAAAACTAATTTTATTTGCTCAGCCATCTCATGTTTGGCAAAATTAATGTTAATAAGTATTTGCTTTATGTGGCACAATTCTTCATAAAATAATATTTGCTAAGATAAAAACAATTTTGCTTAATTAATCAGTATTTTATATATTATTTATGTGAGGACATTCACTTTTGTAATTGAGAGGACAAGGAAATAGTACTAAAAAGTATGTAATATCAGTCCTCCTATATGACAGCAAATTCTGGATAATCTCCTCACAGATGAAGAAGAGGCTTGAAGCAACAGAAATGTGGTTCTAGAAACATCATGGACCGAATATGTGGGCAATAATAAAGTTTTAGAAAAAATGGAAACAAAATGTACACTTATACTTACCATCAGAAAGAGATAGTTGAAATTTACAGGGAACATAATGAGAAAAGAGGGCTTGTAAAATTTGATACTCACAGGGTAGATTGAAGTCAAGAGGGATAGATAAAAACAGTTCATAACCGACCTAATGAGCTTGAGTAAATGGATGCTGGAACAAGTTTTAGGAGAGATAACAAAAAGAGCAAATTTATTAAAAGCTTTAAAGCTCAAGAAATTATGGAGAGCCATGATTACAAGCCTTCTGAAGGGATACAAAACATAGAAGAGAGAATGATCTTTTTGGCCAGAGTCATTCCCTTAATTAACAATAAAAGATAAGGAAATTTTTAATTAACTTTTCTTTTTTATATACAAGAAATATGTATGAATTCACTGAGTATTAGCAGCATAAGATCTCAGAGATTTGGATAATACTTTGAGTCATTGAATGCAGACATACATTCTTGCATATAAACCAGTTAACTAAAAACTTTTAAAAAATACCTTGTACACAGTGTTTAATCAAATATATTTAAGATGTGATAATTTATTTCCCAGAATGCCAAATGTATGTCACTGGGTTAATGAATCAGGCAAAGATTAGGAAACAATCATGTCCAGACTTCTGCTTTCTTAAGATGCAGACAAGATGAGTCATTCATTGCCAAGAAGTAGGTGAAGTTTCATGTGTTCATGTTATACTGCTGATAAAGAGTGATTAAAGTCAATCTGTAACAACATATAACACTTAAGTTGTTTGTGAAGACTGGTAAAAGTGCTAGTGAAAGGTTAGCCTAATTAAAAATGGCTTATGGTGAACATGCCATGAAGAAGTATTTCTGAGAAGCACAAATTGAAGGAAGAGCAAGAATGTGTGCATGGTGAGACAAGAGTGGGCAGTCAAAATCATAAAAACCAGATGCAAATGTTTGTTTGGAAGTGCTGAAAGCATTACAAGAATCATTTCAGAGGAAAACACCTAAAATGTGTCTCTGTATGTGGATTCTTGTCCATGAAAATGCTCCTTCACATAATACATCAAGAGTTTGCAAATTCCTGGTGAAGATATCCATTACAAAATGGTTCAACCACCGTTTTTACCAGATTTAGTCCCCCAGGATTTTTGTCTATTTCCAAAATGCTATGAAAAGACAAGTATTTCCTAACATTCCTGAGATTCAACAAATTAAAAAATTCACCATTTCTGAAAGGTATTCTGGAAAATGAATTCCAAGAATGTTTCCAGCAATGACACCAACATTTCACAAAGTTCAGCATTTTACAAGAGGAATACTTTAAAGGTGACATCTGCCAATAGTGAACAAGTAAACAAACTTTGCTTTCACAGTCCATTCTTGGAATTAAATTGTCACACCTCATATATATCAAGGAATATACATAATACACAATCTCAACAACATGACTTGGAGTTTCATGCAGTTCTTGCAGTGTTCAGATCACTAATTTATAATTTTTGCAAAATCCATTTCACTAATTTATATTTAGAGCTCTGTATCATAACACTGAGCACTGCATTTATAACACCTAAGGAAGAAATATATTTATATGTATGTTCAAGTATATATGCTTGTACATATATTTTTTATCTTATATGCATATATATATATTTGGTTGGATTGATGTGAGTTTGTGACCCTGGGTTTCACGCTTTTGCGATCGTCAGACAATTTGGGTTTGTCCGACGATCACAAAAGCGTGAAACCCAGGGTCACAAACTCACATCAATATATATAAATAATTATATATATATATATATTTATATACACATACTTTTCACACACACACACACACACATATATATATATATATATATATATATATATATATATATATATATATTTTGGCAGCATGTTTTCTTTAACATATGTCTCATTAAATAATTTAGACAAGTTTTGTTTAGTTATTTTAATAGGATCCTCTTGTAATTACTGACAAGTTTCTTAATATCCTTATTAAAGGAAGAAAGAAAATTACCATGTTGATGCAGATTCATTTTATTCTGAGTACTTTTGTCATTAGCACATTGTTGTCATCATTGTCTTCTTTTGCTCACATTTGCAATTTAGGAAAATTCTTGTTGGAAATATATCTGTACTTTTTCATGAAAATAATAAATATAAACTAAAAATTCTTGAAACTACCTATATTAAAAAACTGAAACCAATCCTTAATAAAATTAATTATGAATACTGCACAAATTTTTTAAATGTTTACAGTGGATAGTTTTAAATAGTTTTTTCTTTTTTAAAAAAATATTTAGATATTACAATAACTTAATTACCTCCCCTGATGTTTATATGTGAGCCAGCATGGTAAAATTTAAAATTTTACAGTACATGACCTTAGTGTTTTTCAATTTACATGGAAAAATTTTAATTTTCAGATGAACACAACAATTTTGTCTTAGAAAAATAATGAACATAACAATTTTTATCTTAAAAAAATAAGACCCTGATGATGACATTGTGCTAATATTGAAAGTACTTGGAATAAAATGAATATTCATCAACATGGTAATTTTCTTTCTTTTTTTAATAAGGGTACTAAGAAACTTGTCGGGAATTATAAGAGGATCCTATTAAAAATGAGTAGACAAAAGTTGTCTAAATTATTTAATGAGACATGTCTTAATATACATATATATATGTGTGTGTGTGTGTGTGTGTGTGTGCCTGCTGTCTGTCTGCCTTGTTAAAAACAACAGACATTTTTGTCTGAATTTTTGGGATGAAGAGTTATCATGACTTACTTTATTTACATATGGACTATTGTCTGCAACTTTGTTGTTATTGTTATCACAATATTTCAGTAATTGTCCTATCTCAGCTTCAACAGGTGTATGTCTATTCAGGTAACTTAAAGGGAATTTTGAACTGAAACTTTTATTTAATCTATGGGGTTAGGTTGTCTTTGTTCCACTGCCAATGTCTAGGAATATCTTGTCTAGTTCTTATTTTAGCTCAACTTGTTTCCACTGTATCCATTTACATGGCCTGGACAAATGATTGAACTCACTAATACCATGTCACCAAATTCTTGAATAAATGATTTAATCCACTAGGCTGTTGTCCTGTGCAACAATTTTCTGTGAAGAAACTTGGAGCCTTAAAACTAACCTGCCTGCTCATAAGCTGCTGTACTCCCTGGAGCTTTTCTCTTTTAAGCTGGTATTACTGAAGACTTGTTGTCATTTGTCTTTCTTCCTTTATTAGCAGCTCCCATATTGTATTTATTTCTATGATAGGCCTACCAAGGAGATCCTTATAGCCCAGCATATGCACTGATCCTTTCTGACATTTAAGTCTCTTTAAGTTAAATTAAAGAAATACTTGTCTGAAATGAAGATCTTTGTCCTCTCAAGATTCATGATAATATTATTTATTACTGATAACTGTAGACTAGACTGAGTAGTGATGATGAAAAGTTATTAAAATTAAGATGAAATACTCCTGTAAAATTAATAATGCTTGACGATGGTTCATCTAATAAAAATTCATGCTAATATTATGACTTATGTTTTTAATGTCTTTAGCCAGATAATCTATGGAGCTATCATGAAAAGCAATTAGTTTTAAAATAGTTTAGTTGGTTGGTGGATTTAACAACATATCAATCTCTGTTAGTCTGTTTAATGCTGAAATCTGTTTCTTGTTGATACTTCTGTACATAGGTCAGCATAGTTTGTCCATACACAAGTCCAGAAACATTAATTTGGTAGGTGGCTCTTTTAGAGGAATATTGCATCTCTGTAGAGGTTGCAATCAATATAGTCTAGGACCTGCAGCCAGAACAACTAAAATGATAAAAGAAATTGCAGTCTAAAATTAATAATGGTGGACAATGCATCATCTAATAACAATAAAGTCAAGACTATTTTACACAAGAACTATGAAAATATTGCACTGAATATTCAGGGAAGAATGAAGAGCAACTTTAAGAGTTAGAATTGATCTGCCAGCCATAAAAGCTTTGGTAGCTCACTTAATAGAGCACCTGCCTTGTATAGACAGGCTTCTCAAATTAAAAGGGATGTGAGTTTGCGTTTCACTGGGACATTATTTTCTATTTATTTCTGATTTGGGCAGTTTATTCACTGCTGTAGATTGATACTCTGAGAAAATTGTGATTAAACCCAATATTAAATATTAAAGACATATTTTTTTTTACAATAATGTTCACCATATAAAATGTCAAAGAGCCATTCAAGGTAGAGGGTTACAGGGTAAGAGGCACAGATGATAAGGATATGTAGGGAAGATAACAGTTAACCTTAGACTTGAACAGATTAAGACTGTAGTGATAGGGGAAACATTGTCTTGTGAGTCAGTTCCAAAGAGGATGATTCCCCAATCACTTTTCTAAAAATAATAATGGTTGACAATTGCCCATCTTACTAGTTTAATGAATGACTGCAGACTGATGGTCTGAATAGTTGCTATGAAAGGAAGTGAAATTAAGATGAAAGAAATAGTTGTCTAAATTTAATAGTGGTTGACAATGCTTCATCTAATAAAAATTTATGATAATATTACTACTTGTTTACTGATGACTGTAGACTGATGGAAATCGATTAGGACGATAGAAAAATGAGTGGAAAGTAATAATGATTAATTCATTTGCCAATTAGGTCTATGTTAAATTGGATGACATGGGAAAATTATTAAACACCAACCACTGGCATTAATAGAAAAAACACAGCAATCAGACCTAACAACATCTTTTAATACTTCAGCTCATCTTAGTCTAACACAAAAGCCAAGATTCATGATAATATTATTTCTTACTGATAACTGTAGACTAGACTGAGTAGTGAACATGAAAAGTTACTAAAATTAAGATCAAATACTCCTGTAAAATTAATAATGCTTGATTCATCAGAATCATGAGGATTCATTTCCCAAAAGGATATCACAATAACTATTTTAACCACAGAAAAAAAAAATCTATTCTTACTATGTAACAAAACAAAACTTGGACAGAAAATTTAAATGGAATTTTGGCAGAATGATGACAGATTTTGGCTCCACATGAGCCAATGAAGATAGATCAACCAAATCTGGTTGGTCAGACAGGTTCATTTTTTATAATCAAACCTGATAATACAAATTGACTATGTACTATTGAATCAGTTTGCACAATACGGTGGTTTCCCTGTAACAGCAGTGGAATTCAAAATTAGTATTTTGTGATTTTTTTATTCATAGATGATCACATTTTACTAACTTTAGATGTCATGGAAACAACAAAAACACTAAATTAGATATTAATACCTAAAAATACTTCTACCAGATTTCTTGAATATAATGCTACCTGAATATATATATATATATATATATATATATATATATTATATATATAGTTTTTTTTAATCATCTCACCCCAAGCAAGGTAGAAAAGTCATTAAGACACAAAAGAATGTGAAAGAATAAGAAAAATAAAAACATTAAGGAGTGACAACTATAAAGGAAGATGAATCAAGAAAACAGAAGATAACAACGTTGCATTTAAATTTTTAAAGATCAAATTTGTAATTTGGAAAGTAAGAAGCCAGAATAGAGTTCCACAAGTGAGATGTGTCAGAGAAGAAACTGTTAGCATAGAATTTACAGTTACATCTAGCCAAATCAACTGTAAATTGATGAAACCTTCTTGCCAATCTTGTACTGTGCTTAAATTAATAAAGTCTAGGTACCATGGACATGTGTGCATGTATGTATTAGATATCCAGATAAGCTTCTTATCCAATAACTTATATCTGATGGTAATAATTTGACTTTTTCCACAAAAAAAAATCAAAAAGTAAAATTTAGTATCAAGACGGAGGAACCAAATATTTTGTGATTCTTGCAAAAAAACAAGCAAAAAGCATTTTCTTATCTTTTTAAATCGGTATCATCCCAAGCAAGGCAGTAATCCCACTAAAACTGTGGCAGACGTGATGAGACAGAACCTGGGACGAGCACAACTGCTTGCGACTTGCCTTGTCCCTGGCAAAAAAGAGCCTGTATTTGCTTAGCATGTAAAGCTACTGCAGTTGAAATGAGGGAGAAAAAAGCACTTACCGCTCTGCCATAATCTGTCCTCGGCCAGATAATGTAAAAGAATGAGGGGGGACTTGCATTGCATTTTTATGCAATAAAGATGCAATGTATTATGGGACAGGGACACAATGAATTATGGGATCGCATGAAGATGCAAGGAATTATGGGTATATGGAGAAATATAAAAGCAACTAATTTTTCCCAGTGGGTGGTTCTTGGAGTGACGTTCACGGTTGGTGGCCGGAAAAGTCTGTTAGTGCGATTTTGAGACAGAACTCAAGAAGGAACGACTCGAGGTTGGAATACCAGCTGGGAGAGCTTGAATTTACTTGCTGGTTGCTGTTTTCTTTTTATTTCTACACAAAAACACAAGGGGTTACAGGGTGTGGAAGAATTAGGAACAGAAACAATAATGATGAGCAGAAAGAGAAGAGAGTAATCTGGAGGACAATAGATTAAATTTTCCACAGGCAAGAGCTTTCCACAAGTGACAAGTACGAGAGAAGAAACTAGAATTTATGGCCACAACTAGCAAACTTAAGTGTAAATTGTTGATATCTTGAGGTATGGAGAATTTGGTACTTGCAAGTCATATTGATGGCAAAAACAATAGACCAAACAGCAAGTAACATACCAAGAAAGCTTGTGTAAATGGATGACAAAACAGGAACTGGGAAGGATGGTT
>OZ010573.1:117491044-117496044 GCA_963932145.1 Acanthosepion lycidas
TGTTTTTTTTTTGTTCTTTTATGACTTATCAACCCTCTGCAGATTATTTAATGACAGAAAATATTTGTAGACTGTAACAATTTCTTTGTGGAGATAATGATTTGCTAATAAAAATCTTACTAATTAACCCATAGCTGGGGCAAGAAGAGGTGGATTCATACCTTTCTCCAGAGTATTTGCACATAAGCGAAAATAATGAACCCAGCTGGAATTGGAACTCTGCTCACCAATTTTCAATTCCAAATCATTATCCACTTCCCCATTCTCACATCCAAGTTTACAGCAGCTGGTATTCTGATGTGGTCACCCATCTAGGTACTGACCAGGCTCAAAACTGCTAATTTTGGTGATCATGCAAGAACTGGTATTTCAACATGATATGGGCATAAGCTGTTAGAATCAATTGACAGACTGATTAGTTTTTGTTTTTACAGTTTATCAACCCATTGTGAGCAATTTAAAGCTGAAACATAATTCAGATTGTAATAGGATGGTGTCAGTACCTGGTGTTCCCAAGCTGTTCCTTATCTAAGTACTAACCAAGCTCAATGTCATTAATTTTCCTAATCAAATGAATACCAGTGTCTTCAGTTTAATTTGACTAAGGTACTTAGAATCAGAAAGAGACACCTGAAATTTATGGGATGTATAATGAAAAGAGAGGGCTTGGAGAATTTATTGCTTACAGTACCTGGTGTTCCAAAGTGGCCCACCATCTAAATACTGACCAGGCTTAATGATGCTTAGCTAGTGATTGGTCATAAACTGGTGTTTCCAACATGATTTGACTGTTGGAGTTTAGAATCAGTAAGAGACAATTGCAATTTCTGGGACATATAATAAGAGAGGGCTTGGAGAATTTGACTCAGAAGACATATTGAGATACAGAGGACAACACTGAATAACTGTTATGGGATCTTACCCATAATAATAATATTAGGTTGGTGCAAAAATAATGACGTAATAATGTCGTTTTTTGACGTATTTTTTAACGTCAAAAAACGACATTGTTATATCATTATTTTTGTACCAACCTAATAATAATGGACTATTCCATACTTAATAAATACTGCGCCTCAGGAGTAGGCAAGGAGCCAGTAGTTCAAGTGGAGGCAGAGGCAGTCCAAAAACAGAGTCACGTTCATACAATTACTGCAAGACATTGGAATATTGATACTGGTTGAGACTACATTGTTCTCTCTACTAAACCTGATTGTTCATACTAACACTTCTACTTCTCTGTATATATTCCTGTTTGAAATATATCTGTGTTATTCCATATATGTGTTCAAGTTCTTTATTGGTTTTACCTTATCACCGTGGTACAAGGAATCGGACCATAACAATAACCTACATAAAAACTTATGTAAATGGTTAGATGAACAGCAATTAGGAGAGATAGCAAAAAGACAAACTTTACTAAGAGATTCAAGAAATAAGCATGATAGTCCAAATGTGACACGGCAAATAGAAGATATAGAAAATGTCTTGAAAATCAAGGAATGTTTCTTACTTTTTTCTTGATTTGAATGCTGTTTTGTGATGACAAGTTCAAAAATTCTCACCCCGACCTACTTTCTAAATTCTGACCAAATGACCAAAATGCACCTCTTTGTAAAGCAGTTAAAAGGAATTTTTATTTTAATACTTAAATTTTCAATGAATCTCAGAATTTATTTTCACCTTTTGTTTAGTGAACCATCCAGTATTTTCTGAAAATAAAGAGACACAGAGAGAAATTAACCACCACTTTATTTGGAAACATATGAGAAAAAAGAACAGTCTAGTTCATTTTAAAATTTCAATGAAAATATCACACAATAACTGAGTAAATCTTAAAATTTGTTTACTATATTTTTGGGGGAAATGCTAACATTTTCTAGATTCAGATGCATAGAGAAACTGATATATATTTCTAAATCTATTCCAGAAATGAGGAGAGAAAAGAATTGTCTTGTTCACTTTAAAATCTATACAAATAAAATGAAGTGTTTGTTTGCTCAGAAACAACCAGATGGATTTCAACCAAATTTGGCATGTATTTCGGTTATGAACCAGAGAGCACTGCTATGTAAAATTAGCCTAGGCCAAAAGTGAATGTTAGGAAAGACCAAAAATAATGCCAAAGAAGACATTTCTCATAAGAGTTAAATATTTATTCCTGTGTAAAAAAAAAATATGGCAAGGAGATAAATCAACTTTTTGTAGTAAATGCTTGGTTATTTCACTTAGTTATTTTAATAATCTATACAAATAAAATGAAGTATCCATCTGTCTGTCTGTCTGTCTTTTTAGTGAGAGAAAATTAGTACTCAAGCCATGTCTGGTACCTCTGATAGTCTAAAATAAAATATTGTATCAGAATTGAATGAATGCACAAATTTATTTTGATTTTTTTTGTGGTATACCATTCATCTTCTGAATTAGAAGTCTTGAGAGATATGTATCTGAATCTATTCTAAAATAGAAGAGAAAAAGAATAGACTTGTTCACTTTATTTTAGGGAAATATTACATGAGAACTGAGAGCATGGTTGACAAACCTAAAATAATCAGTTTGCCTTTAATATAATGCGAATAGTGAACATACATACTCTAAATCCATCACAAAAAATTCACAATATGGCACTAATTCTAAACAATTTAAATAACTGTATAAAAATCATTTATAAATTTAGTATAAGATATAAGGAAATAGAATACATGATAAGGAGTGTTTGAGGTACTTTATTGGTTGATTTGTTTACTATATAAAGCCAGAAAATGTTTGTTTAATTGTAAGTTTTTTTGTTTTTTTTAAGCTAATCATGGTTTAGTAATATAAGATTTACTAATTAACACATAGCTAGGTGAAGTAGAGGTGGATTTATATCATTCTCAAGGGTATTTGCATACAAGTGAATATAATGAACCTAACAGGAATTAGAACACAGCACTCTGAATAAATGATTCCAAGCCATTATTCATTACGCCACCTGTATATCCAAGCTTACAGTGTCTGGTATTCACAAATGGTCACCCATCTAGTTACTCAGCTCAATGTTGCTTAACTGTGGTGCTCATATGGGAATCAGTATTTTAACATGATGCGGCTGTAATCCACAGGTACTTTAGTATGAAATATTAAACTGCAAACTCAAGTCATTTTCTTAAATATCCTTGTCAGATCTAAAGTCTTATAGTGCTAGCAAGTTATTAAACTATCAGCTATATCCAAGTGTTTTTTTTTTCAGAACAATGATTAAAATTGGCTTTCAATGAATAAATCTATTAAATCTTAAAGAATAAAACCTTTTATCAGAATGACTGACATGACAGAATCACCAAGAAAGAACATTACCAAATAACATAAAGACTTCCAACAGCAGCAAAAAATTTTAGTAAAAGAAAAATAATGTAATCAAACTATTAACTTAGGAATGAAAATCCGATCAATACTAGAAAGAACTATAACAGGTAGTTAACTTGAGAAGTCTAATTTCCTGAAAAGTTGTTTTTAGAAAAAAAATTAGAAATTTCATTCAAAAGTATGCCAACTTTTCAGTCAATGAATACCAAATTTTTTCCTGGATGAAAACAGCTCATCTGACCATTATCATTAACATAGAGATGGGATTGCATTACAAAGTGTCCACATATATCCCTTAAAAATACTGTTTTTTAATCTCTTTTTTTGTCTATGCCATTAGCAAAAGAGTTTTGCTATTGCCTATAAACTTGGTATGATGCATTAATGAATGTTGTGTATTCTTGTTCATTAAATTAATATTACTTTCTTCTAAGAAATTATTTTACATAAGTTGGTATTCTTCCAGCAAGTATGTCAACCACAATGCTATCTTGGTGGGAAAAGTTCTTTAGAATTACCGACAGATTTTGCTATCAAGGAAGGGAAAATTAATTGATAGGTCAAAGAGACAAATCAGGAAAAAAATTTTTTATCTGGATTATTGCTTAATTCCAGAAGGTTGCTTTCCTTGTAAAGTACTTGAATACAAAATTAACTGGAGGCATAAGATCTTCCCACTTTTTGTTCACTCTTGGAATAATACAAAATTCAGAGACATTTTTTTTTCTTTTGAATCTGATTTAGACAAGAAAAATAAAAAAAAAAATTAAAAAGGATAAAGAGGGGAAAAAATCAGGGGAAAAAAAAACATAACCACACAATGGCATCTTAACTAGACATTCTGACATGATGGACTGTTTGGAAAATACAGCCAATGAGAAAATAACCTAATAGCTGTCAACTGTTCCGCATTGCACTGACATGGGTTATGGGAGAAAACTACAATAGAATCCCAGCCATCATCTGAAGAAGGAAAAGAAGCAGTTGAAACCCTCCTCAAGGTAGACAGCCATGAACAGGCTTTTTGATACAATACTGTGACAGTTTATGTCATGTGAGTTGTGCATGACTATTGTCTCAGGTAGTGACTCTTTGGACCCAATGCTAACAGGGCACAATTATTTCAATGTGTAGCTAAAATAACAATAAAACAATATTTCCTACCCTACCCATAGAATGCCACATTGTATCAACTTTGTCCTGTAACCTATTACCCTTCATTGTCCAATCATATTTTGTCATTTTATATTTTTCTTAAATAAATAATAATAAAAAAAGAAAAAAGAAGATGCTAACACACCCCATCTCAATTGTGTAAGATCTCTGCTACCGAAAATATTTTGGAGATTTTAAAAAACTTTGCTTTTCCTTACTCTTAACGCAGTACAATAAATTATATATGTGGTAACAAAAATAACATTAACACCAGACTTTCTCAACCTCAGCATCAGCCAATCCTTGCATTTCTATTATACAATCATGTATCTTTCCTTACAACTTCAATCACAAAACAGCCTGCTTCATTTTCTGAACTGTTTTTACTCAATTGTCCAAGAACAATTCTTCTTAATATACTTTAGGCTCCACTATAAGCACTGATGTTGCTGAATTCTTGTATTCGAAATCATATGTTTGCAGATAAAGCTTCCTTT
>OZ010573.1:117501044-117521044 GCA_963932145.1 Acanthosepion lycidas
TTTATTTATTAAACAGTATATTTATTTATTTATTTTTGTCTACCGCCTTGAATGTTTGAGAAATCTTATTTAATAAATATTGGCGTTCTCCAGAAACTACACTAGAATTATAATAAATATACACACATAAATTATACACAGGAATGCTGCTTGACAAGATATCAGCACATGAGATCTGCTTAATCAATGAAGAGCAAACACAAAAATTAAAAATAGCAGATTTTTTTTTCTCTTCCATATTTCATTCTTTGATGAATTTTTAATAAAAGTGAAATTTGTTAAATTTATAAACATTTGTGCCATATATATATATATATATATATATATATATATATATATATATATATATACAGACCAAATGCAGGAGATAAAAAAAAACAACAAAAATAATAATATTAATAATAAACTTAATAATATTTATTGTATATTAGTAGACCTTTTGACAAAATGAAAGCATGAGAAACCATAAAAATTGAAATTTTCAGACATGCCTTTCTGAACGAAATGAGAAATGAAATTGGGACTTTGTTTTCCGGGGAATTTTTTTTTGTTTTGTATTTTTTTATCTGTGTTATATTACTGAAGAGATCTTGTAGTTTTGGACTAGTTGTCTGCTATGATTATGGCTGTATTGAGTTTGTAGAAGGCTTTCTTTGAGTAAGTCTAAATTCCTTTTTAATCCATGACTGATTGAATCTATTTTAAATTTTACATCAATATATTTTGTACAATACAGTCAATTCAATGGTGAATATTAATCACAGAAATCCACCACTGAAAATTTCAGATCCAAATTCAGTTAATATTTATCTGTCAGGTGTATTAAGGCCTTCTTGAATTGTTATATACAGGGGGATATATAAAAGGATGTTTATATTAATTTAGAAAAATTTAAATGCAGATAAAGACTACTGAAGAGATCAAGAGAAAGAAATGTCAATAGCAAAGTCAATAACTGAAAAAATATAAATGGTCCAGTGGATAAAAGCATTGGTTGGATCCAGTGACTTGACTCAAAGAGTTGTGAGTTCAATACCTGGCTACTGTAGTGGTGAACAAAGAAATTGGAGAGTTGCGTTAAAGGGAGATAAATGAGACATCAGGAAGAGACATGGCATGTGAAGCTAGAACAATCTACTCTGGTGAACAAAATGAAGGGTTCAGTTTGAAATTACAGTGACCTGAAGAAAGCCAGATTTTACAATGGCCAGAGCACTATCAATATGCCAATAAAAGATGAGCACAACAGTTCAAATAATGTAAATAATTGCAATACCTCATGTCAGAAATATTAGGAGGCTTGTAAGCCAAGGAATACCATGCCAGCTATTAAGTATGGTGGGTAATAAGCTCACACTGGATATTTTCCAAGGAATACCATGCCAGCTATTAAGTATGGTGGGTAATAAGCTCACACTGGATATTTTCCTCCAGGAGGGACATCAAAAAATAAATGACATCATGAAGAAAGAAAATTATGAAGATATAATGAAGGAACATGTCAAGATATCAGCCAGAAATTTAAAATGGTTTTTTGAAATGGAAATAAGCCGAGGAAATCTTCCAGATGTGGGTAAATCTTTAAAAGACAATAGAGTCAAAGTATTGGAGTGGCCATCACAAAACACTGCAAGCTTCCTAATCTTTTCTCCAAACATAAAATATTCATTATGGTCAAATAGTTCAATATTTGTTTCTTTATACAAGAAGATATTTCTCATAAAAATCCATCTCCTCCCACAAGTTATGGGTTAAATAGAAGGATCCTGTCTATGGATGTCTGTAGGACATTATTATTATAAATAAATAAATAGAAAATATATTAAAAGAACTGAAAGTGCCTACAAACAAAGTGAGCCAGAAAAGTTAAAAAGTTCTATCAGGAGCAATGCATCAAAATTCTATCATTGTGAGAAAATTGTTGAAAGCTACTCAAAATGTTAGATCAAAGTTAAACAATTTAAAAATTTATGCTACCAAATACTAAGTGCATATAAATTTCTTACACACTTGGAATGCGATCAAAAATTAGGATGGATATGTTAATGAATACATTTTTAAACTCATGAAGAAAAAAACTTAACACCAAACACGATGGAAAAAAGTCAAAATGATAAAAATGAAACAACATTGGAAAGTAAGTCAATTGAAAGAAGCAGCATACGTGCTATACTTAAATCATTCATGCAGCAAACCCAGCATAGATACCAATATTATATAGGTTGGAGTGAAGAGGCTATACAGCTTTTAAATGGGCAGTCACTGTTGGTCACCAGTTTTTAGTGATAGATTTTACTACTTGTTACAGCTTAGGTGAACAACTTTCAAAGGATATGAATTTAACATATAGTGGGATTTTATATATCTGTTTTTTTATAATGAATAACATAATTCAAGAAGAAAGAAAATATATCTGTATACACAGATAGCTGAAAAAGGAAGAAAAACATTTATAGGCTTTGTTCCTAAAAAATGTATGTACCTGATACACCTTGTGATTTGCTGGAGTTAAGATGACCTGCCAGGAGAAGTAATAGATAAAGCCTGTTGTTTTCACTTTTACCTTCTAGAGCACGGAAGAGGTTTTTATTGTTCTATCCTTTTATAGTTTTGAAAAGCATCATCTAGTGGTTGTCTTGGTTGACCAGAAGAGCATAATCCCAACAAAGTTTTGATTTTAATCAGACTGGAAATGACTGCAGAACACTTCCCCCCTCCTCCCTTTTACACAGAAGCACACAAATGCTTGCTGGTATTTTTTCTTAACCAATAAAATAGGCTGGCTTTCAGTTTGACATGACTCAGTCCTTATCTACCATGTCTAGAAGACAGAACGCTACATTAGCTTGTCTGAACTTGTTTTTGTGTGTGTTGATGCCAATTGTTAATTTGTGAACTTTTTGCTTTCTTACCTGTTAATTTGCCTTGAATATATTGTTTGCTTGTTTCCTTGGTATTATTTCATTTTTGCCCTGTTCCTTTCTCTTTTTATTGCAATTTTTTTAAAATTCTGTTTATTGGATAGTTCTGTTATTTATTTTGCATTTGACCATGGCTACTCACTCCTCAAAGGTAATGGGGAAATTAGATGATTCCATACAGGAAATATTCATCGACTAAGCAATCAGCATTACTGCCAGTTGAAATTTATAAAACCTTTTCTTGAAACAGTTCTTCAGAAAATTAAACTTCTCAAGTTCTCTGTTATTAGACATTTTAGTATTGATGGGAGTTTTCTTTAAAATCTTTTTTTTTTGGTAGTGTATAAAGTCAACATCTTGGTTATATGATTATTTTCACTTCTAGCCAAATGTGCTATGCATTTTTGTTGTTGCTACTGTTGAAAGTGATGTGATTTTTGTGATTTTGCAGCAACTGATGAGGGATTGTCTTCTTTAAGGTCTAAAGAATTTATTCACTTGAAACCATTTTTAATCATTGATCTGATATATCGGTTGTATATAGATGATACATTGTATATTTCTGAATGATTCAAATGCCATGTATAATATCCATATTAGATTCTAGATCTATCAAGGCTTTAGCACTCTACATTATTTTATAAGTATTACTTCTCCTTTCACACTATATGGTGACTCCTCAAATACAAACTGCAGTAGTCTTGATATTGATTTAAGTCATGGCTGGTTTTTTGCAGTTGCTATAGCAGGATGTAACAACACAGTTTTGAAATGTAAATATACTGTTATTTGGCAATTGGAGATAGCTGCAATGGCAAGACAAATATTTTTCTTGGTGACTGAAGTTGCCTAAAGAGTGTTTAAAGTTAAGAGCATGACTTGAATTCTCAGGTTAATATTTTGATTTTGCAGCAACTTACAGTGTTTGACAAAAGTACCCCTTGAAAAACTATCCCAAAATCTTAAAACTAAATACTTAAAATGACTACTTGTTGGCTGATGTAACTGCGTACTTTTCCAGTTATGATTAGAAAAGTATTGTTACATAAATGGAAGATGGAATTTGAAAAGGATATTTCATTTATATCAAGTTCTTCATTTTTAGTCATTTCACCTACAAGCAGAGCAGTAAAACCACTTAGACACAAAAGGTTAGTGAGTGTGAAAGAATCTATTCTGAGGAAAAAAGCATTATTAAGAAGAGAATGCAATTAAGGAAACAGCAGATGATGCTGGACACTGAATTAAAACTTTTGAAGATCAAATTTGAGTGGATGGCAAGAAGCCTGAAGAGAGTTCCACAAGCAAGAAGTGCAAGAGAAGAAACTGTTAGCATAGAACTTATGGTTAATCTCGTAATTTCAACCATAAAATGATAAGATGTAGCTGTCAATACTGTTCTTAAATTCATAAATTTGAGTCACCCAAGACAAAAGCTCATCAGAACCATTACCATGAAAATACTTATAGAAAAGGCACAAGGAAGCTATCTTATGGTGATGGGAAAATGATCCAAAATGCTAGATCAGGACTGATAACATTGCAAATTCTTCTTCATATTTTATCAAGAATTTCTAAATACATAGCAGAAGCAAAAGACCAAATGTGGCAGCAATATTCAATGCATAGACACATGGTAAACTTATAAAGGTGTAACATAGATTCTTTTGAGAAAAATAATCACACATGACAGAGTGAACCAACATTCCTAGCAGTAGACTTAGCAGTTGATTCAATTTAATAGTTTTACTTCATTATCCATGGAAATCATTCTGGAGGTTAGCATCAACCATGGTGATGGAAGGCAAAAAAGGTTCTCTTAGATTATTAACAGAAGCAAAAGATTAGAAGAGGATTAGTAAAAGAAATGAAAAAAAATTACCTCCTCTTAGGATGCAGTCACTAGATACAAATCTATAAATAAAAACAATGATGAAATATCAATTCAATTTTGATAAGTTTCAATCGTAAATACTGAAAAACTGACAAATCTGAGTATCTTTTTCTTGCTGCACTTGTTTGTCAACTTTGTAACAAAAACGTTTATAAAAAACCAAAAAAAGCAAAAGACCATGCACTTTTTTTTTTTATCTCTTTGACTCATCTGTTCTCATGTTCAAACTGAGAGTTGAGTTTTAAGCAAAAATAAATTAAAAAAAAGAATTTGTCTGCTTGCCAACAGAACTTTTTGTGAGCAGTTCTGTGATTTTGCTTCAGGATTCTGTATTTCTCTCTAAAGATTGTTAAATTTCTTACTCTAATTATACACAACAACAAAAATTAGAAAATGAGTTCATGTTTGTTTGCAGGTAAATTTTTATAGTTTATAAAAATGCCTACAGGTTTTGCTAATTGTTAAAGCCATTAATATAGCTGCGATTATTGTATAATTTACCTAATTTAAATAAGCAATGTAAATGAAAGTGAAAAAAATAATGCCCTGATGATGAAGAAAAAAAAAAAAAAATTGTAACAAATTAATAAAATGGAAGGAAGAAAGGAAGGAAATATATTTGTGAAAATGTTGAGAAATATAAGTACCTACTTAGTTTTTATTAACAGTAGATGCAGAAATTATTGTTGAAATTTTGGGGAAGAAAGCTTCTCTGGAACCAAAAATATTTTGTAGGAAGAATAAGAAAAAGAAATTAAAAGAAAATGATATTACAGATAAGATAAAGTATTAAAAGTTAAAAACAGAAAAAAATGTAAAGGGAAAAAGAAAAACAGGGGGAAAAGAAAAGAGCAAAAAAGAAAAGAGATGAAAAAAGAAAAGTGAAAAAGAAAGAAAAAAAAAGAAAAGATAAAAACAAATTAAAAGAAAAAGTGCAAAGGAAAAGAATAAATAAGAAAACTGAAAAAGTGAAATAAAAGAAAAAAGAGGAAAAAGAAAAGAGCAAAAGAAGAAAAAATCAGAATGAGAAAAAGAAGAAGATAAAAGAATAGGAAAAAGTAAAGAGAGAAATAAAAGATGAATAAAACAAAAATAGAAAAGAGGAAAAAGAAAAAGTAAAAAGAGGGAAAAGAAAAAGTAAAGAGAGGAAAAAGAAAAAGAGAGGAAAAAGAAAAAGTAAAAAGAGTTAAAAGAAAAAGTAAAGAGAGGAAAAAGAAAAAGAAAAAGAGAGGAAAAAGAAAAAGAGAGGAAAAAGAAAAAGTAAAGAGAGGAAAAAGAAAAAGTAAAAAGAGGGAAAAGAAAAAGTAAAGAAAGGAAAAAAAAGAGAGGAAAAAGAAAAAGAAAAAAGAGGGAAAAGAAAAAGTAAAGAGAGTTAAAAGAAAAAGAGAGGAAAAAGAAAAAGAGAGGAAAAAGAAAAAGTAAAAAGAGGAAAAAGAAAACAGAAATAAAAAAGACGGAAAAAAGAATAGAGTTCCAAGGGAAAAAAGAAAAAACAGGAAAAAGGAGAAAAAGAAAAGCTAGAAAAAGGAAAAGAGGAAAAAAGTAAAAAGAGGAAAAAGAAGAGAAAATGAAAGTGTGAGGAGAAAAAGAAAAATTAAAAAAAAGAAAAGAAGATAAAAGCAGAAAAAGAAAAAAGTGGGAAAAGCAAGATATTAAAAAAAAATAAAATGGAACATATAAAAGAGTCAAGTAACTTTCTTAAACAAGTACAAGTTATATATATATATATATATATATATATATATACACTACTACTACAATATCATCATCATCAAGCAATAACTATCAGTATCTTCATTACTAGAATAATTTAGATGATAGCATTACTCATATTAACATAAAATAGTAAGACATATTAGAGTATTCAGGAGACTTTCTGTACACCAAGAGTCACCTGCTTCTACTTGTGTGAAATATATAAGTCCAGTATTATCCTTTGATATTGGCTCAGGATGAGAAATTAGAGACCCTAGTTCAATTTCCAGTTAGTTTCATTACATTCATTTATCTGCAAATACCCTTGGGAAAGGTGTAAATCCATCTCTTCTTTCCACCTCCATCAATGGTTTGATCAAGCAGGGCAGACTGGGTCTTATAACCTTGGTTGGCAACCAGTTTACTACAGAAAGAAACAGAAATCTTATGTGGGAAAATCTTCTGCCTAGTCAGTCATGAATCGGAAGAGATGTGATTGCCAAAGCATATGGCAATTAACTGATTGATTATTCTTTTATAGTTTTATTCTGTTAGTATTAACTGACTTTAACCTGTGAAAATTTCACATTTTGCCTATTGGAAATTTCTCATAAAACTTAATTCTTCTGTTAATGATTGAATAATCTCTTGGTGAGTTATACAACAATAAAATATCTATAGAAATTCTCTTATCATTAAATATTTGAGCTTACCAAATTTAATAAAATATTGCAATAACAATCATAATGAATGCTGGTCATTATTTTAAGAAGTAAGGAGGTACAAATGAAAAAAAATTTAAAACCGACAACTTTTTCCATTTCAGTGAAACAGATGTTAAACACTTTTATCTTCCTTTGTTTCTTTCATTTTCTCACTAAACCAAGTAGCATCTTAGATATGTTTCATCTTCTCACACAACCAAAGCAGAATATTCTATTATTTGTGAGGTATCAGTAGATGTTACACACTTCTATCTTTTTTTGCTGAAACCAAGTAGCTTCTCTGATATGACTTTTGTCTTTCTACATGATCAAAATGGAATAATCCATTATTTATGAGGTATTGGTAGGGCTTAATGGTCGTGCAAACTCAGTAACTATCAGAGGGTAGGACAAGTACAATTATTATATGATTTTTGATCAGATATCATTGAACAACATACAAATTGCATGTTAAAACTTGCTGATAACATGAGATAGGAAACTGAAAGCCTCAATGATTACATCAGGAAATTGCATTTGTAAAAGTTCAGATTATGTTAATTCTCATTCATATTTAATTATCAATTTTTTAGAAATTTAAAAACTTAAAAATGTAATTTTTTTTCAGAATTTTTCACTAACACTTGGGGAAATAAATTTGTATTTTTATACTCATATTTTTATTTTGCTCTTTTGCAAGATCATACAGAAGGGGAAATAGAAGCATAAAATTCACAATCCTATAAATTTGAAGGGAACCAACTGAACACTCAAGCAATTGCTTCTTCTACATGGTGGACCCTTTAAAATATAGAGCTGGCAAGAATGTGCCTGCTATCATATATCCAGACCTTCTGTCAACTCAATTGCCATGCTGCTCTGAGCTCCCTATACTTACACTTCCAAAGAGTGAGCAGCCATCTTCATAAGAGAACAGAAATTCAGAAGCAGATGAAACCATTGATCCAGATTACAGGTGCAACTGAGGAGAGAAACCCATACTACCCCACCCAAAAAGACCTCAATGACCTGATCAGGGATCTTGGTCTCACAAAGTCCAATGATTTTGATGTCAAGACTCAAGTATTGAAATTTGTTAAATGAAAATGTACAAGTTGCAGGTCAAAGAAAGTGTCACCAGTTGTTTTCAACTTTTCAACTGTCAAGATGGGCTTTGCTTCTACAACAATGTGACTTGTCTGTTCAAGGCAATTGGAATCACCTGTAACCCCAGTGAGTGGTACCTATTCATCAACAGTTCATCCAGAAACCTCAAAGCCATGCTGCTTCATAATAGGAACATGTATCCATTTCTTTCCCTGGTTTTCTTGATACAGCTCTAAGTGGAATACAGTGGTGTCAAGACCTTACTATATGCCTTGTAATAAGAAAAGTATGGTCGGGAGGTTATTATAGACTTCAAAATGGTGGCTTTCCTGATGGGTCTGCAAGTGGCTTTACAAAGTTTCCATCTTATCTTTGCCTTTGGGACAGTGCAGCACACTAACACAGGTCGGACTGGTCACAGTGGACAGAGTTCAGTGTGGAGAGGAAACCACTGTTGGATTCCCTGAAAGTATTGTTTTCTCCACTGCACTTAAAATTGAAACAATTTGTCACAGCTCTAGATAGGGAGTCTTCAGCCTTCAAGTAACTTCAAGACTTCTTCCCTCAGCTGTATATTGCAAACATTATAATCAGTGTCTTCATCAGACCACAAACAAAAAAGATTATTGAGTACAAGGAATTTCCCAAGAAGTTCACAAGGATGGAGAAAGCAGTGTGGAACAGCTTTATTGCAATAGTTCAGTGCTTCCTTGCAAATCCCAAGGCTGAAAACTATGTGGAGCTTGTTGAGACATTGGTAAAGAACAACAGTAAAATGGGTTGCAGAATGTCACTCAAAGTTCATATCATTGACACTCATCTTGACAAATACAAGAAGAACATGGGGGCATACTCAGAAGAGCAAGGTGAATACTTTAATCAGGATATATTGCAATTTGAATGCCATTATTGAGGTTTGTATAATAAAAACATGAAGGGAGACTGTATCTGGGGATTGATTTGTGAAAGTAATTTACAGTTTAAGTATAAATTGGGAAAAACTACTCACTTCTAAATTTATGTGGTCTCTCTAATATAATCCTTCAATAAGTAAATGCTACTTTTGAATTATATATCATATGGGAATAGGTAGATTTCAGAAATACCATTATCCAGGTCACATTAGAAAAGTTTTAAAGAAATATCAGTCCACTTTCATACTTTTAATACATAAGCAAATAGGAGATAACAGTCGCTACCCAAAAGACAAAAATCATGTTACACAGTTATTCTTCATTAAACACACACATACGTGTGTATGTGTGTTTATATATATATATATATATATATATATATATATATATATATATATATATATATATTTATATATATATATAAAGTGTTGTGGCATGTCCTCCCTCTAAGAGTCTATGTTAGACTCTTCCACCTACTATATGTTTAGTAGGAGAGAAGGAACAGTGAATGGATTGAGTGTTGGTTCAGTCGATATCCTCTCTCTAGTCATGTAATACTCTTCTGGTGTACTTACTGTTTAATATACAATATGTATGCAAACCTAGGTTTTTGTTATTACTTAACCATTTACTTGGTCACAACAAAAAGTGAACATTGAAGTCAACACTCAGAGGCGACAGGCTGTTTCATGCTAAATGCAATCATTCAGGCCTCCTGATGATTGCATTTAGCATGAAAAACTCTGAGTGTCGACTTCAATGTTCACTTTTATAATTACACACGCTTTATCACTATTACTGATCACTTTATCCCATAAATATAGCACACCTTAAAATTATATATATATTTATATATATAAAAATATATATAATGTGAGTGCTTATATACACATATATCTTACTACTATAAACATTATTTTTGTGGGTAGATGTGTAAGAAAAATTGTATTGCTGACAGAAATTGAACCTGCATCCCACTTTTTCATCAGGGAAACCACTTTTTAGACCAAAGTGTACCTTTTATATTTATTTTTTTAATCATTCCATCCCCAAGCAAGGCAATAAACCCACTAAAGTGCAAATGGTTAGAGTGTTTTTGAGAATATGAGAAAAAAGACTATTAAGGAAAGAGGACATTAAAAGAACACAAATTAAGAAGACAGAAGATAAAAATTGATATTGCATTTAAATTTTTGAAGATCAAAGTTAACTGGGAAGCAAGAAGCTGAAAGAGAAATCATCAAGTGAGATGCGTAATAAAAAAAAACAAACTGTTAGCACAGAATGTATGGTTACATCTAACCATTTCAAGCGTAAAATGATGAAACATTGCCACTAATCTAGTACCTCTACCAGATCGGCCATGAAGACCTGTCTGACCAGGCATGGTTTGAATTTCCTATTTAAGGAAAGCATGTATCTTGTTAGGACTTCCCTGAACTTATATCTGCTAGCTTCAGTTTCATATATATATATGTGTGTATATATATATATATATATATATATATATATATATATATAAGAGAGAGAAATAAATTATATGGCATTTTATTTATATCCATATTTTCATTTAATTATATACGTATGTACCAATATGTATGAATAAAACTGACAATGTACACTGGCAGTGGGTGCATCTGTTATAACTCTGTGAATGCTTCAATATCTACGTATGTGACAATATTTTTTAAATGATACTCACACATACATACACACACACATATATATATATATATATATATATATATATATATATATATACATATATAAAAAATTAAAAATGTGAGTATGTATGTAACTAGAGTTTATGTTTTGTGAATAGGGATCCCATCTTGTTTGGGATTTTATGTTATTTTTCTCCTCATTGTGAATTCATGATTTATCCTTCTGATTAAGGACTGGCAAGTTATCAAGATAGAACCAAAAATCCCCAAAAAAGAGCCACAAGAAAGAAAAATTCTATCCTGCCCGAGTCCATTAAGCAAACAATTAAAATGCACCAGAGTTCAACAGGTAACAGAATAGGTAAAAAATACGACAGCACAAATTGAACTTCATTGTTAAACAAAAAACAAAAAACAAAAAATAGTGTCAACAACATACCTGCAAAAAATAGAAGAAATCGAATTTATGAAGATAGAATTTTAACAAATGAAAAAGTCTTAAAGGTGTAACAAATCTGCTTGGGTTAAAATTAGATTGAAAAATTATTTAGCAAGAAAAGAATAAAGCATTCTTTTTTTAGTGGGGTGGGAAATCAAGAACAACCAATTAAGGAAGTTCCTCGGATGATCATTAGAGATTTGCAAATCTAGTTGATAGACACTAGTAATGTTTCTTCTTAACTGCCGGCAGAAAACAAAATGTCTTTTTTAAGAAAAATAACTGCAAAAGGGATTGGTGATTGCTGAAAAATCCTGTGATCAGGTTGGAAAATAATTACTTGGTTCTAGATGATAAAGTAAAAAGAAAATACTCAAGACTCATACATACATACAGGGTGCGATGGATAATCTGTCATCTAAATTAAGCAAAAATGAAAATAACACTGACATCTCATTTTAACAGATACATTTACCAAAATTACACAAAAATATCTTGAAATACTAAAGAGTAAATGTATTCAATAAAATCATCTCTGGCTTCAACCACAGCCTCCAGAGACTTTGAAATCTCCTGCATCTCTTCTGGATGGTCTCTTTGTTTAAGTTGGTGAATGCTTCTATAATCCTTGCCTTCAGTCCATCTTTCGTGTCACAAGGCGTTTTGTTGGTCTCTCAGTGAATTGTAACCCATGCATAATCAAGTCTGGAAGTTAGGTGGCAAGATGTAAGTGGTGATGAGGTCACAGTAATTGTCTGACAGTGATGACTGGGTTCTCCAGCTTGTGTGTAATGGTGCAGAGTCCTGCTGCCAGACATAGTTTTCCAGCAGCCACCCTCTTGATTCAGGGCAGCACTACATCCTCAAGGCACTTGATGTAGGCCTGTAGTAAGGTCCTGTGGTAAGATGAATGAAGATATAATGTTGCCATCATTAGTGGTCATTCCAAACACCTTCATAATCACCATTAGAATCATCCAACTCTTTCTGAATTCTTTGTGCAGTTTTAAGATTGACACCCAAACACTCTGAAATGTTTGTATTGGAGCTTCCAGTGTGAATGCCAAACAGTACAGCATGCCATTTCCAAATTTCTGGCAGAGTGAATTGTGTCATTTTGCTCTTTTTCCTCATAGACAGTGCCCAACTGACCCTGTGATACTGTGCAGTTGACAAAATCAAAACCAAACAATGTGCATGTAAGAAATTAAAAATATAAAATGGTGACACACAACTTAAAAATTATATTTCTGACTGAAGCAGGAAACATAGGTTCAATTCCTGTCAAGGGGCACATTTTATTATTAGGAATTTTCATGTCTAGGCCAGTTAACATTAATTTCACTGTTAAAATAATAAAACAAAGATGTCTACTAAAACATTTATACATCAGATGAATATTTTTCAACATAATCTCTTTGTCAATGTACTTAATCCAATGATTCCTCTTTAAAAACCAGAGGCCTAACATTGTACAGTGAAAAACTTAGCATATTACTCATTGGGAACCTTGCCATGGTGTAATTTTAACAAATTTGTCTTGAGAGTTCAATCCACACTGAGTGCTCCATACTTTCAGCCTTGTGCCACAACTAAGCTATGCTTAGTAAATCACTAGAGGTATTTTGACATGGTATAATTGTTATCAAGCTTATCTCACTAAGTCAATTACACCTGAGTAGTGAGTTTGATCCTTACTGACTGCTCCATACTTTCGGCCTTGTGCCACATCTAAACTATGCTTAGAAAATCCCTATACATACCTAAGGGTAAAGGATCTGTCATAAGAGCCATATATTATACAAACCTGGGTGATCAGGATTTTTTCAGTTTATGACTGACGATGTAGAAGATTTTCCTGCAGTCAGTTGCCATTTCTTTCTGCAGTAGACTGGTTGCCAGCCAAGGCTATAGGACCCAATCTATCTTGCTATTCAACCCATAGCTGGGAGGAGGAGAGATGGATTCATACCTTTCCCAAGAATATTTAAAATTAAAAGACTGCAACAAACCTGACTGGAATTCAAACTTGGCTCTCTGAATTCTCATCCAATACCCACACAGCACAATATGCATCTTAATGGTAAGACATAATTAGCTTAAAAGTGGCTCTCCTGATTGAAAAAGGGAATACAGTTTCAATTCCTGTCAGAAAGAAAATTTTCTATAGTAGAAAACTGGGACTACAGATTATATTCCAGTCAGAAGTCACATTTTATTTAGTAGGACATTTGATCTCTAGTCTGGTATACATCTATTTCACTATTTAAAAATACAGGGATGTCTGCTCTAAACATTAGTACTCATTAAATATAACATTTATACATACAATATTAGCATACATACTGTAGAGGAAGCGAAATGAGTACGAGCTCCTACCACTATTTATAATGGTACCAATCCCTGTCAGACAAAGAAATGATGTCTAGTGTGCTGTCTCTGTAAAAAGAAAGAAAACTGAGAACAGAGCCAGTACGAACCAAGGGGGGGTCTGAGTATGAAGAAATATGATACCCACCAGCTCTGCAACAAAATAATCAAAACAGTGAGATGAGGAATGTTAGTTATGCAAATTATCTGTTTTGCTAGCCAACTGCTAAAGTTTTGGGCTCAGTAAAAGCAGGCACAATTTTTGAAAAGGAACAGTAGACAATGGATTATGCTGAGTGTACAAAGTGATTGCTATGTGATACCAAAGATTTCTGTCTGAGTTATGATATGCATATTAATTACAGATGCTCAACCAATAGGAAGAAAAACCATCACATGCACATACACATACATATGTACTCCTGCACATGCATAAGTGTTTCCACAAAACGAGTACCTACTTGCACTCATATCCATTCAAAAGCACATATTCCTATGTATACACACACATAAAAATATGCAAACAAATCCACATGTATACCTGCACCCATACATATATTTATAAATATGCACTCACAAATATATATACATGCACACATGATCAAATATATAGACACATGCACTCTAGTAGACATCAGGTCACACACACACACATATATATACGTTTCATTAAAGACAACTGAAAAGGTGCTGTGTTTGGAAAATAAAACATCTCTATAACACTAAATGCATACACACAATTAAATTGAAAAAATAAAATCATCCTTGATAATAGGTATTAGGTTGGTGCAAAAATAATGTCGTTTTTTCACATAGTAACATATGTGAGAAAACGACATTATTTTTGCACCAACCTAATAAAAGTATAGCTGAAAGCGCTTGGAATTATAGAACATTTGAACAGTTTCTACACACTCTGTGTCCAAAAAAGGAAACACTTGTTTGAACACAAGAAAAATTAAATACAATGCTTCATCTTAGTACCTTGTCTGTCATCTTTAATGCAACAACTATAAATGAAGGATTGCTGCCTAAATACTATTATATATATATATATATATATATATACACATTTCATTAAAGACAACTGTGTGTGTTTATGTATATATATATATATATATATATATATATATATATATATATGTTTCATTAAAGACAACTGTGTGTGTGACTAGAGGTATTTTGACCTCTCTTCTTTTTATATATATATATATACACACACACATACTGATAATCATACTGAGCGGCACATGCTTACAAAGTCACATATGCACAAAAATGCATACATGCTTACACACTCATAAATACATGCGTAGAGTTATGTACACATAGACACACAAATATTGTTAGGCTTGTGAATAAGTCTGTGAATGAATGATGAAAAATATTATAAAACATATGTATATTTTTCTCCTTTTTTGATTTACCCCAATGCTTCTTCTTAAATCACATTAGGTCAAACATTCTTCTTCTTCCTCTATGTCACGATGACTTGTGAATTTGTGCTAGCACAACAACTAACTACCCAATTTCACTCCCAAGGCTTTGGTCAATCCATGGAATGATTTTCAAGTACTTACCAAATGTATTGTGTGTTGGTATTGCCTTCCAGATTAATAGCATCAAAAATCACCCAAACCTTGGTGACCTTTAATCTATAAAAAAATAGACTGGTTGTTTTCATTATATTGCTACGATATTTTTTGTTCAAACTGTCCTGCTGAATATATATATATATATATATATATATATATATATATATATATATATATATATATATATATATATATATAAAATAGCTGGCCACTCATATTCAAGGATACTCGTCTACTAGGGCAACTAGCCAATCCCTATTGCAGATGCCCACTCAGTCACACTTATGTTCGTTCAACACCCACAGATCCAACCTGTGGTTTATACTGCGACTATGTTACAGTACAAGTGGGAGAGAGCATATTATCTAGCATGATCAACAATGTGAACAAGGCCAGCATGTGTAAACCCTCAGTCACGATGACTTGTAACTTTCTGCTAGCACAGCTATCGTCAGCATCCAGGGATTTCCTCTACCCAATTTCACTAATAAGACTTGGGACAACCCATGGTATGGTTTTCAGGCACTTTCCAAAGGAAACTGGAATATCCCCCACCCTACCAATAACATCAGAAAGTCTCCTTCCTGAAAAATCAACCATGATGAGATTCAAACTCAGGCTTCATGGTCACATAGTGAATGTTCTAACCACTCATTCATGTGTAGGTATATGTGTGTGTGTATATATTATATAAATAATATATTATTGTTTATAAAGCTATCACACTGATCAAAGAATATATATCTAATAAGATACTGGTTATTTTCATTTGAGGGTAAAATCTTAAAGTATCTTAATAATGTTCTTGAAATATTTAAAATTTATAATATTTTCATTGATTTATGTATTATTTCTCAAGATTTCTACCGTTTCAAAAATCATGGTTTTCCAAACAGAAATTTAAAATTTCAAAATTTGGTAAAGAATTTTCTCAAGTGACATTCCAAATTAATGGTCTGTTATTTTCAGTAATTAGTCTACAGGGAGAACAACAGACATGCAAAGTGTTTGGGAAGAAACTTTACTCAGACATGCCGGCAATAATCTTTTACTATAAAGCATACAGAGACACTGTTTTTTTTGTTTATAATCTTTTTAAAAATAGCTGCAAGCTTTGTTATTTAAATTTTTTTCTTTTTGAAAACATTAAAGAAGGAAAAATAAATTTATTTTTAATTAATTCTTCAGATAATTTCTAATTATTTGAATTTTTTTTAAAATTCTTTCCAAAAAGGTTTCCAGTTATTAAACAAGTTTTAAGATATGTTTCCTTGTTAGAAGATCATAAATAAAGGTTGATGAATGAAAGAGTTTGAATCATTAATGACAAAAACATTTTTTGAGATTCAAGGATTCATATTTTGTTTTACTATTTCTTCCATGTGCCATGTCCCTTCAGGATGCTGGCAATCAAGGCTCTCTAGAATTTCCTGTTTCTTTTAGCTCTTAATAAATTTTATTTTTTTGTTGTCTCTACTTAACCTTCTTCTGCAATCCATTTACTCAGGATCACTCAGTAGGTTAAGCATTCTTTTCCTCTTGCCTTCAATCTGTCCTGTGACAATCAAATTTTCCAACCTCTCTTTCCTCATTGTGTCCTAGAAATTTCAACTCTCACTTCCTGATGTTAAGTATAAGTGTCCTTTTTGTCTCATCTTCTCTAAAACTCTGTTGTTGCTCACGTTTTGTGCATGATATTCTCAGCATCCTTCTGTAGAATCACATTTCTGTTGCTTCATATCTCTTCTTAATCTGTCGAGAGATTGTCCAGCTTTAACTGCCAGATAGGATATTACATTACAGTTTTCTTTATTTCTAATGAAATTTTTCCATTTTTTAATACTTTGCTTGATTTTAAGAAATAATCGTTGCTTGATTTTTGGAAGTCATCTTTTGTTATCCCAATGAACACTTCAATTTTAGTGTCTCACTTTCCATCCTTTGTTAAAACACTTCACAGATATTTAAATTGTTGTACTTGTTTGATTTCGGTATATTCAATTTTTAATTTGCATATTTGCTAACAACAATGTATTCCATCATTTTGCAATTGATGTTTAGTCATTTCTTCTTGCTTTCATTCAATGGTATCTGTAGGTGTTTGTGTAGTTTCCTTTCTCTGTCTGATATCAACACTGTCATCTGCATATCTTATATTGTTAAAATTGTGGCTGACAATAATGAAACATGGTTGGAATTCAAATTCTCTCAGAATTGCCTGACTGTGTCAGTTGAATAAATAAGACCCATCCTTTTCTTACACCCCTTTCTATTTTTCTGTAATTTCTGACCTCATAAGGATACAGAAAATCAGCCCATCTGTTATCATTATATATATATATATATATATATATATATATATATATATTCATGCATTAAATAATATAGACAAGTTTTGTCTACTTATTTTATGTAAATTCTTTTCATATTGTCTGATAAGCTTAATAACATTATCATTAAAAGAAGAAAGACAATCACAATATTGATACATAATTTTTAATCCCATCTAAGCTTTCGGCTTACATAAGCCATTATCAAAGATGACAATTACAATATATTAACCAATACATGGACAAAACAATAATGATTTTCACTTCCAGTGTGTCGTATGCACGAGTTTGTTGTTGCTTGAAAATCTTCCATGTAAACATAAACAGACTATCATTATTATTTTGTATATGTATATATGTACACTTAAATCCATTAAGCGATATGTTTATCAGCACAAAATGTGTGATTGGCATGCCAAGTTTTTTTGATGTCAGCAAACACTCATTGCCACTTTTGTGATGACAACGAATACTCATTGTCACTTTCGTAATGCCCATTGTAGTAAAGACTTTGTAATCACAGATACAACTATAGTAATGCCAGTAAACAATACTAATGTCAGATGCCTTCAAATAACACTCACACTAATAGCACTTGCTTGATAATACTCTCTTAAATAGTAATCTGCATAGTGATCCAAATATATATAAGAGAATAGTAGTCTGTATAGTAATATAGGATAGACTAGAAATTGTGATCTGTATACTAGTAGAGGATAGAGGAGAAAGAGCAATTTGAATAGTATAGAGGATAAAGTAGAAATGCAGATTTGAATAGTAATAGAGGATAGACTAAGAATACGATCATTTAGATGTCACATGACTACCTACTTATGCATTTCTCCTATGGTCACGTGGTCTACTTAATTCAATAATGGGATCACCTGTGTTTGCTCACTGGTGATCTATGTTCAAACTCAAGCATCGGCAGTGACATTTTATTCCTATATAACACAAGTTCAAATTCCAGTCAAAGTTGTTGTGTTCACTTTCACAAATACTCTTGAGGAACAAATGTATCCTTTTTTCCCTCCCCAAGTATGGGTTAAAAGAGCAGACTGTGACCTCTAACCTTGATTGGCAACTAGTCTAAGAGAAGGAAAACTCTGAATTCAAACTTAAGGAGAGCTGCTTAAAAACATCATGTCAGTTCTTACAAAAATCATGACTAGTTCTATACAAGCCTTTACCACTATAATTGAATCATCCGTGTAGTTCGTCTGGAAGTTCACTTCTAAAATCTGAATTGTTAGGCTCTCAATTCTAAAATCTGAATTGTTAGGCCCTCATATGTTGATTGATGGGGCTGTCTGCAATATCAAAATATTTGAGTAATTTACAGCTCAAAATGGCTTAAACAAAAAATTTAATAGAAAATATTTTTTAGGATGGAATGGTTTTGAGAAATGTGAGAAATATTCAGCAAGACATGGGAAATAGAAGAGAATTCCACTATTTACATTATTCGGACTATTGTCCTCATCTTTGTAAGCCATAGTCTAGTTCCACATGCCATGTTTAATGGATGTCAGTTATCAGTTATCTCCTGTTAATTTCCCTCTGAAAGTTCTCCACTGCCTTAACCGGGTATTGAACTCACAATCTTTATCAGTTATCTCCTGTTAATTCCCTCTGAAAGTTCTCCACTGCCTTAACCGGGTATTGACCTCACACTCTTTAGGTCCTGTCACTGGATCTAACCAACACCTTTATCCACTGTGTCATGGGACCTCATCTCGAGAAATATAGACAGATACAGAAGAATTCCAATTGGACAGTCAAATGAGACAAGGGGTTGCTGAAAAGTTTTCAACCTGACTCCCTTGACAAAATCTGTACAAATTTCAGTTAGGTTGATCGATTGTATGACATTTCAATCCTTGTGTGTTTCTTTATATGTTGAATTTTGTATTAGTCACACAGTGATGATTAAACTCACTATTCAGTAGTAAATGTCATATAGACTAGCCTCACTATTACCCATGCCTAGACACCTATAAAGCCTGACATAATTTTTGGATGAATTTTTATTTTAAAATTTCACTGAACAATATTCAAACTATTTGATCTTGGAGAAAAGTTGGTGTAAGTGCACTGACAAAAAAGGAGATCATGCTGAAAATCAATATTTATTGTATAAAATAAATTAATATTTTCATCATTAAGCTCCAAACTTATTGACAAAACCCTGTGTGTGTGTCTGTGTGAAGAGAGAGAGAGAGAGATAATCTTGATGACCAAGATAAAGACACAGAGAAATATAAAGAAGTTAAAAAGAAACCTTTCATTTCTTTATCCATTATTCAAGGGTCATGTCAGCTTATTCAACCACAAAACAAAAGCCTTCCATTTTCCCCTCACATACTA
>OZ010573.1:117531044-117656044 GCA_963932145.1 Acanthosepion lycidas
GAATCTAGAATGAAACAGCCTGTCACCTCTAAGTGTTGACTTCAATGCTCACACACACACACACACATATATCAGGTCTTTTTTTAAGTTATTCAGAAAATAATGTTTGATTTTAGAATCAACATTTAGTCTTGAATTAATCTAAGTAAACAGTATTCAAATTAATCAAAACAGAAACCATGAGTATCTGTAAATTTCTGCCATTGGCTTCCAAGTATATTCATGTTTTTTTTTATATAGGAATAAAGTGTCGCTGCCAACACTGAAAGTTTGAACAAAGATCATCAGAGAGCAAACACAGGTGATCCTATTTTGAATAAGTAGATCACGTGATGGTAAAAGAAAATGTATATATGGGAATTAGCATGGCGTCTAAGTGATCACTATATGGATTACTATTTGAATCATTATTGGATGGTTACTTCTGAGTGAGTATTATTGAATAAGTATTATTAGTGTAAATGTTATTTGAAGGCATCTAGTATTGTTTAGTGACATTACTATAGTTGTATCTGCGATTACAAAGTCTCTACTACAACACGCATTCCGAATGTGACAACGAGTATTCATTGGAATTAAAAAAGTGGCAACAAGTGTTCATTAACATCACAAAACTTTTACAATAAAATTCTAAAGGTTTGAATGCTAAAAGGTTTTTGAATTCAGTTTCTACATCTTCTTTTCAACAGAATGTGTTTTAGCTCAAAAAATTTCAAGAAGCTTAAAAAGTGGTAGTCAGTGGGTGAAAGATCAAGTGGATATTTTCCTTAACTGAATGTGCATTTAATCCAGTTGCTTGCAGTAAACTTTGGCAGTGATGCTCTGGAAAACTGTAATGGATAATACCTATGGCAGACCACTAGATCATCATCATAATCTTTTGTTTGGGCTATTTCAGTTTTTGGAAAGTGTTTGGGTCTTTCCCCATGATCAAGCCATTGAACCGATCACAAATGAATACTTCAGCTCATGTTCTGTTAATGTTGGCAGCAGTTTCAGGAGCATTATGACGAAGTTTGAACTTAGGCAAATTAAATGCATCTTTTCTTTTTTCATGTTCAAGTTACAGGGTATAAAATGTTTTATGTTTATTCTAAAATCAGATATTATTTCCCAAACAATCTAATAGCATATCAAGAGTGGTTGCTATATATAGGGAAAAGTCCCAGAGCAATGTCATGCCATCAGCTTCTTGAACAGATGATAATTTTTGCTCCTGTGTTTTTTTTCTATATAGTGAGGATATAATGTTAGCATATCTTCCACTAAAAATATGGTGATACTTTATCATGTTTACTTTTTAAATAAATTAACTTCTCTACAGAGTGTGATGGGTAAATTGTCACCATTTTATATTTTTAAGCTTGCACATACAATTTCTTTGTTTTTGTCAACTGCACAGTATTGTATGGTCAGTTGAGCACTGACTATGAGGAAAAAGAGCTACATGACACAATTCACTCTGCCAGAAATTTGGAAATTGCATGCTGTACTGTTTGGCATTCATACTGGAAGCTCCAATACAAACATTTCAGATTGTTTGCATGTCAATTTGAGTGCAGAGGATTAGGAAAGTGTTGGAAGAGTCTAATGGTGATTACGAACATGTTTTGAGTAATCATTAGTGATGGCAATGTTATGCTTTCGTTCATCTTCCTACAGAGCCTCAGACTCAACACAGAGGCCTACATCAAGTGCCTTGAGGATTTAGTGCTGCACTGAGTCAAGAGGGTGACTGCTGGAAGACCCTATGTCTGGCAACAGGACTCTTCACCATGCCACACAAGTAGGAGAACCCAGTCATGGCTGTCAGGCAATTTCCATGATCACATCATCCCTTACATCTGGTCACCTAATTTCACAGCCTGCAACCCCCTTGATTATTATGTGTAGGCTGCAGTTGAGTGAGAGACCAACAAAACTCTTTGCAACACTAAAGATGAACTGAAGGCAAGCATTATGGCAACTTTCACCAACTTCAACATGGAGACCATCCAGAAGTGTTGCAGGAGATTCCAAAGTTGTCTGAAGGCTATAGTTGAAAACAATGTTGATTTTATTGAATGAATTTATGCTTTAGTAATTCAAGATATGTTTGTATAATTTTGGTGAATATATCTGTTAAAATGAGATGTCAGTGTTATTTTCATTTTTGTATAATTTAAATGACAATTTATCCATCGCACTCAGTATGCACCCAATCAGGACATGGGTGATTATGGTTCTCTACAACTTCCTATTATTTATAGCTTTTACCAATGTTTGTCATCTTACGATTTCTCCCATTTGCACAAACTTGTTAGGTAGGTTACTTGCAGGTTCCCTATACACCTTTTGCATTCAATTTGTTCTGTGAGTCTCATATTCTTCAAGCCCACTTTCCTCATCATATATCCGAAAATTTTTTTTTTCCATTTTCCTTAAAATATCTTTGTTTCTCACATGCTCTGTGCATAGTATTCTCATCATCCTTCTGTAGAACCTACATGTTTATTGCCTAAAGTTTCTTTTTCATCTATGAGAAAATTTTCAGCATTCATTGTCATATAGAATAATTGATATTACATAGCAATTCAGAGCTCATTTATTTATTATGAAATTTTCCTGTTTCTTAATACTTAGCTTAGTTTTAGAAAGCATCTCTTGCTATTCTAACATGACTTTTCATTATGTGTATAGAACTGACACATTTGGATTTATTCTCTTCATGGTAAAATGTTAGCAAAGGGTGCTCCAATAACTTGGATCAACTTTAAATGTGAATTAAGTTTAAGCGTCTCATGATTTTTTCCTTTTCTTTCAGATTTAACAACTTAAGTCGCTTTGCAATTTCAACCATGGATAAATTAACAATCAAATGTGTCAAAGTTATCAAATCCTATGACAAAATTGCATTTTGCACACTTTGTGATTTTTGGCCAACATTAGCGACCAACTGAGATTGTAATTGAAAAATTGTTCATAAATTCAAACAAACTGTGTTGGTGGCAGATGTGAAAACACCACTGGGTGCTCATTTATGCTGTTCAGCTAAAAACATTGTTGCAGTGCATGAGAATGTGGCCAAATATCTAAACACCTCTATTTGTCTTTGCGCACAGGAAGTGAACCTCTCCAGAACAACATTACATCGAATTTTGACAAAAGATTTGTCTCTACACACTTACAAAATTCAACTGACACAAGAACTGAAATCTGCTGACCATTTGGAGGACCATACATTCATCAATTGGGTGCACAAGCAAAGTCAAGCTGATGAAGATTTTTTTCAAAAATTCCTCTTTAGTCATCAAGTCCATTTTCATTTTGGTGGATTCATTAATAAGCAGAATTGTCATATTTGGGGTAATGAAAATCCAAGGAAGATTGTTGAAAAGCCACTGCATCCACAAAAAGTCACTGGTTGGTATGCATTTTTTGCTAGTAGAATCATTGGGTCATATTTCCTCAAAAATGATGCTGGGAATTCTGTTACGGTGACAGGCAAGCGATAATGTGCCATGACAACCAACTTATTATGGCCTAAATTGAATTCTATGAATTTTGAAGATTAGGGGTCCAAAAGGATGGCACCACATGCCACACAGCCAATGCAACAATGCTTTATTGAATGAGAAGTTCCCAGGTTACATCATCTCTCGAAACAGTGAAGTCAATTGGCCACCACGATCGTGCAACTTGACGCCTTTAGATTTCTTTTTTTGGGATCATCTCAAAAGTAAAATCTGTGCCAACAAGCCAACAACAATTAAAGAGCTGAAGGATGAGATAATAAGGTATATTGGTGAGATCAAGAAGCAACTATGCAGAGACATCATCAAAAATTTTGACTATCGAGTTGAGGTGTGACACCAAAGCCTTGGCAGACATTTGGGTGATATTATTTTTCATACATAATTGCCATGACATAAATAACATGATCCAATATAGAAATAAATTTTCACCAATAATATTGATTTATTTACTACTGAATTTGATCCCTCTTAATGAAACACCCTTATATATAATTTGTCTTAATTAAATACCCTTTATTATTATGTGAGAGAATAACAGGCCCAACTGGTCATTGTCAGGTACTGAACAGAATATTTTCTGTAAACGCCCCCCCCACTCCCTAGACAAAACATACACATGTTAACATCCATAATCAATTAAGATCAGAAGCAATGACAGCCATGCCTGGTGTAGCATCAGAACATTTTTTTAATCATTTCATCACAAGTAAGGAAATAAAACCACTAAGACACAAGGGCTTACTGAGTGAAAGAACCTGAGAAAAAATACATTAATAAGGAGAGAGGTTAATAAAGGAACAGGATTCAAGGAGACAAAAGGTGATGATTGATGTTGCATTTAAATTTTTGAAGATCAAAGTTGAGTGAAAAGCAAGAAACCAGAAGAGAGTTTCACAAGTGTAAGAGAACTCTTAGCATAGAACTAATGCGTTAATCTAGTCATTTCAACTGTAAAATGATGAAACCTAGTTGTCAATCTAGACTTCACTTAGACAACATACCAAAATGAAAGTTTATCAAAACAATGACCATGAAAGTATTTAAAGAAAAGGTACAAGGAAGCTATGTTACAAGGGTAGAAAAGTGACTGAAGCCAAGATGCCAGTTTAGAGATATATAGCATTGCAGATTTTTCTTGAATTTTATCAAGAATTTCTTTTTTAATCCTTTCACTTCAAGCAAGGCAATAAGACCCCTAAGACACAAGGGGACTACTGAGTGTTAGTGTATATGAGAAAAATATACTATTAAAGAGAGAATAAAAGGACACAAATCAAGAAGATAATATTTGACACTGGATTTAAATTTTTGAAGATCAAATTTGACAGAGAAGCAAGAAGCTGGAATTAAGTTCCACAAGCAAGAAGTACAATAGAAGAAACTGCTAGCATAGAAGTTACAGTTACATCTAACCATTTCAATAGAAGAAGAGGAGGAATTGACTGTGTGAATTCTAGTAGTGATGGTCAGGACTAGTGGAAATAAGGAATGTAGCTTGTATAAAAATCTGCCATGGAAATATTAACAGAACATTTAGAAATAGATTATTTGATGAAATCTTCTGGTGCTTCCCTTTGCCTTTTGTCTATAAATACTTCCATGGTAATTTTTCTGATGAGCTTTCCTCATAGGTACCTAGACTCTATGAATTTAAAGGCAGTACTAGATTGGTTGCTAGGTCTCATCATTTTACAGTTGAAATGTCTGCTTCACAATCAATTTTGATCTTTAGAAATTTAAATGCAATATCATTTGTTATCATCTGTCTTCATAATTATTGTTCTTTTATTATTATCTTTCCTTAATAGTGTTTTGTTTTTCTAACACTCAGTAACCTCTTGTGTCTTAGTGGCTTTATTGCTATGCTTGGGTGAAATGATTAAAAAAAAAAGAAGGTAACAATATGTCTAAAAATTGATATGGCATTACATTCCACAATGAAATAAAGAAATTGCAAGTCCATGCTCAAAGATCCAGATGCAAAAAGAAATGTTGAAATCACAAATCACTGGTCTAAAGTGACAAAATGCAATACATGTAAACAGTCAGAAATTCAACATGAAAGTCAATGGATGAGGCAGAAAAATAAAACGACTTTTTTCAATTCGAGAACACCAACTGCTTTTATTGTCGGAACTATTTTTTCATTGGTTGACAGGTGAGATAGGACACACACTATTAGCATATCCAGGATGCATTTATGGCAACACCTGCAACTGACTATTTGGTTATTTTCTCTTCAGCATATTGTACAGAAAACATGTGCCCTTTTTCCCAGTAAATGACTTTCTCTTTCACCACACAGTACAAGTAGTATATTATTCATTATTATTATTATTATTGACTGAGAGTGTAGTACACTAACAAAATGATGCTGGTGTACAAATACACAATGCTCAATATGCCTATTATGACATCCATTCTGATAAGGGTATAAGAGCTATAATTAAATGTTTTGATAAAAGCTATGCATAACTTTGCAGGTGGCATTGCTTTTAAAAAATAACTTCAGGTTGAGTAACCCAATTCACCAAGACAGTCTCCAATTGAGGATGTTCCCAAGTATTTAGATGTGACTTCCAAGTCACCTTGGCTGCTTTAACTTCTGAACTAAAAAGAAAATACCAACCCGCTTGACACGCTTCACTGATGCTGCCCCACAACACAGATTCACGTGTTATAGTGCTATCACATAGAAACCCCAGTTCTTTTATGATCATTGAAGTTAAGCAATGTCAAGCCTGTTAAGTACAAAGATGGGTGACTGCTTTGGAATACCAGGTACTGTAAGCTTGGATGTGCAAGTCGTGCAATGGATAATGTATGGAACTAGAAATTGGAGAGCTGAGTTCCAAGACAAAAATAAGCATACACATCTAAAATATGGTTTTCTGTTAGAAAATTTTGCACATACCTAATAGAGTTTTTTCGTTTTATCACTTCATAAAAGACAGTAAATCCACTAAGAGGCTAAGGGTTACTGAGTGTGAAAGAATAAGAAAAAAAAGAGAAATATTATTAAGGAGCAAGAACAATAGGAGAGTAATCATGAAGACAGTAGATAACAATTGACATTGCATTTAAATTTTTAAGATCAAAGTTGGCTGGAAAACATGGAGCCAGAAGAGGGTTCCACAAGCAACAAGTGTGAGAAAAGAAACTGTTAACATACAATTTATGGTTAAATCAAGCCAATTTAACTTGCCACCAATCTAGTACTGCACTTAAAAGTCATGAAGTCTAGGTTCCATAGAGGAGAGTTCTTTTGATCAATTACCATGAAATTATTTAGAGAAAAAGCATAGTGAAGCATCATTATAGTGATGGGAAAGTGACTGAAGTTCAGATGCCAGTTCAGGACCAATAATGTATTTTCTTTGAATTTTACCAAGAATCTCTAAATATATAGCAGGAGCACCGGACCATATTTGGCAGAAATATCCAAAGCAAGTATTAATGGTAAACTTATAAATATGTAAGATTTAGGAGAGAAAAATTGTTTAGCATGAAACAGTGAACCGACTTTGTTGAATACTAGCAATGGATTCAATATAATCTTTCCACTTCTTTTCAGCCAAAAATGTTAGCTAAAAAAGGTAAACGTTACTCTCATAGAGGTTAGTAGATGCTGATGGAAAGAAGGAAAGAGTCTTAAGGTGATTAATAGAGAGAAGTTTCATTTTGGAGTCATTAAATTAAAAAAGGCAATCCTTGCCCCCATTAACAACAGATTTTAGGTCATTTTGTTTAGAGAAATTGCCAATTGCAGCTTATCAAAGTGATCAGAGTCACTATCAAGACAAGAACAAATGGCTGTGTCACATATCAAGTTGACAGCTGTTGTTATCAGGAAGGTCCTTGATGAAAATTTAAATTTTATTGCAAACTTTATTCTTTAATTTTAAAATACTCCAGGAACAGAAATATTTCGTTTGTTATTAGAAAAAATAACAAAAGTTTCTTGTTTTTTATTTAGTAAGTGTTCACCCAATCTAAGGTCAAAGAGCCATTTAGGATAGAGGAATGAAGTAGCTGTCTGGGCATAAAAGGAGAAAGTAAGTGTAGATTATAAGGATATGTAGGATAGATAACAGTTGACCAGATTACACTGGAGCACTGGTACTCATATGATCACTGAAGTTAAGCAATGTTGATCCTGGTCAGTATCTACATGAGTGACCACTTGGGAATACCAGATGCTGTAAGCTTGGATATACAGGTGGTTTAATGAATAATGGCTTAGAATTGTTAATCAGAGAGCCAAGTTACAATTTCCATTGGTTCATTATATTCACTTACATGCAAATAACCTTGAGAAATGTAAGACTCCACCTCTTGTCCCCCCAGCTATGGGTTTATCTAAAACTATTTTCTGGTGTTAAATAACCCACACAATGTTGATAAATAAATCAATCAATAAACTGAGTAATTGAAGATGTTAAGATTGTAGTGATTGAAGGAGTCTGTTCATCTAGTAGTGATTCTTGGGAAGAAGTTGTCTGAGTGGAACTTCCTTCTGACAAATGGAATATGAAGAATGAGAGTGATTCATTCCAGTGTAGATGGAAGATCCAGTCCTAACTGTAAAGGTCTGAACTGGTGAAACTAATGAATTGAACTCATCTGAACATTTGCTTTGTAAATAGTGTTAGAATAACAAGAAGCTTGTGACATTGCATCTGTGAGAAAGAGACTGTAGGGTTGGGTGTAATTTATTATTCCATAGCGAAGCACTTAATTTTTTTATTATAAGCATAGTCAGATTAAAGATTACAGATATGCTGATTTGATAAAACAAACTACAGTATAAATAGTCTGACAAGCTTGCTAAACATTGCTCTAGAGCAACTCAAAGTTTATCTTAATCTGGTGAAAGGCTATGATTTTGGAGCACTTATTTAGGTTAATCATTCTTTTCATCAAGTAGTTAATCACTCGTGATATTTTGAAAGCAAATGTTTGTGTTTTATATTTTTTAAACTTCAACAAGAGATTAAACTAGAAAAAAAATGTCACCTGGAAAAGTTTACATTTCAAGAAATCTTTTAGAAACAGACTGAATTCTTGTGATTATGTTCATGATACACTAGAAAAGGTAAAATCTAAAGGGTTCTGCATTCTGGCCTGGTTCAGCCCCCAGCATCCGATGTTACAACTATAACAGATTTTTTAGGGCAAAGATCAGACTCATTAGACATCTCTGCACCCACCCTACACACCAGTGATTCAAAGTCAAGATCACCTCCATATGTGGAGGATGAATGATATATAAAATGGTAAAAATTATGTACTGAATAAGTTTGTGATATTGTTTTAAATATGATTTAATAAACTGGATATATAAAAAGAAAAAGTTATTTCTTTTATCCAGAATTTGCTTACATAACCAAAAGCATAAACCAACTGAGATGAAGTGGCATGATGACATATATATATATATATATATATATATATATAAACTTGGTTGGTGAAAAAACCTGGATAGTACAGTTTTCAAACAAATTGGCAGCTGAGGAAAAATGGAATAAAAAGAAAGTACCAGAAACTACCAAACGGGGTGAAAAAAATCATCGAGTACCAAAATTTTTGATACAAAGAACCCCCCACCCCAGCGAGTAATTAGTTAAAATGATGAGTGCTCAATACGCTAAGTAGAGCAAAAGTAAAATAAATAAATCCTAATGAACTAGGTACTACCTACCTAGGTTCCACCATATGGAATCATTAGGGTGAACTGGTTTTATTTTGTGTATATATATATATATATATATATATATATGATAATGGCCAGAGTTTAATTTGACCAGGTAACAGTAGTATTAAAAAGTGCTCAATACACATAAAAAAGATATTAATTTAACATTTAGAGCTTTTAATTATAGAAAATTAGGAGATCAGCTGATTCTGTGACCTTGGTTTCAGCCTTTTGGTATCTTCAGGTGATTTGGTCAATTTTCCTAATTTTCTCTCTCTCTCTCTCTCTCTCTATATATATATATATATATATATATATATATATATATATATATATGCATGTGTGTGTATTTATATACAGTTGGTTGTGTATGCATGTAAATTTACATGTACATAAAGCGGGTCACAAAGAGAAAACATTTACATGACAGCTAACGTCAGCTTTTCAAAAACTTTTCATGAAGGCAGTAGTGTATTTGTGTGTGTATATATGTTAAACCATTCTGGCAAAATCAATTAATTAAAATATATTATTCCACCCACCAACTCTATTACAACTATAATCAAAAAGAATTTATCTAAGCTTAACATAAAATGTGTTCCAACTACTTATACAGCAATAAGAGACTTAATTAATGAAAAAATAAAATAATAATATATTAAAACTTGAATGAGGAATTAACTCTAGCAGCAAAATAAGAATTGCCTTAAAGATTATATTAGAGAAAAATCTTGAGAAATTTAAATAAAAAATATGGAAAAGAACAACTCTGGAAATAAAAATAGAATTTAGAGAGAGAGGGAATATGACAACATTCATATTTCTCTCACTTAAACCGTCTTTGACTCCCCTCTTTAAAACTTCACTCTGTTAAATTTTAATCCCCCACCTTCTCTCGCCTGTTACCCCTCTCTATAGCTCTAACATTTGTCCCACACTCTCATACTTACACTCTCTCTAAATTTTATTTTATAGTCCCGGAGTTGTTTTTTTTGTTTTCTTTTTGAATTTGTAGGTCTGATGAATTGGATCGTATTTACGATTCCAATGGAATAAATTATCACCATGGAATATTAGTGTTTAAGCCTTTTTATTATTATTATATCCTTACTCTGTCCTGGACAATGAGTTCTACCTGGATTCTATCCGCTCAGAATTTTTTATTTAAAAAAATATACATGTGTGTATATGCATCAGTGGATTTTACATATATATATATATATATATATATATATATATATATATATATATATATATTTATATATATATGTATACACATACTATTTTATATACACATATATAAATACACACACACACACACACACACATATATATATATATATATATATATATATATATGTGTGTGTGTGTGTGTGTGTATATAAAAACAAACACACAGACATATATATATATATATATATATATATATGTATATATATGTGTGTGTGTGTGTGTGTGTGTGTGTGTGTGTGGATAAAAACAAACACACAGACATATATATAAAACTTTATTGCCAAAAGTCTTGCAAAATTTGAAAAGCTATGATGAACTGAGTTCAATAAAATCTTTGACTTTTATAAGCCAGTTTATATGTTATTACTGTTAACATTATATTCAGTGGTTACATATATCTGCATAGACATTTGTCTTTAAATAGTATAACCACAACATTTGGCATGATATTCCATCTCTAATTCCAGTAATCTAAATATGCCAAAATTTATTCCAAGACGGGTTGCTTACCATATTGATAAAACCCAGTTCTTGGCAATGCCTTTGATAGCCAAAATTACTTTAAAATGATAGAAGAAAGTATGAACTTTGGACAATTTAGTCATAAATTTCAATCCTGGTGTCTAACACTTCATTCAGAAATTGAAAAGATTTAATAAAAAGACAATGTGGGTGAAATTTTATAAAACTTGTTTGATTACTTATGTACATATTTCTTATTATCTTAAAATTGTATTTTAAAGAATATACATGTTTGATTTCTATCTACCAGCCTGTACATTAGAGAGACTTAATAAAGAAAATGTGCCCTCTAATATTCCTTAGAAATTACTATATATATATATATATATATATATATATAGAAAGAGAGAGAGAGACATTCAAGTCATGTGAAGATCACATGAAACTTGGGTTATGATATGGATCAGTAGGACTTAACTTTGTGAACCATTTTTTTGCTCTGTCTAGTGAATCAGTGCATTGAGTAGTTTATTCTACTGAGTTAGTAGATGTTTGCCTTTTATTCTTTTTTCTGTCTTTCTTCAAGTTTTTTTCTTTATTAGAGTGTTAGGTCTTTTTGGTTCTACTAACTTTTGGGATTTTTCTTTAATATATATATATATATATATATATATATATATATATATATATATATATTTCAGTAAAAATTACAGGTGTGTAAGTTTGAATATATATATTTATATCTAATTATGATAAATACTTTTGCCTTCTATAAAATCACATTTAAATGCTTAATTTTTATTCATTAAATAGCATTGAACTGTTGTTTTTAAAAACAAATCAATGATGCATGAATTTATCTTCTTTTTTTTTTTTTTTTTTAACCCTGAGTTGCTCTCAGACCTTGTACAGGGTGAAAATCATTGTAAGACAAAAATTATTTTCTTTTTTTTTAATCATTTTACCCAAAGCAAGGTAATAATTCCATTTGGATGCAGGGGTTACAGGGGATGAAAAAGAATGAGAATACTTCAGTGAGGGGAAGTGAGACTTCAGTTGATTGACATGGCATTTATGGTTTGGTAGATTGTAGGTGGCAGGTAGTGATGTTCAGAAGTTTGGTGATACCCAGGGCCATCTTCTTGATCATATGTGCCTAAGATTCAAATAGAGGGGACTACACCAGTATCACTTATCAAAACACAGATCCACATTCACACCAGTATGTGGCATTGTAGCGTGCTTGTGCAATGAAGTTAAAAGAGACTATTTAAAATTTCAAAAACTAAATTTTTATTTCTCTCTTTGATTGGATGCCATCCTAATATGGATGCCCAGAGCTGTTACACCCTCTGCTTCCCTTCTTCATACTACTGGTGGCAAGGAGGCAAGAAATTGGAAGGGAATTCCACGGGTGAGAAGTGCGAGAAAAGAAACTGTTAGAATAGGAGTGGTAGTTGCATCTAGCTAGCTCAATATAGAACCTATTAGGTTGGTGCAAAAATAATGACGTAATAATGTTGTTTTTTGACGTTAAAAAATATGTCAAAAAACAACATTATTACGTCATTATTTTTGCACCAACCTAATAATTTCCAACCTAGCAACACACATAAATTCATATAGTTGAGGCACCAGGGAAAAAACTGATCAGAACAGTTGCCATAAAAATATTTATAGTAAAAGACAGAGAGAGAAGCCATGTCATATCGATAAGATAGTGACTGATTTCGAAAATTGAAATCTTGATATAAATGTATTACTGTGAAAAAGGGTAACTGAAATATTCAAATCTATTGAGAATTTTAACAATAATTAATTTTTTTTCTTTTTTTTTTTTTACAGGTTTGAAATATTTTAATATTTTTCTTTACATTTTTTTTACTTTTATTTTTCTGGTTTTAATCATTTTTTGCACTTATTTTCATGTTATACTTGTTTATCTTTAGCTGATTTTAATTTTTTTTTTTTCATTCTCATACTTTTATTGTTTTTATTTCTTTCTTCTCTTTCTATAAAAAGAAAAATAGTACATTACATTTATAAGATGGTTGTACATTATTACTGAACAAAGAAGTCCGGCATTTGCATTGATGCTAACCCCTGTGTGTAAAGTGTACAAATCTGGACATGTGCTTACAAATGAAATTTGATAGGCAAACAACTTTCTTTTCCAATCGGGATAATCACTGATTGGAGGTGACATTTGAATTAAAGACACCGAAAGATGAATGGTCCAAAGTATTTGTCTGGACACTGGGCCTTTTTGTTTGAATTAGTTTATTAAATCAACATTCGTTTATATACACTTCATCTCAGGTTTCTTCTTTTTTTAGATTCTATGTTTAGTGGAGAACTGTCAATGCAAAAAATTAAAAAGAAATGTTCAGCAGATAGTTTCAGCAACCCTTTTCAGACCTTATTGCATCATCTTTTAAATCCCTTCAGGATATGAAGCATCATGGCTCTCCACAACTACCTCACCTTTGTAGCTCTCATAAATGCTTGTCTTTCCTAATCCCTCTTTTGCTATTCATTTAAATAGGCTTATACCATAGTTCACACATTATTTCCTTTGCTCTCTCTTGCCTTCATGTTGAAACACCAGTTCTCATATGACAACTAAAGTTAAGTGACATTGAGTCTGGCCAGTACCTAGATGAGTGACTGCTTGGGAATATCAGGTGTTGCAACCTTGGATGTGCAGGTGGTGTGATGGATAATAGCTTGGAACTGTTAATTGAAGAACAGAGTTTCAATTCCTGTTGGGTTCCTTATATTCATGGGTGACATAACTAATTTCAACTAGGAACCTCAAAAGAGCAATTTGAAGTTCAAGGCCCGAACTTGTTTTCCAAATAGTACTACTTAGGCATAAATGTACATGCTTAATTCGAAAATAACACAGAAAATTTAATAAAATCTACCATTTTGGAGTTATCAAGAATAAAATTTTGGATTCATTTGCATTGCAGTGGGGGAAGTTGAAATTAATCCTGCACCCCATATTCATCTATGTGCAAATACGCTTGGAAAAATGTATGAATCTACTTCTCCCCCAGCTATGGGTTAATTAGTAAAACTTTTATCACTAAACCATTATTATTTTTTTTAAAAAATCTTACCATCTAAAAATATCTTCTGGCTTTAAATATACTACAATGAGTTGAGAAGCGATAGAAAATGTATCGAACAAAAATCTTGCCTTTGGTATGTCCTGTGAGTATTAAAAGAATAGTAAGGTGAAAAAGAATAGCAAAGTGGATTATGTGCCATGTTCCTTCAGAATATAGGTGATCATGGCTCTCCATAACTTCCTGTTCTTTGTAGCATTTAGTAATGTTTACATAAATTTATTAGGTGTTATGTATTGTTTTCCACTGAGGACAATGTTATGTCTATAAATAACTTCTCATCACAGAAATTCAGAGAGAAAATATAAAATCAGTATAAAACAATAGACAAATTATATCAGCTTGTAACTGCTGAAGAAGAGAGTGAAGCAAAATTGTCCGAAAATCAAAAATAAATGAAGGATAATGTTCTGGAAAAAATCTTAATCAGTTGACTGTGTTATATTTTGGACATGTCTTTTCTGTGAGTAATGCAACAGAAATCTTGGATTCATCTGCACAGAATCAGAAAATATTCCCATCACATGGGATTTGTGAAAAACAGCTAGATCTTTGGAATTCTTCCCAACTTATTTATGAATAAAGATAGCCTTATTAACCCAGAGCTAGAACCCAAGGAAATCTCTGTCATAATCTTAGACATTAAAGAACAGTGTATAACTAGTCATCTCTTTCTGTTTATCTGCCTTTCTCAAATGCTCTATTTCTCTGTCCTTCTGTATTTAATTTTTCTAATTTCTACAGTCGATGTAGTGAGCTGTGTAATAGTTAGCAACTCAGAACGAGTAATCAGCAATCTGCTATTAAATTCTAGCCAAGTTTATTATACTCTCTTTTGCAAAATACTCTTAGAAAAAGATATGAATGTATCTCTTCTCCCCTCAGCTGTGGGTTAAATAGTAGGGAAGACTTGGTTCACTAGCCTAGGGTGACAACCAATCTAGGAAAAAGTTAACTGAGTTCAAAATGTGACTTTTTTGGTTAATCATTTTACTCAAGACAAAGTGATAATGCCACTAGAAAACAAGGAACTACTGAGAGTGAATAAAAATGAGAAATCATTAGTGAGGAGAAAGAGCAATAAAAGAACAGGTTTTAGAAAACAGAAAATGTCGACTGATGCTGCATTTAAAAAATTTTGGGATTGTAGTTAACAATACAGCAAGAATCTGGACAAGATTATAAGTGTAAGAGAAGAAGAAACTGTAATTATATTTGGAGATCCTTGATAAAATGCAAAGAAATATCTGCAATGTTGTTGATCCTTACCTGGCAACTTAGGCTCAGTCACTTTCCAATTGCTTTTTCTATAAATACTTTCATAGTAAATGTTGTGATGAACTTTCCTCTATAATAACCAGACCCTATGAATTTAAGCACGGTACTAGATTGGTGGCATGGTCTCATTATTTTATAGTTGAAATGGCAAGTTGTAAGCATAAGTTCTATGCTAACAGTTTTTTGCACTTCTCACTTGCAGAAATCTCTTCCAGCTTCCCGCTTTCCAATCAAATTTGATTTTCAAAAATCTAAATTCAGTGTATTTTCTTCTTGTTTCTGTTCATTTATTTTCCTCAATAATGTTGTTCTTTTTCTTATACTCTTTCATACAAAGTAACGTCTTTCATCTTAGTGGCTATGTTAACTTGTTTGAGGTGAAATGATTAACAAAAAAGAAAAAGACCTGGTCACCAGGTCCTGAGTATGATGATAAATTACATCCGCGTCCTGGGTAAGATGATAAACTACGTCCAGCAGCAAGGCCTCTGAGCAGGAGGTTTTGAGGAGTGTGGAACCACCTCTTAATTGCTGGTGTTCCCAGATCCACCTTGACCCAGGGTGGTAATACCTGTTAGGGTCCCAACTATGGGCAAATAGTTAACCACCAAACTCGGGTCAAAACACTATGAAAGTGTAAAAATAGGTTTTAATACCAGCAATATTTTTTTATAAAAACTATTACTAAAAATTATTACCAGCAATACATTTTTGGAAAAAAAATTATTACTAGCAATACATTTTTGGAATAAAAGATACTATCAGCAGTACATTTTTTTGGGGGAAAAAATTACCAGCAGTACATTTTGGTGGGAAAAAAATTACCACCAAAATAAAAAATAGAAAAATTACCAGCAATAAATTAAAAAAAAAAATATTGGCAGCAGTATTTTTGGTGAAAAAAAATTACCAGCAGTAAATTTTAAAAAAAGAACTCATCATCACCCAAAAAAAAAAATTACCAACAATAAATTTAAAAAAAATATATTGCCAGCAGTACATTTTTGGGGAAAAAAATAACCAGCAATTTATTTAAAATTAAAAAAATATTACCTGCAATATATTTTTTGAAGAAAAAAATATATTAGCAGCAATATATTTTTGGAAAAATTCTTACCAGCAATAAAAATCTTGTCAGCATTATATAAACCATTGAGGTTGATATGCTGTAAACCAAGCCAAACCAAAGAAAATCTAGTCACCAATCTAGTACGACATTTAATTTCTGAAGTGAGATGGCATCCTTTAAGTTATCTTGTCCTAGACACACCCACTCTGCTGACCTGGTTGGGATACATGTGCTACTCTAACTTTGGTTACATGACTTGTGACAGGAACAATAAAGAAGAAGTTTTACTCTGTAGATTGCCAAAATGTGACTTTGTGTGCAAGGCAATTCTATTCTCAATGACAAAACCAGGTACTTAAGACCCAATAGACACAAAGATCAACATCATAAGAGACAGACAAGGAAGCAATATATAAGAGAGATAAAGTGGTAGAAAACAATTACTTTAACATTTGGCACACTGTATAGAGAAGCAGATCTTTGCACAAAAATGGCACATTGTTGGCAGCAGATATATAAAAGAAACTACAAGAACTCTACAGAAAGTAGTAAAGGAAAGCAAGAAAAAAGGACTAACCATCAGTTGTAAGAAAACACCATAATCAAGAAAGTACAAAAATGTTTTAAGAGAGGATGGAAAATGGTACACCAAAAATTTGAAGGCATACTGGGATAGTGAAAGATGCCTTCCAAAAGCTAGATCAAGTATTAAGAAACAGGAAAATTTTGTTAAAAATAAAAAAAGGAGTACAGAACTGTGATGTAAAATTGGTCCTTCTATATGGAAGTTAATGCTGTACAATCTCTTCACAGATGGAGGTCAGACTTGAGGCAACAGAAACCTAGTTCTATAGAAGGATGCTGAGAATATCATGGATTGTACATATAAGCAGCAACAAGGTTTTAATGATAATGTAAACATAAAGGACACTTATACTTAGCATCAGAAAAAGACAAATGAAATTTCTCAGGTACATAATGAGGAAAGAGGGCTTAGTATATTTGATACTCACAGGACATATTGGAAGAAAGAGGAAAGTAGTGAGTAACCTGCCTGATGAGGAGCATGTGTAAATGGTTGGCAGAATCAAGATTAGGAGAGATAGCAAAAATACAAACTTTACTAAGATCTACAAAGAACAGGAAGTTGTGGATAGCCACGATTGTTCATATCCTGAAGCAAACAGGTATATAGAAGAATTCACAACAGTTATAACAATTTTTATCAGGAAGATTATTGCATGTTACATTTTTTTTATCCTTCAATAGATTATACTCTTTAAATCAAATATTTAGTTTTCTTTATTAATTTTTCTATGATTCTGATATTAAAATTAGAATATCTTTCACAAGATTTCCTTGCCAGCCCACTTAATTGCTTTGGCTTTGTTCTTACCATTGTCTTTAAAACAGTACCAAGAAATGTAATTTGAAAAGGTCTGCATTTATTTGCAAGAATACTTGTATTGTCTACAGAGAGAGGCTGCAGAGCCTGACATTCCGATGGTTTCATTCTTACAACCAAAATGAGCTAATACCATAGATTCCAGAGAGTCCCTACCACACCCACAATGCTATAGCTTCATAGAATTTTCAAAGAGAATTGGTCACGAAACATTTTTCAACCTATGTTTATCTTTTTTGCTTAAAGAAAGGAAGTTTTTTGTACTTTATTTTTCCTGCAATATTAAATTTAATTTTTTTCTTTTAATACTTAAATATAATATGTTCAAAGTTAACTCTTGAATTTAAATGTTGTTTTCCTTTTCCTTTCTTTAGTTTTTGCTTTTTATAAGACTTTTCTAATTTAAAACCTAAAAAAAAATATGAATGCCTTCTTAAATGCCTCTTTCCACTGCTAGAGTTAAAATAAGGTGCATATTTAAAATGCAGCACCAAAATTTGAAGGAACACTGGGATGGCGATGAATGTCTTTCAAAAGCTAAGCAAAGTATTAATAAGCAGCAAAATTTTATTAGAAACAAAGAAAAGAAGACAGAACTGTCATGTAATATTGGTTCTTCTACATGACAGTGAATACTGGACAATTTCCTCACAGATGAAGTAGTGATTAGAGGCAAATGTGGTTTTATAGAAGGATGTTAGGCATCCCATGGTCTAAACATGGGAGCAATAGCATAGTTTTAGGAAAGATGGAAACAAAAAGGATAGATGAAATTTAGAGTTATAAAGAATTGGGTTCAGAGAATTTAACACTCACAGGACATATTGAAAGTAAGAAGGATAGAGGAAAGCAGAACATAATCTACCTAACAAGCTTGTGAAAATAGTTGGTAGAACAGGGATTAGGAAAGATAGCAAAAAGACAAAATATACTAAGAGCTACAAAGTGCAGGAAATTGTGGAGAGCTATCATCACCAACATCCTGAAAGGACATGGCACATAGAAGAAGTAGTACATTCTTTCTTATTATTCAAAAAAAAGATATATACTATTAATAAAGCATTCTGAATATTACATTTCTGTTATTAACTTTTGTTATCCTTTTCCAGCACCTTCAACTCCTGAGTATGGCCAATTCAAGTAAAAATTACTGTCACCCATTTTAATTCATAATAATTAAAATCCTTTGTGGCATATTCATTGTGATCCATTTTATTTCTGGACCTTCAGAACTTTGCAATATTATTTGTATTGAAATGGAAAGTCATTTCACTGAAAAATGATATTAAAAATTATTAATGATGTCTGTAAAATCTTTATATTTCATACAGAAAAATGTCTTAGGGATTTTTTCAGAACACGTTGACAGTCAAAAACTAATCATTGATTTTACAATAAAGTTTTTTGTGGCATGTCGGTCAAATGTGCATGTTCATCATTTTTTAAAGTAATATTTAAAAAATAATTATTATTTTTAAAGTTCTTTTTATGAAAAAAATTCTTTTTCATTTGTAAGAATTTTTGTCACTATTAGTCAACTCCAATAACTATTTACAAATTTAATATTGAGGGTGAATAAAAGTCATCAAAATTGGTAACTAAATTTGCAGCTTTCATTCCCTTATAGTGCTTTTTCTCATACAAGGTTTCAAAACTAGAACTGTAATGGTGTAAATTTGTATGATTCAATAGAAAAAACTGCCAAGTAAATTGTGTAGTGTGTTTTAGTTATGCTATAGCCTGATTCTCATTGCAAGAAGAAAATTTGAATTTTGGTTTCATTTTATTAAATTTGTTTCTCTTATTTGTTCAAGATAACCAGAATTAATTTGGTACCAATTTTGAAGAGGAAAATGAGACCATATATTTCAGTAAAATACTTCCCTTTGAATGTCTTGTATTGTTCATGTTGCAAACTGAACAATGAATTGCTCTGAGTGATCAGCCTCAAAAAATGTGATATTTTATTAATGCAATATCTTCTAATTACAGACATGGCCAAGTAGTTAGAATGTTAGCATTCTGATTATGAGACTCTGGTTTGAGTCTCAACTTAGTGAGTTTGTCAAGGTGATTTCTTCATTAACTGATTGACTGATTTCACTTTTTATGGCTTATCAAGCTTTTGCATGTTATATAAAGACAAAATATTTTTAGATTCTAAGAATTTGTTTGGAGATAATAATGATTTGTTAATACAAGTCCTAATAATTAACCCATAGTTGGAGGGAGAAGAGGTGGATTCATAACTTTTCAAGGGTATATTGTTTTTAATTGAGTTCACTACAAGCAAAGTAGCAATGCCACTAAGGCAGAAGGGGTTATTGGGTGTAGAAGAATTAGAAAACAGAAATATTACTTAGGAGCGAGAATAAAAAAAAGTAATCAGGACAATAGACACCGATTAATATTGCATTTAAATTTTTGAAGATTAAAGTTGACTGGAAAGTATGAAGCCAGAATTAGTTCTACAAGCAAGAAGTGTGAGAAAAGAAACTGTTACCATAGAATTTATGATTACATCTAGCCAACTCAACTGCAAACTGATCAGCCCTCATTGCCAGTATCATACTGTGCTTAAATTCAAAAAGTCTAGGTACCATAGCAAAAAGCTCATGTGAACAATTACCATAAAAGTATTTATAGAAATGACACAGGGAAGCAACTTTATGGCAGTATGAAAAAAACTGAAGCCATGATGCCATATCAGGACCAATAATTTTGCTGATTCTTTAGATTTTATCCAGATATATAGCAGGATCACCAGACCATATGTAGCAGCAATAATCTAAATATGGATGAAGGGTAGACTTATAGATATGTAAGACAGATTCTGGAGATAAAAATTGCCTAGGATGACACAGTGAATCAACTTTCTTAGCAGCTGACAAAAAAATGGATTCAATATAGTCTTTCCACTTCATGCCAGCCAAGAATGTTAGCTTGAGAAGATGCAATGAGTCACTCTCTTAGAGATTAGCATCAGCCATGCTGATGGAAGGCAGAAAGGGGTCTCTCAGATGAGTAATAGCAGTTTCGTTTTGGAGGTATTAAAATTAACAAGTCATCCTTTGCCCATGTTAACAACAGACTGAAGGTCATTTTTGATGAAAAACACCAATTTGAATGTATCAAACTGACAAGAGACTCTTGAGACAGGAGTAAATGATTGTGCCATCAGCACAGATACAAAGTTGAGAGCTGAGGCCATTGGGAAGGTTGTTAATGACAATTAAAAACAAAGTAGGACAAAGGATAGAGCCCTGGGTGGGGGACACCTGCATTAACTTTCATTTGATAAGAAAGACTGGATCAGTTCAAAAATTTGTCCATTGACACCATAAACTTTCAACTTGTGATGGTTTGGTTTAGTTTGGTTTGTTTTACGGCATATCAACCTCAATGGGTTATTTAATGCCGATAAAATTTTTATTGCTGGTAATATGTTTTTCTTCAAAAATCTATTTCTGGGAATATTTTTCCTTGAACAACTCTATAGCTGGTCATATTTTTTCCAAAGAATGTATAGCTGTTTTTATTACTAGTACTTTTTTTTTAAGTATTGCTGATAATAATTTTTCCTTCAAATATATTGCTGCCAATATTTTTTTTATTACAAAGTATTTCTGGTATTAAAACCTATCAACTATTTGACCATAGCTAGGACCCTAACCACCCAGGGTCAGAGTGGACCTGGGAATGCCAGCAATTAAGAGGTGGTTCCACACTCCTCAAAATCTCCTGATCAGTGGCCTTGCTGCTGGACAGTTTATCGTCTTACCCAGGATGTGGATGTAGTTTATCATCATACCCAGGATGGCAACTTGTGAAGGAGACCTGTATGCAAAACCCTTGCATATAATTGAATATAATCAACACACTAGGAATTGTAACCAGATTCAACATTGATTACCTTTGGTGATCATATAAGAACTGGTGTTTCAATGTGATATGGACATAAGCCTGTTATTTCTTGATAATATTAACCTGGGGAGACAACACCAGAATCCAACACCACTTGGAAGTATCTGAAAATTTTTGTATGGTCTGCTCAGCAGAGTTGCAGTATAAACTTCTGACTGGTTCTGTGGGTGTTGTAGAAAAACAAATGTGTCTGAGAAAGCATCTGCAACAGGGATTAATTATTCTTATAAAAGCATAAATCCATCATTTTGCCATTAACTTTCAATCTTTGTATCTCATTTTCCATCATCTATTTGCACACTATGCAGAATGTAAAATGAGTGTTTCATGTCCATATAAATGAAGACATGCATACAATTTACAATTGGGAAATCTGTCCTGCAGTATTAGACATTTTCCTCAGTCTGTCAGTGTAATTACAAACTTGTAAAACCTATACTATCTGCACACAGCAAAATAAATTTTTAACTACCTAAGATGATGAAAAACTTACTGTTTGTCTAATTATATTCTTGTAAAATCAATATTTCTTCTGCATGTTAAAAATAAATTTATTATTATGACCACCTAAGATAATCAGATATCTTGCTATCAGTATAATTATATTCTTGTAAAATCTTGTGTATGGTTAAATACAATTTAATGTTATAGCCATCTAAGATGATCATAGGACTTACTATCATTATAATTATATTCTTGTAAAATCTGTATTACTTGTGTATGGTAAAATGCAATTTAATATTATGGCTATGTAAAATGATCACAGAACTTACTACCAGTGTTTATTATATTCTTGTAAAATCTGTATTATTTGTGTATGGTAAAAAGCAATTTAATGTTATGGCCATCTAACATGATCATAGAACTTACTATCAGTGTAAATATGTTCTTGTAAAATCTATATTACCTGTGCATGGTAAAAGGAAATTTACCATTATGACCACCAAAGATGTTCCAAGAATTTACTTTCTGAAATACCCACAATGCAGATCAGAGAAGATTAACATACTAGTTTGAAAGTAAAAGAAAAAAAACCTGCTGTGATGATTATAAACAACAAAACATAAAAGAGAGAAACTTCAAAACAAAGTCTGATCTTTTCACAGTTACTTGTAGCATTCTTGTAGATGTACACTGTTATTACTGCAATTAAAAAGAGGAAATTGCCTAAGCCTTAATCTTCTCAGTTCTCTATTTGTCTGGATTGAGCTTTAATCTTCTTTTATGATTATCTCTCATTTCCAACCTATTTCGTTAATCTCTCAGTCTACTTCACCTCTTTGCTATTTTTCATGTCACACACCTGCCCACAGCCAACTGCAAAATTGCTACAGTTCAACTCTCAACTGATGTAAGCTTTTATGTGTCTACCATTGTTCTTAACTTCCTGTTAATATTTTCACACCTGTCATACAGACAGAAGGAGGCTGAGAATACCATGAACCGAACATGTGAGCAACAACAAAGTTTTAGAGAAAATGGAAACAAAAAGGATACTTATACTTGAGATCAAAAAGAGAGAGTTAAAGTTTCTAGGGTACATAATGAGGAATGAGGGCTTAGAAAATTTGAGACTCATAGGCATATTGTATACAAAGAAAGGACAATGTAGACCAAACTAACAAACTTTATAACATGGTGGCCATTAATAATTAAGTATAACTCAAGACTTCCATGTTAAAATAAAACAGTACTTAATTACAACCACAAATAAATACTTAACAAGAACAAAGAAGTAAACCAAAGATAATTAATTACCTCAGTGAATACCTTGTTAGTAGTGCGGCTCGGTTTAACGTCCGGTAAATCCTAAATCAAAACCCAAATCATTGACACACAATAATTCACACTAATTCAACTGGATAGTTCCACTCAATAGTCACTGAATAATCATTACAGTCAGTAGCCTGACATCGCTATTTATACACTGGGTGGAAAATATATATTTATAAGTGTCATGCTCAAACCTTGGTGTCAGTAGTTACTTATTTTCTTCTTATATGACACAAACTTGTGTAAATGGATGGCAAAACAGTGTTTAGAAGAGATAATAAAAAGACAAAATTTACTAAGTGCTATAATTGCTGTAACATAGAAAAGGTTCCTGAATGAGGAATAAGCTAAATGGAGGTTGGAACAGAAATGATAATTTTTATACCATCAACAAAATACAATACTTGCCAGTGGCGTGAAGTAGGTAAACCACTACTAGTGGTGGACTACTTAGACAGCATATTACCCCCATTTACAATAGTGTTTAACATATTTATGAGGATTGGGACATTCCCATCAGTGTTTATAGGTACATAGGTATATATAACAATGAATGACAGGGAATTTCCAAAAAGTAAAATTGCATCAACAGAAGATTATGGTGACTGTCTGGTGATCTGCTATTTGGTATTGTCCATTAAAGCTTTCAGGAATCTAACCAGAGTATCACAGCCAAAGTTTACTGCAAGCAACTGGATGAAATGCTCATTCAGTGAAGCAAAATGCAACCAGCACTGGTCAATCAATTAGATCCAATTCTGTTTCATAACAATGTTCAGCCACATTTTGCCAGGATGACACTGTAGAAGCTCATTGACTTGAGATATGAGTCTTTGATACATTCGCCATATTCCCCTGATCTCTTGACCACTGATGACAACATTTTCAAGCATCTTGACAATTTTTTTAAGGCAAGAGACATTCTGTTGTAAAGAAGATGCAGAAACTGCATTCAAAGATTTTTTGGCCTCTAAACCTTTAGATTTTTATCATTAAGGCATAAATAACCTTGACAGCATATGAGATGTATAGATGTTTAGGTTTCCTATTTTGACTGATTTGAACACTGTTTAAATATATTAATTCAGAAATAAAAGTGGATTCTAAAATCAAACATTACTTTCTGAACAACTTAATGTTTTTCATCATAATCTGTCAGTGCACTGAAATCAGTGGTGAATATAGAAATAAAAAAACTGCAGCAGAAGCCAAAACTTTGTTACAAAGATTGCCTTACAGTCACTATACAAGTGCAATATTGGTATGGATAACTGGGAGACTCTAGCTGAAAACTGGATTTCTTGGAAAGCTGGTATTGCTGATGGTGTTAAAATCATTCATGAGGCACCAACAAAAATATGCAGAATTGAAGAGAGGGGTTAGGAAGGGATCCTTGAATTGCTATGAGGTGCCAACCTGGCAATGTGCCTAATGCAATCTGATATTTCTGTTCAGGGCAGGTCTGCTCAGTCACCAGAAATCGCACCAACACCAACAGTCTATTGCATATGATGATTTTATATTGGCATACTTTGAATGCCCGACCTGCACTAGGGTGTGCAAGTCCTGGTTGGGCCTGACAAGGCATATAAAAAAAACACATTGGAAGTGATGATGATCAAAGTCAACTTCCACCACCTGGGGATGATTTGATATGCCATATATGTAACAAGTAAGGCAGATCAATAGCTGGCTTTATGAGCCACTCTCATTCACACAACCAATGAATGCAGTGTTGTGAGAAAGGGCAGGAAAAGAGAAAGAAATTGACAAGGAGAGAGAAAAAATATGAGAAAGAAAAGAAAAAATGAAAGAAAATAAAAAAGAGAAATAGAGAGGACAAAGAAAGAGAAAGATGAGAAGATAAATTCTTTGATGCAATAAAAACTTGAAAAAGGTTGGAAAATTCATTAGTTTAACCACTATGTGACACAGTAAAAATGTCCCCCCTGTACCGCTCCAGTAAGAAGCTGACTCCTCCTGTTATGCTCTCTCTCTACAAGAGCCAGATAATACAAAAAATGGAGTATTGCTACCACATTTGGGTTAGAGCTGTCCAATCCTTACTTACCAGACTCAACAGAGTTTGTGTGGGGAAAGAGAAAGCCACTTATCAAGTAAAAAGACATGTGTTCTGTACAATATGCTGAAGACAAAATAAACAAATAGAAAGAAATCAATCACAGGTGTTGTAAATGTGTCTTCAATATGCTAATATTGTGTGTCTCTCCGACCTGTCGACCAATGTAAAAAATTGTTACGTTGATATAATTGGTTGGTGTTTTTTAATTGTAAGAAGTCATTTTGATCTTTTCTGCCTCGTCGGTCAATTTGCATGGTGATTTCTGACCATTTACATTTATTGGGATTTGTGATATTGCTACCAGGAGCCACCTGGAATGATGCATCAGCACCAGCCACATCCCCCTTCAGGATGTGAATACAGCACAACCAATTGTAATGCCTCTTCTACCTGACTACATTAGTGCCAGTCCCTCTTCCCCAAAAGTCATGAAAGAGATGCTCCCTGTAACTGAATTACACATTGATGAGGTGAAAAAGACTGCCCTCATGGACACAGGTTGTTCACAATCACTTACAAACAGATCCATTTTTCATCCATGGAAAAGACAAGAATTGGACGTGCTGACAGCTAATGAAAAGGTCTTCAGAAGTTGAGGAGTCACAAGCATGAAAGGTCACATAGACAATTGTGACCCTATCAATATAGATGATCATAGAGATCAAATTGTTATGATTCGACTTGCTCCTCAGGATGGATGTCGTTGAGAGGTTGGGTAGTGGTCTCATCACAAAAATGTGTGAAGTCAGGTTTGTTCATCTCCATATTTGTGCAGCCATGACTGTCAATCAACCCGACTTTACTATGGAATTCGACCAATGTACTAGGACATGTACAGCATCATGGAAGTGTTCAGATGACCACCCACCAGAATATCTAAAAAACTGGGTATCTGAGTACCCTGTGTCTAAGCAGGCATAGAATGACTATCAGTATAAACTACAGGCATGGATAGACAAGTGGCCCTGAAAAAGAACTTGGTCCCCCAAGGGGTCTGATACGATTAATGATGGTGGTTCAAAGGAAAGTTCCACATGGTGTTGGATTGCCATGTACTAAACGAGCATATTGATGCATACATGGCCCATGCAGATGTTTGTGCCAAAAAATTGATAGAATGGTGGGGAAAATGTAAAGGACAGAGGTACTGCCAGAGAAGAATGGGATTCTGGCTTAATATGACTCAGGCTATCATGAAAGCCATTGTGGATACTGTACTGGCAAAAGATGAATCCATTCTCCAGGTCACTTCAGCCTGTATTGATGACATCTATGACAATGAAGATGTATCATCTGCAACACAGGTAAGACAACATCTCACTGATTTTAGATTGACAGGCAAAGACCCAGAACACTTGAGTGATCAGATTGCAAGTTTGGGAAGAGCAGAACACCTTGTACTGGAAGCAGGGGTGTGAATTACTGAAAGGATCTAAAGCTTTGACTCAGTGAAAAATATTTTTATGATGCAGAAAATTAGTAAGACAGTTTCCTGTGTGTGGCTGGTTTGTATTGTGACCACCTTCATCAAATGCAGAGTAACTGTCCGGCTGGGATGATGAAGTAACAGACGCCCCCACTCAACGACATGATTATAGACCTCATTACAAGAGTATTCCAAAATTACCCTGTGTGAGACAAGTGGTGTGACAATGGACATGAGATTGAAGTATGGTTTGATGCAAGCTCCCTTACAACTTGAGTGTCTATTGAGGTAAATAGGGAAGTAGTGGAGGATTCATGCTGGTTGCATCCTAAAAAGGATATTCACCATATAAATGTAGCTTAGTTGGAAACTGTACTCAGGAGTGTTAACATGGCACTTCAATGAAAGGCAAAAAGTTGCACTTATTCATGGACCTTGCATGAGTTTATGGATGGTTATCTGACAAACTCACTGGAAAGATCAGGTTACGCATAAAGGACTCAAGAAAGATGCTCATTTGGAGGAGTCACAACACCTTGGAAACTTGGTCATTGAATATGACTTATTAGTGGGCATAAAGCTGCTGAAATTCAACCAGAAACTAGCAGACAAACTGACGAGGGTACCACAGAGATGGCTTGATGCAGTGAGGAAGATGGAATTGGTGAAACTCTACTGTGCAGCTCGAACAAGATAAGGTCAATACACTGTCAAAGTAAACATCCTGGCATTAAAAAGACCCTTTAATTCACAAAACAGATTGATCTAGGGTCATCGTCAGAGAATGTAGAATGTGTCAGTCCATTAACCCATCACCAGTATGATGGCCAAGAGGAAAGTTTGACGTTATCAGTGTGTGAACCCAGGTTGGGATGGACATCACTCATTATGATGTTAAATTGTACCTGATGCTGATTGACTCTGGACCAACTCAATTTACAATCTGATGACAACTGCATTGACAATATTCAGCCAGTGTCATTAACCATTTAAAGGTCCTATTTTTTGAACGAGGACCTCCTGCTGAACTTCTCACTGACAATAACACTCCTTTCTATAGTAAACCATTCAAGGACTTTCTAGATGGGTGGGGAATCCATATCCATTTCACTGTGCACGTGTTCCTTCCAATAACAGGATAGTTGAACATTGCCTGTGAAGTGTAAAGTCAATTGGCGTGAGGAAACAATGCTCAGTGATTGAGTGGCATTTAGGAATTATTTTGGGTGAATAATAGTAAAAAGAAAAAAAATACTGTCTTTAAGATTCTAGATAATTCAAGGAATAATTTGTTACATAATTACATCAAAAGAATTGGCTTATTTTCAGAGATAGAGTCTTGGCAGAAAATTTCAAACCCTGTTTATCTGTCCTATTTGCCACATCCCTTCAGAACATAGGTGATCATGGCTCTTCACAACTTCCTATCTCTTAGTATTATTTTCTCCTTTTGCCATTCTTTCATCAATTTACACAAACTTAAGGTCAGTGGCTTGTTGCCTTCCCTGTCTCTCTTTCCAATATTAAAGTTTTCCAAGTCCTTCTTCCTCATTATGAGTTGAAGGAATTTCAGCTTTAATTTTGTGATTCTGAGTAGAAGTGTTCTTTCTGATGCCATTTTTATTTTAGACTTCCATATTGCCATCTTGCTTTGTCCATGGAATTTTCAGTTTTCTTCTGTAGAACCACATTTCTGCTGTTTCCAGTTTTTTTTCATCCAGGAGGAGATTTCTTAGCATTCACTATAATATGACAGGATGGATATCATACTGCAATCCAACACACTTTTTTATTTTAATTAAATTCTTCTATTTCTCAGCATCTTGCTTAGCTTTTGGAAATGGTCCTCATCAAAATCTGGAAACGAATATGCAAGATGATAGATCCTGATCTGGCATCTAGTCTACATCGCTATCCCACAGACATGCCATGGCTTCCCTCTGTCTCTTCTACAAGTATTTTCATGGCAACTGTTCTGACAAGCTACTTTTGCTGGTTCCCAGACTGCATGAATTTAAGCGAGCTAGCAGGTTGGCATCTCGGTCACACTCTTTCACTGTTAAAACAGTTAAATGTAACCATTTCTTCTACTCAAACAGCTTTTTCTCTCACACTTCCTGTCTGTGGAACTCCCTTCCCCTTCCTTGTTTCGCTGATAACTATAATCTTCAAATATTCAAATGTAATGTCAATTGACATCTGACACCTTGATCTTGTTCCCCATCCTTCTCTGTATCCTTTCCCCAAACACATATCTTTACTCTTGTTCTCAATCCTCTGTAACTATTTGCGTGCTAGTGGCACTTCTACCTTGCTTGGGGTGAATTGCTTTAAAAAAAAAAAATCTTATTCTTTAGCTGATGACCATACATTCTGTATCTGTCTATATTTCTGAAATGAGGTATGATGTAAACTATTTACATTACTCGGACTATCATCCTCATCTTTGTTGCCATATTTATCACAATGTTTTAGCCGTTGTATGCCCTGGCCTTCTTCAGGTGGTTGGAATGTCAAACTGAACCCTTTATTTCACTGCTGGGGTAGACTGTTCTAGTTCCATATGCGATGTCTAATGGATGTCAGTTATCTACTGTTAATTCTCCTCTCCAAGTTCTCCACTGCCTTGAAGACACATGGCACAGCAGATAAAGGCGTTAGTTAGATCCAGTGACAGGATCCAAAGAGTGTGAGTTCAATACTTGAGTACCACCTTTGTCTGTTTGTAACCTCTTTAAGGATACAATTGAAAAACAACAAAATGGAAGTGAATTAAAATTACAAGCAACTATTTTTATAACGACTATTACAAGGATACAAGTAGATTAATAATTATCAGAGTGGAAACTTGGTGAAAGTAGTTTGGAATAAGGAAAGATGCCTTCCAAAAATTAAGCAAATTATTAAGAAAAAGGAAAATTTCATTAGAAATAAAGAAAAGAGTACTAAACTGCTATGTAACATCAATCCTCCTATATGGCAGTCAATGCTGGACAATCTCCTCATGAGCAAATAAGAGACTTAAGGCAGCAGAGATGTCTTTCTAGAGAAGGATGCTGAAAATATCATGGATGTAACATGTAAAAAAAAAAGTTTTATGAAAAATCTGTGCATCAAATATTGCTGCCACATCTGATCTGGTGTTTTTAGGATACATCAAGAGATTCTTGACAGAATCCAAAAACTTGTACTTAGAATCAGAAAGAGACAGTTAAAATTTCTCAGGTATATAATGAGGAAAGATGGCTTGAAGAAATTGATACTCACAGGACATATTAGGAGCAGAATGAAGCATCAAGTAATCTACTTATCAAAGTTGTGTAAATGGATGGCAGAACAAGAGCTAACAGATAGTAAGAGAACAAACATTACTTAGTGCTACAAATGATAGGAAGTTATGGAGAACCATGATCACTCACATCGTGAAGGGACATAGCAAATAGAACAACAGATGAGTTCAAATTCTGTTGAAACAGTTTATGTCTAATTAGCACTAATGCATGAATTCATCTCTTCTTCTCCTATATATGGGTTAAATATCAGGGCACATTAAGCTTGCCTTGGTCGATAACCAGTTTAGGCAATGATAAACTCCTAACTCAAACCATGTAGAAGGCAATAGTAAACCATATCATTGTTTCTAAAGAACAAAACATAGAAATGCACAGCTTATAGATATTAAAAAGGAAACTGTGGTGAGTCACGATTGCTTACATCCTGATTAAAGAATATATCAATTTTCATTTTTCAAATTTTGTAAAACATTTTTCATAAAGCTTTAGTCACATAAACAAAACACTCATATGCAAAATGTACATACACATGCTTACCAAATGCCCATACACACACACACAAAATGTGCATTGATATATATATATACACACACAAATTCATCAAACACAAACATACTCACACATATGTAAACAAAACAGAGACACACTTTGATTTTAACATGACAAAGAAGTTACACCGGAAGGAAAGAGTTGGATAGGGCATTATTCTTCATATTCACCCACCATTTCAAGGATAACCTTTCTGAGATCAACGCCAAGCAGAAATATCTCCTGAATAAAATGCAAGTACACACATTATCACTGACCAGTGGTCAGTATTGGCCTAAGTAGGGGATCAGTGGCAGCTAGGACAAGCTACATAGTGGCCGGCCTGCGTAATCACCAGAATGAGAAGAATACAAGGGGGCAAGTGAGAGACAAGGGGTCAAAAGAAGGAACTGGCAAGACTGTGAGAATGGACCATTCCATGGGGATTATCTCAGAAAATCCGCTTCCACTCACGTTTCATGCCAATCAGTGTGGCACCAATCGTCTTTGGTTTTCCTGTATTGCTGATTACATGATTGTCTTGAAAGATTTTCAAGTATGCAGGAACATGCACAGACTGATGAAGGAAGGAGATGGGTAGGATGAAGGAAGAAAAGACAAGAGAAAAGAAGGGTAAAAGAGACAAAGAAACTGGAAAGAAAGGGTGATAACTGTGTATGTGGAGGAATAGAGACAATAGATAAATATATAAGTAGATAGATTAGAAAGGAAGGGAAGAAGGAAATAACAGCATCTTTGGTCTGATGAAGAAATAGTAAGTTGCCAAATGAAGAAGAGTGAATTGAAAAACTGAGTGTGATTAGAGATCTGGTTGAGAGAAGAAGAGAGAGAGATAAAGAGTTAGTGAGGGAAGGAGAGAAAAAGTGAGAGAAAGAGAAAAGGGGATAAGGATAAAAAAAGAGGGAGGGAAAAAATAATGGCCAGAAGATAAAGAACAATGAGAGAAAGAGTGCAAAAGACAAAGGGGGAGAAGGAAAGAGGAAGACAGAGAGAAAGAAGATAAGTGGAAAAGAAGACAGAGAGTGACAAGAAAACATGAGGGAAAAATCAAAGAGAGAGTAAATGAGAGGATAAAAAAGATGAGAGTAAAGGATAAAATATGAGAGGAAAAGAAAGTAACTGAAGGTGGAGGGAAAAAAAAGAGAAAAAATAAAGCAGCTAAAAAGACTGAAAAAAATACAAGGTAGTTTTAAAAGAGAGAAGAGAGAGATAAACGGATCAGATAGAAAAAAGAAAAGGGAACAGAAGAAAAAGCAATGATGAGAAAGTACTGATTTATTGAAAGTCATGATGTTAATGACAAAAGCAAGGAATGAGATGAAAGTAATATAAATCAAAGAAAATGTCCAAAGTTATATATATATATATATATATATATATATATATATATATATATATATATATATAATGTATAAGTGTGTAGGTATGCAGAAAATAGAAAAGAACACGTTGGGTGCATAATCCAGTGTTCCTTAGTATTTTTGTTTTTATTTTTAAGAAGAGAGTTGTCCATACATAAGTAGAGCTTTATTATAATAATATTTTTTGTTTAAAAATATGATTCCTTCGCTACATAAGAGTTCTCATGTTTCAAAAACGAGAGCTGAAATCATCCAAATAATTATTAAAATTAAGTTGAATTGAGGTGTTTAGGAATTTTAGGAATTTTGGTTCCTAAAATTTTGCTTGAAGATGAAACAAGACTTTAAACAAGATTTTTAAACAAATATATATATATATATATATATATATATATAGCGTATTGGGGCAGCAGGTCATTATTCAAGCATATATTGTTAAATATAACTTACAACAAATGTCTATTATGTTTGATCATGAACCATTCTAAGCTAGTATAGTGGCTTTAGTTTTGGGATAAAATAATGACAAAAACTGTCCAACATTTGGATATTTTTTTATTATGCTGTGCCTCAATCTAAGCTTTCAGCTCACATGAGCCATCCTCAGAGTGGTTATATGGACATTACATCAGCGATGTTCATCATGAAAGAAGACATCCTGTTATGTTTATATAGTAGTTTGCTATGCGATGATAATGGTTATGAAATAGCAGATGCAGCTTGTAAATTTGTAATGCAGTTCTATGATGTAAGCTTAGATCAAGGAACAGCATGATAAAAAAATATCCAAATGTTGGACAGTTTTTGTCTTTCTTTATTCCTGTAACTAAAGCCACTATACAAAGCTTAGAATGGCTCATGATCAAACATAATAGACATTTGTTGTCTGTTATATTTAACAATATATGTTTTAATATATATATATATATATATATATATATATATATATATATATATATATATATATATATATATTCTCTATCACTGATATTGAGTACTTTTTCTCATAAATATAGCACCTTAAAGCTATATTTTTATTATATATATATGTATATATATATATGTATAAAATCACAGTGAACATAGGGATCAACACTGCATATATATATATATATATATATATATATATAAAATCACAGTGTACATAGGGATCAACATTGCATGTTGACTGTAAGTTTCAAACCCTAATATGATTTTCAGACCATGTGTCACTATTCCTTTGATAATAGTAATATTATGTTTCCTTATATGAAACATACAGTATTCATTGACTGGGTAACCAATCTGTTGGAATTTATAAAATATTTTCTAGCAAAATAACTTCCTCAAATCTACTGTTATTGCTCTTTCTAGTATCGATAGATGTTGCCTTCCAATTCTTTATATTTGAATTTAATATTCTCCTTATATATCATTATAAACCAGAATTTATTTCTATTCTAACATCCACTTTTTTAAACAGCAATATCCCAAGGATATATGGCAGAGTGGATAAAATCATTGGCTGAAGTAATCCAGTGGCTTGACCCAAAGAGTTGTGAACAAATCTTGGAGAATTGAGTTACTAAAGGAAATAACTAAAACTGAGATATCCACAAAATGCAAAAGTAGAACAATCTACCCCTGTGGACAAAATAAATGGCTCAGTTTGAAATTCTAACATATATCACCTGAAGATGGCCAAAGTATACAATGACCAAAACATTGGGAATATGAAAATAAAAATGAGAACAATATTCTAAACAATTTAAATAATGTAAATTTTTAAGACCATCTTCACATCACTTCAAATGTTTTTTTTTATTTTTATTTATTTTTTTTGTGACTGTCAGTTACTTAATAACACAAAATAATCTCCGACTTCCAACACTCATCATTACATAATATATATGATGTATAAAACATCTGTTAATATCTTCAGTGTTGGAAGTCAGAGATTATTTTGTGCTAAAATCATATATATATATATATATATATATATATATATATATAGAGAGAGAGAGAGAGAGAGATGTTATTATACATCCTATATTATGTTAAAAATAAGAATGAATATATATATATATATATGAATGAATATATATATATATATATATATATATATAGAGAGAGAGAGAGAGATGTTATTATACATCCTATATTATGTTAAAAATAAGAATGACTGCTTATTTTTTTTAATTTTAAAACTATTCTTTCTTGGTTTCATAAAAAGCATTATAGAAAACTCATCATATGTCTAAAGAAAAAAATCAAAGAAAAAAAGTTTCTTACAAGGTGCAACTACAATAGAACAAGGAAGACAAGTTGGTTAGTGGGTAATAAGATTTAGAAAGAAAACTTTTGGGTGTGGTATAAGATGAGCAGAAATCTGGGTGTGGCTGAAAAAGGGATTTTGTCTCTTTTGTCTGATTATTGTAGATGACGTATTAACACAGTGTGACATGTAAACAGCCTGTTTGAACATACCAAATATAACCATTACAAAGGAAATAACAATGAGAACATGTGTTCAAAAAAAAAGAAAAAAGAAGATATTTACAAAAACAACAAGAGGGAAAATAATGAATTAAAATATGAAATTTGAGCCCATAACAAATTTGGATAACCAGAAACAGTCTCCCATACAGCAATTAACATCAAATATTCTGGGGCTTTGAGCATTTCCTCCTATTCATTAGGAAGTTAAAAAGGCTGCTCTGTATATGTTTGTTTCTTTTTATGCATTTATTATTTGCATTGAATGAAATATTTTTATGTGCATAAACAAAACAAGAGATCTAACATTAAAATAAAAAAGAAAAAAATTCAGGTAATGAGGTGTTATTGAGAGAGTTAAAATATGCTGTATCATAGAGAGCAAAGAATTATGGGTAAAAGAATAAGAATAGAGAAAAAGGAATTATGGGTAAGAAATAAAAATAGAGAGAAAGGAATTATGGGTAAAAGAATAAGAATAAAGAGAAAGGAATTATGGGTAAGAGAATAAGAATAGAGAGAAAGGAATTATGGGTAAGAGAATGAGAATAGAGTGGAAGGAATTATGGGTAAGAGAATAAAAATAGAGACAAAGGAATTATGGGTAAGAGAATAAGAATAGAGTGAAAGGAATTATGGATAAGAGAATAAAAATACAGAGAAAGGAATTATGGGTAAGAGAATAAGAATAGAGAGAAAGGAATTATGGGTAAGAGAATAAGAATAGAGTGAAAGGAATTATGGATAAGAGAATAAAAATAGAGAGAAAGGAATTATGGGTAAAAGAATAGAGAGAAAGGAATTATTGGTAAGAGAATAAGAATAGAGAGAAAGGAATTATGGATAAGAGAATAAAAATAGAGAGAAAGGAATTATGGGTAAAAGAATAGAGAGAAAGGAATTATGGGTAAAAGAATAAGAATAGAGAGAAAGCAATTATGGGCAAGAGAATAAGAAGAGATACTAAGGAATTATGGGTAAGAGATTAAAAATATGGAGGAAGGAATTATGGATAAGAGAATAAGAATAGAGGAAGGAATTATGGGTAAGAAAATAAGAATTGTGGGTAAGAGAATAAGAACAGTGCAAGGAATTATGAGCAAGAGTATAAGAATAATGAGTAAGCAATTATGAATAAGAGAATAAGAATAGAGAATAAGCAATTATGGGCAATAAAATAAGAACAGAGACTAAGGAATCATGGGTTAGAGAATAAGAACAGAGAGAAAGGAATCATGGGTTAGAGAATAAGAACAGAGACTAAGGAATCATGTATAAGAGAATAAGAGGATAAATAAAAGATAGTGATAAAATGAAAATGTAATGTTGTAAAGGATCATGTTAGAGAAAGTAAACGATTTATGATAGAAATCTATATTCTAATGCTTATCATTATCCTTCATCATGTGAGGATCCCTGTAATTTGATTTTTGTCATTCTCTTTTAATCTGATTAATATTTTTCATTTATTTCTTTTTATGGCTTGTTACACTTGTTTATAGCTTTTACTTTTTCCCTTCTTTTTTAAAGTTTTTTTTTTAACATATTTAACAATTACTCATTTTTTCTTTCTTTCCTTTTTTCTTTTTTCTGTTAATTTCTTTTCCACTATCTTCATTTTTCCTTCTATTTTCTATTTTTTCATTTCTCTCTTTCCCTTTATTTTTGCATCCTGAGTATGATGATAAACCACAGCGGATAGCAAGGCGTCTGATTGGGAGATTGGAGATTCTGAGGAGCATAGAACCACCACTTAACTGCTACTGTTCCCGGGCTCACTCTGACCCAGAGTGGTGGCACCTGCTAGGGTCCCAGCTATGGGAAAATAGAGAACCCCCCCACCACAAACAATACATTTTTAAAGCAAAGTGACCATCCAAGCAACACTAAAAAAATACAAAATATATATTTTTTTATAGTAAAATTACCAACAATACATTTTATGATCTACAAAGTATTAGGTTGGTGCAAAAATAATGACGTAATAATGTCGTTTTTTGACGTATTTTTTAACGTCAAAAAACGACATTATTACGTTATTATTTTTGCACCAACCTAATACATATATCTAAAAGAAAACATACCTTTACCCAGAGAGTATAAAATTATGTAAATGTTATCTTTAGTTCAAAGCATAAAATTGTGTGCAGGATATATAGAGGTTGATATAACAAAATCAACCACCCAACCAATCCTTTTTTTTTCTTTCTATTTCCTTCCTTCATTCTACCTTCCTTTTCTTTTTTTTTTCTTTCCCTTCCTTCATTCTACCTTCCTTTTCTTTTTTTTTTCTTTCCCTTCCATTATTTTTTTCTCTTTTATTTTTTTCTTAATTTTCGTTTTTCATATTTTTTTTTGTTTTTGTTTTAGATTTTCATTAAATTTTTTACATTTTGTTGATTTTTACTTAATTTTACTTTACCTTTTCTTCTTGTCTTTCCTTTTTTTTTAATTTTTTCCTTTCCTTTTCCTCAATGTTTTATTCTTACTTTCATTCTTTTCTTTTTTTCCCTTCTCTTCTTACTTTATTATTTTTTCATAGATTCCAAAAACGTCTTTTTTAATATTTATTTCCTTTTCATTGCCTTCTTATTTTTTCCTATTTCTCTACTGTCTCTGTCATAATTCTATTTTGTAAACTTCATCTTATCTTCCCATGAATTATTACAGCACATTCTATTAGGATGGTGCAAAAATAATGACGTAATAATGTCGTTTTTTGACGTTAAAAAATACGTCAAAAAACGACATTATTACGTCATTATTTTTGCACCAACCTAATACATCAAGAGGAATAACTATGTAAGACAAAAAAGACACAAGAGAATTTAAAAAGATATTACTAGCTTGCACTGACATTATGATTTCATCTTTTAAACTTTTTTTAAAATTTTTTGCCAACACCAATGCTGAGAAAATCCAAGTTTTAAAGCCCTACCCACATTTGGCTCTGTAACCCTCAGTCATAGTTCCATTTATTCCATATACATAGACATCACACTCCTTACATGAAGAAAGAAAAAAGAAGGGAGAGGGTCAATAATCAGGAAACGTTTTTTCAACAGCTAACCAAAAATGTTTTATGCATCTTAGATCCTTTAGAACTGACAGCATCTACTCTTTTTTTTTTTTTCTGTTTAATCATGTATGGTGTCATTTGCCAGAGTTTTCTCTTTTCTATTGAACTGCTAAACTTTTACAGCTATTATTGTTGTTGTTACCATAGTAATTTGGTTCTATTGTCAACAGACTATCATAAACACCACTTGCACTGGTGATATGTTTGGAGGAAGAGAGGAGCGTAAGAGAAAAGAAAAAAAAAATATGTTGTTTCTGGAGGTGTAATGACTACTGGACAACAATGGACATTGGAGGTGAAGACTGAACACCTCTCTCTCCCACTTTTTACCCTTTTCATACCATTAGCAGAAAAAGGATTGGGTTGTTTCTCGTGGGAGGAGGGTTGATAAAAAGTATTCGGGGTGTGTGGTGGGGTGGATGTAGAACAAAAAATTCTGTTTTTAGCAGGCCTGATTAATAGAAGGGAAATTGAAAAGAAGAAAGAGGTAAAAAAAAAAATACCTTTGTAATGGTTGCTGAGGGTGAAGAAAGATGTACATCTGTGCTGGTGATAGCAAGGGAAGCTGACAATAAGTGATGGAGAATGAAAAGAAAAGAAACTGGGTAGGGTTATTGGAGATTAACCACCTGCAGAAGAAAACCAAAAAAAAAAAAAGAAAAAAGGTAAAAAATGATAAAGGAGAGTAAAATTTTAAAAAGATATTTTGTTTTGAAAATGAAAAAAAGAAATAAACATGATAAAGCAAAGATTAAATATCATATATAGTCTTACATTAGTAGAATTTTATAAACCTTTTTGGCATAAAAATGAAAAGAATCGCTGAAAATAATCCTTAACTATAGATATGAAAATATTCACTAGCTACAATATCTTTTGTACAACAATAATATTCTCTATTAGCTCATTTGACAAAATGTTAAAGCTTAATATTTCCTTATATGGAAATATTCACCATTCCCTCACACTTTTCTTCACTACCAGTTCATCTATCAGATCAAAGTGTAGTATTTGTTTTTCTCATCTTTAATAATATTAGTAATATTATATGTCTCTTTATATGGAAACAACCAGTATTTATTGACTGAGCTACTTTCGGCTGATATTTATAAAACTTTACCTAAAAAATCTAGTCATATTCTTAAATAGCCTTGTCAGATTGAGACTTTCATATGCATGTCACCAAACCTTTTCAGAAATTTTTAAAATGTCAACTGTATATAACCACTTCCTAAGATCAATGGTAAAAAAAAGACTTTGAGCAAATAAAGCCTGAGTGTCCTGACAATGATCTTCCTGCTTTGAAAATTGGGATCTGGCACTACAGAATCATAAAGGACTGTACGAAATAACAGAAATACATCACTTGAGAACTACCAATTAAAATGGAGAGCACATGTTACACAAAGAAAAAATAATGACATAATCAAGATTCTGACATTCCACACCACTTCAAATAAAAGGTTAGGAAGGAAACACGCATCAATACTGGAAAGAGTGATAACAGGTACTGAACTTCAGAAAACAGTTTTCCTAAAAAGTGTTTTAATAGAAAGATTTTTTTTTAAAATTTGAACATAAACTGTACTGGCTGCTTGGTCAATGAATGCCAAATGTTTCCTTGTAGGAAAACAGTTAATATTACCATTATCAGTCTATTAAAGCAATTATTCAGGAAAATATGTTTCTCAAGTTCACTGTTATAATTCTTTCCAGTATTTAATAGCACGTCTTTCCTAACCTTTTGTCTGAAATAGCATAGAATGTCAGCATCTTGATTATATCATTATTTTCTCTTTGAGTTACATGTGCTATCTGTTTTAGTAGATCCTGCTGTTGAAAGTCCTCAAGTGATGTGGTTTCTCTTATTTGGTACATTTCTTTCTTTGTGATTCTGTAGTGCCAGTTCCCAAGGTTCAAAGAAGTATGATCCTAGCTATGACTTACACTGACAGGCAAAACATTTGGGCCACCTTGGTAAATTAAACAGTTTCATTAATTTTACCCCAAAATCAGGAGTGATTAGCAGTATGATTCTTTCGGTACATTTTATAACCTTTCAAGGTTAGAAAACAAGTTACTGCAGTTTCATTAATGGTGCGTTGCGGATCATAGATCTTCTTAAATATAGTGATGTTAAAAAAAAGAGCTGTGCAAAACTACTGAGCCACCAGTGAAAGCTCTTTTTTTAAGTTAAAAAGAATTTTGTTTTTGGAAAAAGTGATTTTTATTATTACAGAGAGTATAAAACATCAACATATGGAGTTAGTAATTAGTGTTGCAGCCTTTGGCCAAAATAATTGCCTCAGTTCAATGTGGCACTGGAATTTTCCCCAGTTCTTGGCAGTAATCCCAGAGCTCTCAGACTTGCATGGTTTTTGTTGGAGTACTTATTTCTTCAGTTCCCACTGGAATGATTCAATTGTAGTGAGATCAGTACTTTGTGCTGCCCAGTCTTCCAAAAGTTAACCATCTTCATCCACGAGAAAGATTTTTGTTACAAATAGTGGAGGAAACCATAGTAAACTAATGCTTTTGCTGTTTAGGTTCCCTAAACTTTTACCAATTTTCCCCTGCCATAACTTTTGATGTGACCTCACACCATTACGTGTCCACCAATAAATTTTACCATCCTTGTGGCGAATCTTGCATTGTTTCTTTCTCTCACTAGTATTATTACATATTCTCTTGTATAAGAATATAACTCTATTTTGCATTCATCACTAAAAATTAAATTTTGCCACTTTCCAGCACCCCATGTTAGATTATATTTTCATTCTTCTATGTTGATGTTTTTTAGTTAATGATGTTTTTTTTGTTGCAATTCAAGTTGTTTTGTTTTAGAAAGTTTTTCTCACCCGAATCCATCCTTCAAATCTATAAATCAACCATTCACCCTTGCATGGAATACTGCTGTCATATATGGTCTGGAGCCCCTGCTGTTCATCTTAAGGTCCTCAACAAAATCCAGAGATGGATGTGCAATGTGGTTGGCCCTGATCTGACATCTCATTTACAGTTGCTCTCTCACAGATGTGTAATTGCCTCCCTCTGTCTTTTCTACAAATACTTTCTTGGTAACTACTCTGACGAGCTACTTTCGCTAGTTCCTAAACTGCATGAATTTAAACGTACCACTAGGTCGGCATCTCAGTCCCAACCTTTCACTGTTGAAACAGTTAAATGTAGCTGTCTCTTCTACTCCAACAGCTTCAAGTCTTTTGCTTCCTGTCTGTGGAACTCCATTCCTCTTTCTTACTTCCCTGATAGCTATAATCTCCAACTATTCTAATGCAATATCAATTGACATCTCCTGATGCATTGATCTATTCCCTGTCCTTCTCTTCATCCTTTCCTCTATCATACCTCTTTACTCTTGCTCTGACTTTCTGTAACCCTTTGTGTGCTAGTGGCACTCCCACCTTGCTTGGGATGGAAAGCTTAAAAAAATACTCTGTATAATGCATCAACTGAAACCTCACTGTGAAGACTGCATTCAATTCTCACTTGTCTGGCTGTTAATTTTGTATTGCCTACTGTGACTTTCACAATATTATTTTCATTTTCAGTTTAAAATTTCAAGTCTTCTGGTTTTCTCTCTGCACTTAAAACACTTCCAGTAGTAGCAAACATCTTTTGGCTGGTTTGTGTAAATGACCTCCATCTCAGTAAAAAAGTCCTACACTTCATACTGATGTTATCCTTTTATTTAGGAAATACACTGCTAAAACTAGAAACAAATAATAAATATATCTCCCAAAAGGGGAAATGGATAAACAAAATGCATTTCAAAGAAATACATGAACAAGGTAAACATCTTTCAAACAGAAACAATAACAATTTGAAACAAACACAAAATGATAAAGGAGACACATGATGTTTTAGAGGAGAATTTCAGAGATTGGCAGTAACTTTCCTTACCCCTAAAGAGTCACATGGTAACAGACATACAGAAAATACAGCTAAACATATGCATATATGTGATTGTTATGGAGTAGCTGAACACCCCCACATGATAGACTGGACTAAGACTATTTAAACAGCACTCTCTCTTACTGAGGGAGAAGAGTTAACAATTACAATTAACTCTACCTGTCAAGTGTCTGTCTCTCGGCAGAGAGGAACCCAGACGAGGTTATGCCAAAGGGCAGAGTCTCATCTAGAGATGTATACAGCCACCCAACCCTGTGTATGCAGGGTCTATAGAGAATTTTTGCTTGAGTCTATGGGCTTGGAAAGCCCAATATAAACAAACAGCCTTGTGCCACATCCCACCTTGTGGGGAAGTCTCAGGTAAATACTGACAAGTTAGCAATTAACTGTCTATTATATTAGTCTGTGTTCTCAACTGTGTACCATATTATTCACCAGAATAAACTATTTCTTATTTCTATATATGCATAAACCTTTCCTATTTATGAAACAACATTTGGTGATGATGTATTCAAACTTTAAAATTTCCTGTGGGATACCAACATTTGACAATGAAAATTTTGAGTGTGAAAATTTCCAGTGTAAAACCAACACTGACTGAGGGTTCAGGTTTAAAGATTTTATAGTCATATACCAATAAATTTTTGGTGATGATTCAACCTCAGGTTAATTTCAAGTCTACATTACAGATTGACATTTTAAAAACAAGTAAGAATTTTATTTGTTCAATAAATTTTTATGGAGGAAAAAATGAGTAGGAAATTGTTTGGTCAGTTAAATTTTGTCTATACAAAAACATGGAGGATAACTCAATTACAATGGAAAACAACAAAAAAAAAATGAAAAGAAAGTTTGTAAATGTACAGATGAACAGTAAAAATATTAAGTTCCAATTGGATACCAGTTCAGATCTGACACTGATAAATGGACAAACTTGAAAAAAAATTGGCAGACCAACTTTATTGATGATGAAAAGAATTTCACATGTTATTACAAGAAATAAACTAAATTTTGAAGGAGGATTTTACACAAATGTGACATTTATTAGCAAAACTATAAAATTAAAAGGATTTGTTATAAAACGAAATCAGAACCTATTCGGTAAGGATTGGATTGAGTCTTTTGACCTTTTCAACCAACCAGTTAATTTATTCTGCTATAGCGTCAATGTTAATTCAAACAGTGTAGAATAATTAAAAAAAGAATTAGAAATAAAATTTCCTGAAAATTTTTTTTGAGGGTTCTGGCAGGTGCACAAAAGCTAAAGAGACATTCAAACTTAAAGAGAATGCGATGCCTATTTTTAGGCCAAAATGAAAAGTACTTTTACAGCTAAAGCTTAAAGAATTAGACCACTTAGAGCAAATAGATGTGTTGAGCAAAATGGACTACATTGAGTGGGCAAGGCCTAACATTTACATGAAAATGAAAAATAATAAAATTAGGGTTTTCACAGATTTTTCCACAGGATTAAACAATTGTTTAGAAACATACAATTATCCTCTTCCAAGTCCTGAAGACATATTCATGTAATTAAATGGTGGTAAAGTGTTTTCAAAACTGGCTTTGCCTCATGTATAACTCCAGGTCCCTGTTGATGAACAATGTGTGAAGTATTTAACTATAAATATGTATAAGGATCCATATAGATTCAACAAAATGACATTCAGAATAAGGGCTGCACCAGGCATTTTCCAGCAAATCATGGATACGATACTGAATGATGTTGACTTCGTCATCTTAATTAAGAGTGAAAGCAGAGAACAACATGTTAAAGAAGTTTTTTTAAAAAATAAGACAATACAGCTTGAAACTTAGTTTGGATAAATGTGAATATTTTTTATCTAAAATCATCTATTTGGGACAGGTTATAGATGTGAAAGGCAGAAAACTAGATCCATTGAGTTGGGTGCAATAAAGAACATGCCTCCCCCAACAAATGAGTCAGTACTACAAGCATTCGTGGGTGTAGCAAATTACTATGGTAATTTTATCACAAATTATTAAAAAAAATACTAAATGAAACTGGAGTACTGAATGTCAGACTGCTTTTGAGGAAATTAAAAAAATATCAACATCAGACTTAAGTCTGGTGCATTACAATCCAAATAAGGATATTATTGTTGCAAGTGACAATAGTAATTTAAACTTAAGAGCCATAATATTACACAAAGAAAGAATCTGCCAAGTAAAAATGATTGCACATGTGTCAAGGACCCTGTTGCTAGCTGAAAAAGGGCACAGTCAAATAAAAAAACAGGCTTTTGAGACAATTTTTATGGTAAAAAATTTCCATAGATTTATTCATGTAAGTTTTATGCTTCAAACGGACCATAAACTGTCACTGTCTATTTTTGGTTCCACAAAAGGGATTCCTACACATACTGCAAATTGATGGGAACAAAATTATTAAATTATAATTTTAAAATGGAGTTCCTTCCATCAAAGAGGTTAGGGCATGTTGATGGATTATCCAGGTTAATCCCGAAATTATGTGAACCATTCGAAGAAACTGTGATAGCAGCTCTAAGAATAGAAATGGAAATAAAAAGCATGCTGTGCAACATCATACGGGAATTACCTGTGACATTTGACAAGATCAGGAACATACATAAATATATCAGAGAAACAAATTATGGACCAACAGTACAAAAAGAATGATGGTGAATTTTTTCTGTGATGGAATTTTGATGTACAGTGAATGGGTGGTGATATGAAGAGTGCTGCAACAAAGAATATTCACAGACTTCCATACCAATCACCCCAGGATATTGAGGATGAAATCTTTAATGAGAAGCTATGTTTTTTGTCCAAATATGAACAAAGAAACAGAGAAAAATGTAAAATCATACAGAGCTTGTGCAAGACAGCAAAGGTGTCCCCAATGAAATTTACCCCTTGCAAAAGAGGAATAGATCTTGGGTAATATTGCATATAGATTTTGCAGGTCTAATAGAGAGACAACAACATTATTTAATTGTGGTTGACAGTTTCACAAAATGGCCAAAGTAGATGAAATATAAAAACCCTATGTGAAGTGGTACAATTAAATTTTTGCATGAACTCTATGCCAGATTTTGTAACCCAGATACAATTTTGATGTACAATCGCACACAATTCATGGCAAAAGTGTTCAAAGACTTTTGTAAAATGTTTTCACTTGTACACTTCACTACTACACCATATCACCCACAATCTAATGGGTAGGCAGAAATATTTGTAGATCCTTTCAAATGAGCATTAAAAGAGTTGGACAGAAACAAATCTGTTGATGATATTCTACAATTTTTAAAGATATACTGTGTAATACTAAACCCATATACTAATTCACAGTTGTCACTTGCAGAGTTAATGTTTACAAGAAAAATAAGATCAGTGTTCAATAAACTGTTGCCAAAGTGAAATAAAAAAAACAACAAAAAAATACGGATACAAAATCCTATATACCAGGAGAAAAAAATTTTTCAAAGAGTATAGAAATGGGAAAGAAATTTGGAATGCTGGTGTCATTGATAAATGCATCAGGAGATTAATGTATATAATTAAAGATCCAAAAAAGACCATTAAAAGACATTACAACCAGATGAAGAAAAGGTACTCAGAGGATATAAATAACTCGAAGGGAGAATCGGTAAAGTTTATTTATGACTTATTCAATGTACCGATGCCCTTAGTAGTCCCTGAGGAGAAATGTTCAAGTAAACGGAAAATAAGATTGACAGGGACTATAGAAATAAATCTGAAAAGAAAAAAGTATGATTTCCAGAGGAAAAGGTTAATTCAAAAAAGGGGAATGTTGTGAAGTAGCTGAACACCCCTACAAGATGGACTGGTCTAAGACTATTTAAACACCATTCTCTCTTACTGAGGGAGAGGAATTAATGATTAACTGTTTATAACATTAGTCTGTGTTCTCAACTATGTACCATATTGTTCTCCAGAATAAACTTCTTACTTTCTTGTTCACTTTTCCTATTTATGACACAACAATGATCAATGGCTATTTTTATAGAATATTAAAAATTATTTTTATAATTTTAACCCTATTACTACTGCTACCATGCTACTACCAAGTACTAAAGTCTCTAAGCCTAGGAATAGATATACTAGTCCCGTTGGCAAATGTTACAGTGATCACCGTTTCTGGAAATTCCCAGTTACTTGTCTATCTCTCATTGAGTCATATTCCCCTTCAAAGTCACACCATTTATCTTTGTTTCAGCAAAAATGTTAGCCATGATTTTAGTGTAAAGAACCAAGCAAATGTTCAACTTGCCAACACACCTTATTCTCATGTTAATAAGAATTCCTACTTAGAATTCTGCATATTATCATGACTTCATCATTTCAGATTTTTCATTAGCTCAATAGTTTTGCAGAGCATTTTTTCAGCTTCAAAACTGCTTAAATTGTGCCTCTTATGTTACATGGTACCTATGAAAATTTCCACTCCTCAAGATCCACAGATACAACTGTTAAAAGCATACTGCTAAACAATCTAAACTTAATAAAATAATGGTTGTATAAACATTCCATGTAATTGTCCCAAAACTTTTGCATGTCAGTGTACATGGGTCATTTGCTCAAAACCATTTTTAATCATTGTCCAGAGGAAACAGGGTGCTACAATAGTATGATATCTACTATTCATTTTTCTATTATGGCATGATATCTACTATTCATTTTTTACTATATTTACCAAATGTTGACAGTATGAAATATGTTGGAGTTAGGATTAAAGGCACTGAACAGTCAACTGGTTATGCAATAAAAGTCATTAACAATTTTTTATACAAAAACTTTTAAAAATCATCAAATATTGATTTTAATGTTTGCAAACTGATTTGATGTTATTTTAAAAAAAGCTGTAAAGAAGTCATCGTTTTTCCTGAGCATTTTCCAGCAATAACGAGTCCATCGTCATTTACGGCAGGTCACAAATGCTTTGGTAGATATACTATCGTAGCACTGGAAATGTTTGAAACATCTAAAAGTTTAATATATTTCTGATCGACTCTGGCACCATGCATGGCATCCATATGAAAATCACAGTCTGATGAGGCAATTTAAGAAAAAGACTCAAGTTTTTAGAATGAAGTTTTGGCTTTGCAACAATTTTGAGTGTTAGACTAAACTACCCATAGCAAAGTCTTATTCTGTGTTTAATTTCTTTATCTCCCATACAAATATTTTTGTAACTAAACCATACACTGATCTATTTGAAGTGTTTAGTATTTACTAATTCCATATACTAAATATTTATAATTGATATCCGGGTAGTCTAATAGATAGCTACTGAAAATGAGAAATTTGAGAGCCAAGTTCAAATTCCAGTCAAGTTTATTACATTCACTTACATGTAAATACTCCTAGGAAAGATCTAATTTCATCTCCTCCTCACCAACCACAGGTTAGGTAGTCAAACTTGTATCTAGGAAAATTATTGTTATTCTCAAAAATTGTTAATGCAATAGTCACTCACAAAAAAGAATTCTTACCATATAAAATATCACTTCACACAAATGGTTCATAACCTGTAAAAAAAACAAATCAAGCAATCAGGGTATATGCCATTACTGCTTTCATTTCAATTCTGAATAATAGTTTCTATTTTAGAAAGGTTTATCTTGGGTTTTATTTCTTTGAACATTTGGTAGAGGAAATTTTGATTTTCTTTGGTTCAGGATCATTTTTATCCCAAATTGTATACCAAAGTCATCAAGATAGTCCCCCTTCATCAGTACACTGGCCTAAGGAGTGAATATTTTTGCTAAAATCCTTTGCATATTAATATGAAAAAAGTCATAGAAATAAATGATTATCTTGCTCCAGGCTCACTGACATTTATTTTAGTGGATAAAACAAATTTTTACTGAGGATTTTTTTTAATACTAAAGTTATACACTACCATGCTTGAGTGCCACTCAAGTAGAGGATTATTCTTGAAGGTGAAATGGAAGGTGGTAGAAGATGTTGAGAATAAAGAGGATAGATAACAATTGATCCTTGCTTTGAAAAGTGTGTTATAAAAATATGATACTTTGATAATTCAAGCTAACCTATACACAGGGCTTATACTTTAAGATTCCTTAACTAAAAATGTTATTAATGTAATTATTATCAATCTAGAAAATAGACAAAGGAGGTAACAAGAAACCATTCTTTTAAAAAAGTCATAACAATTCACAGATAATAAAGAAAAAGAATCCGTGGAGAGCCATGATTACCTCTCAGGCAATGGCACTTAAAAATGAAATAAGAGCATACACAGTGCTATAGGAAGAGTAGAGAGCTGAAACCCTCTACCTTTTTGCTAAGAAAAACTATCAAAATGGTACTGAGCTGAGTTGTATCATTTGTGTACAATTATTACTGCCATTAATTTTAAAAAATAAATCACAAGACTTCATTATTTTTTCAAAACAATCTCTTCTAAAGCTTATATATATATATATATATATATATATATATATATATATATATATATATATTTAAAAATTATAACATAAATAAGTTATAAAATCACTACAAAAAAAATCACCATTTTGTTTCAACACCTCCGGTGCCTTATCAAGTGATGATGTTAAGCATCGTCACTTGATTTATGCTATATTTTTTAAATAAATAATTATATCTGCTCTACTCTGTATTGAGCACTCTTTTAAGAATAGTAATTGTTGGTTATTGGAATTTATTCCATATACACCAATCATATACTTGTATATATATATATATATATATATATATATATATATATAGAGAGAGAGAGAGAGAGAGAGATAGATAGATAAATAGATAGAGAGACACAGAGAGAGAGAGAGAGAGATATGCAGAAAAAATCTATATGATAGATAAGTACAAACAGCAAAAAATGTGTACTTAAAATCAAAATAAAAAAAATATACACAGTAGAATAAAAGATCTTAAAAATTTATTTTATGAGAGGATAAGCTAAAAAAAAAAAAAAGAGAATCATGCATCATTAAAAATTAACATCTGACTTAGTCCCCCATATTTAACCTATGATTTAGCACTTCCACCAACCTTTTATTTTGTGGCACTATGCCTGAAGAGTTGATAGATACATGAGAATGTGAAGAACAGTTTAGAAAATGATGGACTTGAAAAACATTAAAAATATATAAGATATGGTGAAGCAAATAAACATTTCAATGAGATGAAAGTTTAAACCCACACAGAAAACTAAAATCAGGAACATTCTGGTATTATAAAAATTTTAATAGATATAAAAACAATAAAACAAAACAAAATAGGAATATAAAAAAGTAAAGGAAATAAAGATGAACATTTAAGAATGGCACTGAAACAATCTCTCAAGTCTTGAGAATTAAATAAAAATTGCTGAGAAAGAGACAAAAAATAAAATAAATTAAAACTCACAGAAAAATATTATTACCTCTGTCTCTATAATATTTGTGACATTTGCTTATTTTTCCTTTTATTATTGACAACACTTAGTAAATATTACATCACTTTAGTAATAGTTGTTATATTTGACTCGTTTTTTTATTGATTGGTGACTGCTAAAGATTGTTATAATATTCTTGTAAAAGATTCTTTTCATGTGTGAGTGACATCACTTGTCAATTTTAAAACAGACATCATTAATTTTTAAAAAAAATAATTTGAGTTGTCATAAACCGTACTATTCCAAAGCAAGAAAACAAAGTTTTTAAAATGGCACCTTCTTTATTTATATACAAGGTCTGAAAAAAGTAATGTCCTTTTTTTTCAAGCTGAACTGAATAGGATGATGTGGAGCAAATGAATGACCATTATGATCACCACTAAACTTTTTCTTGTTTGTACTGAAAAATCTTGTTTATAGGTTCAAACCAAAAACAATTCCTGAATCAAAACAGGCAGTTTTAAATTTTATGAAATTAATGTATAAATATGTCAAATGGTTTGTACAAGTGTTGTTGGTAGGATTCAATGTTGCATTCACCATAAAGGGGAGCATTTTGAACATGCTGAATAGTTTGTTAATCATAACAAATCCTGGTTGTTTTGATGTGACAATACTTTTTCTTAAACTATCATTTATTTTTGTTCAATAAAAGTTATTAAATAAAAAAGTATATTACTTTCACTGCACCCTGTATTTTAGCAGATAATATCAAAGATGGGGTGGAAATTTAAGAAGATGTGAGGCAAAACCTGAAAGTGAAAAGTAATGCAGAGTACTATAACAGTTTTTTATTTTTTAAGCTTTTCACCCCAAGCAAGGCAGGAGTGCCACAAGCACACAAGGGGGTTACAGGGAGTAGGAGCAAGAGTAAAGAGGCATGATATAGGAAAGGATGAAGAGAAGGACATGGAATAGATCGAGGCATCTGGAAATGTCGATTGAAATTGCATTTGGAGATTATAGTTATCAGGAAAGTAAGAAAGAGGAATGGAGTTCCACAGACAGGAAGCAAAAGACATGAAGCTGTTGGAGTAGAAGAGACAGCTACATTTAACTGTTTCAACAGTGAAAGGTTGGGACTGAGATGCCAATCTAGTGGTACGTTTAAATTCATGCAGTTTGGAAACTAGTGAAAGTATCTCATTGGAGCAGTTACCATGAAAGTATTTGTAGAAAAGACAGAGAGAGGGAACAGCATGTATGTTAGAGAGTGGCTGTAAACGAGATGCCCGATCAGGGTCAATCACATTGCATATTCGTCTCTGGATTTTGTCAAAGACCTTAAGATGAAGAGCGGGGCTCCAGACCATATCTGACAACAGTATTCCATGCAAGGGCGAGTGGTTTATTTATAGATTTGAAGGATGGATTCGGGTGAGAAAAACTTTCTGGTGTGACACATAGAACCAATTTTCCTTGCAGTAGATGATGAAGCTATTGATTCAATGTATTTGTTCCATCTCAGGTCAGGAAACAGTGTGAGACCAAGCAGCCACAAAGAGGTGCTCTCATGGAGTTGAGCATCAGACATTCTAATGGGAGGCCAAAAGGGTTCTCTGTGTTGGGTAATAGAGAACAGTTGTGTTTTTGATGCATTAAAATTAACAAGCCATTTTCTGCCCCAGTCAACAACTGATTGGAAGTCTTTTTCAAGACCAACAGCCAGGTTAGTTTTGTCAGCGATACCAGATTTGTTATTTAGGCATGAGTAAATAGTAGTGTCATCTACATAGATGCTTCCTAGGGAACTGATGATATCAGGAAGATCATTAATGAAGATAAGGAACAGTATAGGACCCAGGATAGAGCCTTGGGGGAACACCTGTGTTCATGATAAAAGAACTGGAGGAGAATCCATTAAGGGCGACCTTCATTACACGGTTTGACAGGAATGATTGTATTAGGTCAAATTACTGTCCTGAAATACCGTATCCCTGAAGCTTATGAAGGAGGATGGCATGCCAAACCCTATCAAATGCTTTAGAGATATCTAGAGCCCCATCACCACTCCTCCATTATTGTGAAGTGCTTGGTAAACAAATTCAGTTAGGGATGTGAGCACATCTGCTGCAGATTGGGCAAAGGAAACCATATTGCTTGTCAGAAGATCATGGGAGGTAAGATGCTTAATCACTTCAGTGTTGATTGAAGCTTCAAAGACTTTGCTGAAGAGTGGTAGGGCACTGATAGGACAGTAGTCAGATGGGTCAGAAGGGTCACCAGAGTTTTTAAAGATGATGATTTCCAACAGGATGGAAAGCAGGAGTCATTGACACATCAGTTGTATAGTTTGGAGAGGTCAGGATCCAGTTCAGGAACACATAAAAATAATGCTTACAATTCTTGTTTGAGACAAGAACGATCACGGCTCTCCACAAATTCCTATATTTTGTAGCTCTTAGTAAATCTGTTTTTTATCATTCTTCCCAGTACATGTTCTGCTATCCATTTAGACATGCTTATTAGGTAGGTTACTGATTGCTTTCCTCTTTCACACTTGTCTTCAATATGCCCTGTAAGTATCAAATTCTCCAAGACATCCTAATTTAATGAGTTTACATATCATTGTTTTATTTACAAATGTAACAACTATGTTCAGATAGATTTCACACACTAAATGCCACAACTATTATGCATAGACAGTTGTGCTGGGTATTAAGAACAAAATATGTGAGCAACAAGGAAGATTAAAGGAAAATGGAAATAAAAAGGACAATTATATCTAAAATCAGTTAAAGACAATTTCCTCACAGATGAAGAAGAGACTTGTTGCAACAAAGATGTACAGACAAAAGTCTCATCAATGGGCTAATAGGGGGAGGGTTGGTTCATTAAAGCTGATAGTTCATAGATGGAATGGGATTACTTTTCAGTTACAAAACCACTATAGTAAGTAACAGTAGTTATGATCATAATGTAAATACTATAAACATGTATATATGTTATAAATAAATATACTCATATATATATATATATATATATATATATATATATATATATATATATATATATACAATTATACATAAAATCAGTTAAAGGCAATTTCCTCACAAATGAAGAGGAGACTTGTGGCAACAGAGATGTACAGACAAATCTCTCATCAATGGACTAATAGGGGGAGGGTTGGTTCATAGATGGAAAGGGATTACTTTTCAGTTACAAAACCCCTATAGTAACTAACAGTAGTTATGATCACAGTGTAAATACTATAAACATGTATATATGGCATAAATAAATATACATATATATATATACAATTATACATAAAATCAGTTTAAGGCAATTTCTTCACAGATGAAGAGCAGGCTTGTGGCAGCAGAGATGTAGTTCTATATATAAATGGAATATGTGAGCAACAAGTAAGTTTTAAGGAAAATAGAAACAAAAAGACACATACATCTAATCAAGAAGAGACAGCTAAAACATCTGGGATAAATAATGAAGAAACAGAGAATTTAACAAGACACATTGAAGGCAAGAGAATCAACATAAAACAATGAGTAACCTATTTTACTTTCTACTAAATGTTCCCCCAATACTAGGCCCAAGAGCTACTCAAGGCAGAGAGTTTCTAAACAAAGTTATTTTATGTATAAAGAAGTGCACATATAAGAGGCTATAGCTGTCCCTAGACTTGAAGAAGTAAAGATTGTAATGTTTATTTAAGCATCCTCTCGGGTGCCTGCTCCATCAAGTATCAGCTCTTGGGAAAATGATGTTCAAATGGAAATTCTTTCTTACCAATGGAATACAAAGGGAATGAGAAAGGTTCACTTCTGTATAGCAGGTCTTAGCAATAAATGGCTGAACTGGTTGGATGAATGGATGGGCAAAGAGGACTAGTAAATGGGTACAAGCAACAAAAGACAGGAAAATTTTCTGATAACCAACATTTTTAAGAGTCATGACACATAAAAGGAGTCTGGAAATTCTTGCTGACAGACCAAATCTGGTTTATAATTACATTTCATCCAACCTGCCCAATATGTAGAAAATGTGCTAAAAACCAATGTTTTTTTAAGTGCGTAATATACATAATATGTAAACAGAAATCACTAGACAAAATATGTAACAGTATATAAATGAACAAATACAAATATTGAAAATTGTTTTTTGTTTCTTCTGTTTCTAAAAACAGACAAAACAAAAAATGAAAATATATGTATATCGGGATTTAAGCCTGAAATACTCAGAGATTATGAAGTCCTCTTCTCAGAGTTCGCATCTAGCAAGAGATCACCTGGAGCCCCATGTTTTCGATTCAAAGATCAGCTCAAAATATACCTTGCCGAGGACAGAAATCGATCTAGACAATTTGGAGAAGGAAGCTGCAGAAAGAACCAATTAGAGAAGAGCAGTCCATGAAAAACCAACATCCTTTGAAAACAACTGAAGACAAATATTAGGTTGGTGCAAAAATAATGTCGTTTTCGACACAGTAACATATGTGAGAAAACAACATTATTTTTGCACCAACCTAATAGAAAAGATGGAAGGATCCCATAGAAAAGCCAATACTTAGCAGTGATTTTCACCAATGGTTACTAAACACAGGCAAAGAAAACAATCAGATGTTCTATGCCAGCAGTGTAATGGTTATCAACATGGAATTGTGGAATTAAAGACAGTAACTAGAGTGAGCCTTCCAACTAGCCAGAAAGCAAGAAGCAGTGAGTCATTTATTGTAGATTTTGGAAAGAACAGGAGCTAGTTCAAGAGCATATTTCTTTAGGGCAATTGCAGGGATCCTATTGAATCTGCAAGCCATATGGGGATATAGTTTAGAAAGGATAGCAGAAACCATGTACTGGGTTATGTGCATATCAATCAGTGGACACTCCATTTTAGGGGGAAAATTGGGCAAAGATACTCCTGATATGTCAAGAGGGCTAAAGATCTCAGCTGACATGAAGTGGAAAGACTATATTGAGTCCATTGCTAGGTCACCTGATAGGAAGGTTGGCTCATTGTGTCATGTTAAACTTTTCTCTCTAAAATCTATCTTCCATATCCATAAGTGTACCATGTGTCCATGCTTAGAATATTGCTGCCACATATGGTCTGGTGCCCTGTTATTTATCTAGAGCTCCTTAATAAAATTCAAAGAAGAATCAACAATATTATTCAGTCTCTTTCTCACCATTGTAAGCTTGCCTCCATTTGCCTTTCCTATAAATACTTTCATGGTAGTGTTCAAATGAGCTCTATGCTATGGTGCCTAAACTCTTTGCATTTAAGCACAGTACTAGATTCACAATGAAGTTTCACCAATTTACAGTTGAGCTGGTTTCATGTAGCCAAATATTCTATGCTAACAATTTCCTTTATGGAACTTCTTGCTTGTGAAACTCACTTCCAGATCCATACTTTCCTGCCAATTTTAATCTGCAAAAATTTTAATTCAATTCTTATCTACTGTCCCGCAGATTATTGTTTCCCTGTCTTTTCTCAATTCCTAGCAATTGTCCCCATTTTTAATTCTTCCAGGCCCGGTAACCCTTCATGTCTCAATGGCTTTACTGCCCTGCATGGGGTGAACACAATTAAAAAAAATGTAAAGCATTCTACTTTATCTGCACAAGATGACAATAGATCAAATTCATTGACAAGAAGAGGGATTGAAGATTAGTTCTTGCTCAGTACATTTTTAGAGAACTGCCAGTAATCTCTAGAACCAAACTTGTGAAAGGCTATGCAGGGTTTCATTCTATCAGCAAATAGTGACTTTGCCTCTTTGAGGACACATTTACACTCATTACGAGATATAAGAATGTATGTATCTTTTTTCCACAATTACAGGATAAACTGAAACCAAAACAGGCAGAGGGAAGCTGCATGCAACCTATCTAATGGCATTTTGTAAATGGATGGCAAAATGGCCTGGGAGGGAGAGTAAGAAGACAAACATAGCTAAAGATAGGAAACTGTGGAGAGCCATGATCGTTTATTTTCTAAAGGGACATGCCACATAAATAAATGTGATTCCATGGTAATTCTTTATATCTATAGGGTTAGATACTGCTTCAGTATACTTTGTAAGGAACATCTGTAGCCAAGAAGTAAAGAAATCACAAAAAGCAATAGAATGAATCGTATAAAGAAACTCGCAAAGTATACAATGTTTTCAAAAAATTCAATGGGGACCAATAAGAAGGTCTAATCATATTTCACTTTGTAATTTCCTGAACTGCAAATCTCAGGTCTGTCTAAATTAGTATCCAGATAAAGTGAATATAGCTTTTACTTGGAAGGACCAGTTTGTTTTTTGTTTTTTGCTGACTGTCCCATCTCAACCCTCTTTCAACCTGTAATCAGCTGTCAAGATAGATTACAATAAATTACCTTGAATATCACTAGCTGCTTGTATTTCATGCCACCTGTCCACAGGTGAAAAAAACAATGTTAAAAGGAAAAAACATCAGAAAAAATGTCAAAGAAAACTAGCAAACAGGATTTACTGACATCTTATTCCAGACATATTTGTCATCTAATACTTTGACTTGTTTTCCCATAATTCTTTGGTTTTGCTACTTTTTGACAAAGATTTGTGTTGGGAATCTTGTAATGTTAGTTCTTGGAAAAAATTTTAGATTTTTACTACAAACATGTTTCATGTCATTTTAAAAATAGGAAAGAAACAAAAATGCAAATTATTTTTCTTTTGTGTTCAGAATCGGCAGTGCCATTTGAATGGTATTGGTCTGCTTATCATGAAATGTGGCATTAGAAACTGCCAAAATGTTTGGGAATTTTAATGATTCATGGCAAGAAGTACAATTTAAACAGGGGAATTAGAGGGACTTTTTTTTCTTTTTATACAAGAAGACTAAGGAAAATAAACAGACTAGATTAAAATATATACATTCATAAACAAAAAGATGCCCAGTAAGTATAGTTAAAAGGGTTTGTCAGTCGATAGATGAAAAGTATTGAAGATTTTATAAGTATTTGGTAATATGTTGGTAAGAAATTTTGTTTTACTATTGTCCACCCACTTCAAGGCTCAAGAGCCGCTCAAAGTTGAGGGTTACTAAATGAGGTTGTCGTAAGGGCATACAGAGAGGGAGAAAGAAGTGCATATTATGTAGGATAGAAAATGAAGATGAAGAAATTAAGCATCCGCTCATGAGGCTATACAACAATTCTGGGGGAGAAGCTGCCTGAGTGGAACTTCTTCCTCAACAATGGAATATGAAGAGAATGAAGATGAGTCAACTCAGTGCATGTGAACTTGCAGGTCCTAGCTGCAAAGGTCTGAACTGGTGAAACCAAGGAATGTAGTTCAACCAAACATTTGACATGAATATAGTTGACTTGGAGGTCAACACCAAGTGGCAAATGTCTGTTTCATGCATAAATGCAATATTGCATTCAAACATGAAACAGGCTGTTTACAGTGGTAAAAGATTTTAGGTATTAAATTAGGAAACTTAAGGGAAAAGGGAAACTCAAGGGAAACTCAACTGCATCTCTTCATCGTAAGCTAGTATCCTTGCAAATACTAATTCAGATAAACACGTGTGGTAGTGCACTCTCTTGTTGAAAAAAAAAAAAACTTCATCATTTCCATAAAGTTCATGTATGCAGGTAATATGGATGTTCGTAGAATATCCAGGTATGACCAGTGTCAGTACATTCAAATCAAAATGGTCCTATTAAACAGAGCAAGTTTTCAGCCACAAAACCCTATTTTCACATACAGTCATGACCACCTGCTATGCCTTTTTAACAACTCTTTATTTCATGGTTTGACACATATGGTTTCCACTGTTGAAATGCATTATCCAAAACCTAACTGTGATTACATCCATTGATTGATTTCTGCAAATATTCAGCAAGTATTGAATAATATCAAGAGAGAGAATATTTTTTGTAAGGAGGAATTCAATGATACATCTCTGCTTTATATATGCTTTCATGTTAGATTGCTGCTCAAAATGGCAAACAATATGTATTATTAATAGGAAGATATTACTTTCAGGTTAATTCTTGGAGAGTGTGTCTATCAATAAATATTATATGACTGGTATGTAGATTGAAAATTCTCTCTATATAAGAAAATTTGGAAAATTTCAATTTGATATGTTTTGCTATTGAAATGGTTCAGTGTAAAATTGAAGTTTTCCAAATTGTCTTATATATTTAGCATTTCCTCAGCTACTAATCCAATTTTATTCATATTTCACACTTTTAGTATATATATACCAAATCAGTTGGGTTTTGATCCTGGCTTGAGGCAATTGGATGTCTAGCCACACTGATGAGCTGTGAAATAACGAAATAGTCTGTGGATGACAAAATATACATGCTCCTGAAAAAAAATTATTGCAATTGAACTCTTGAGGAGAAAAGTGAGTTTGTAAACAGTGACTATTAGTGCTGCAAGACTCTTAGTGAAATCAAGTTCTCCAATCACTAGCATGTTTATCTAAAAAAAATAAATACGTCTAAATTCAGCTTTGGCCCTGCCATGTGCCAATGGCTTAGGGGTAGAGTCTCTGACTGATACCAAATCAGTTGGGTTTCGATCCTGGCTTTAGGTAATCAAATGTCTAGCCACACTGATGAGCTGTGAAACAGCAAAACAGTCTGTCTGCGGATTATATATATATATAAAATTGTGACTATTTGCATAGCTATTTCTCATATGGCTTATGAAAGAAGACACTGGACAATCTACAGGATGATATGTGTAAATTGTCTCCAGTGGGCTGTCTTTTGCTAGATAAAAATTTAATCTTCGTGGAATTTTGAAGCTGTTCGTTTCTCCTCGTGGTTTAAATATTTTATAAAAGCATATTTTCCCAAGCCCACTGCTAGTGGTGGGTAGGAATGGTCGCTGACCATTCCCCCCTGCCCCAGCACTGCGTTATCTGTAACTTGATGCTTGGGCATTGAGATCTGGCTGGCTATACAATCACTGGCGTCCATCAGAATTGAAGAGGGCATTAACTTTCTGCCATGTGTGAGTATAAATTCATTCTACCTGAGACGCATCCAAAGCATCTCCCTCTCTCTCTCTCTCTCTCTGTGTATATATATACATATATATATATATATATATATATACACGTTTATGTACTTATTTTATTTATCTATTGTTTAGTCTTCCCACCCACTCTGTGCGAATAATTTAACTTTGATTCGTGTTCTAACCATTGTAACCTAACTTATAACAGTTTTGTTTTGTGTAGTTAAAAATCCTCCCCCGACCTGAAAAGAAGGGAAAAATGTCTCTTCACCAGGCATTAGTGTGTCTTCAGTATTCTTTCGGCCCAGTGAGCTTGTCTTTTGCCTGTTAAAATGCACTAACGAGTCAAACTCACTGGTGACCATCAGAAAGCATGCGGACTGCTATTACCACCCACAGCCACAAGTAAGCTAGCATTTATGCCATATACACAAAAAGGTGGATAATCATATTTTTTCTGTCTTTAGAATAGAACAATGGGACTTATACTAAGTTAAAACTTAGTCCTATGTAAGGAGTAAATATTAATAAGTCTCATCCTATCCCCCCAAACGCACACCTAGTGTCAGCCTGGTACTATCAACTACTTCCCCGCCCATATCCCTCTGTTTTGTCGTTTGTCACTGTTATGTGTTATATGTAATAGGAGTAGGTAGACCCTTCTACCGCCCAGTCAACACTCCTCCCCCTTCCCCTGGACAAGAGTAGAGGCTCACACCTTGTTTCCTGTCTAAGAAGGGGTTCCCGGTACTCTCTCATTCTCTCTCTCTCTCCCACTTTCTCTGGCCTCTGTACAAGTGCTGATGTGTTTCTCCCATGACGTGTGCAGTCTGTGGCATTGCCTCTTCATTTTGAGGGTACACAGTTGACAGTTCACTGGTTGCTGTTTCCGACTGGTAGTTAGGAGCCCTAACTCTTGCGTAGCGTCTTGAGTGGCCGCTCTGATCAACAGTTGTATAATACCGGGGTGTTTGTAGTGCCATGTCGCGCATGGAACAGTGTCCCTGCAGTCACCTCCGGTGGGCAACCCTGAGGCCACATTATGATGCAGGCTGTGCCAACTCCTCTCTGCTCATGTTGCAGTCGATAACCGTCTGCTTCTCTTACTTCAAGCCTTCTCATCCTCCAACTTTTACTCCACATGAAGACTAAGGCCTGAAGTACTTCAGGCCTTCTCATCTTCCAGCAATTACTCCACATGAAGACTCAAATGAACCAAAAAAGAAAACCTAAACCAGCCACTCAAAAATCCCCTAAATCCTTCAACATTTCGTTCAGCAACATCCGTGGCATTAGAACAAATTTTTGCAATGTGGAATCTTTCCTCACTGCAAACAGCTCGGATATAATGTCCCTGTGCGAGACAAACCTTGTCCCATCTATTCCCTCCTCTGATCTCTCGATCCCCGGCTACCTTCCTATCCTCAGGAAAGACTCTCTAACCCACATGCACGGCCTTGGTGTCTATGTCAAGAATCATCTCCCCCTGGCCAGAGAGTTGTCTCTTGAATCATCAGAGCATTCATACATGTGTCTTCGACTATTTCTGCTCAATGCCGTAAGCTATCTCTTCTTCCTCTATCGCTCTCCATCCTCTTAAGACTGCGGGATACTCGATAGCATATCGGACAGCATAGACAAGGCCCTCTCTCTCACCTGTTTGCTCACATATTCGTGTTTGGTGACTTTAACGCCCATCATACCAAGTGGCTCGAGAATGCTATTACTGACCGGGCTGGCATTCAAACACTTCTCAATTTCTCAATCCCTCACGCAGATAGTCAACTTCCCCATGCGTTTTGCCCCCAACCTGGCAGATAAGGCCTCCCTTCTAGATCTGTGTTTTACCTCCATCCCCGAATCCTGTAGCGCCACACAGCTCTACCCTCTTGGTAACTCTGACCATGCCGTGGTATCTGTTAACATTTCCTTCAACTCCACACCCCGCAAAGAACCTCCCATTACTAGAACCTCGTTCTACTACCAACGATTGGATTGGGACTCGTTCCGTGACTTCCTCCGTGATGTCCCCTGGGATGTTGTCTTTACACTTCCTGTCCATGAATGTGCTTCTGAGGTCTCATCGTGTGTTAAGGCTGGAATCGACGCTTTCATCCCCTCAAGGAAATTTAAGGTCAAGTCACACTCCTCCCGTTGGTTCTCCGCTGCTTGCTCAGCCGCCATTGCCCATAGGAACCACTTCTTTCACATATTTCGTAGCAACATGTCGGACTGCAATAGACGTCTCTTTGCTCCGCTCGTAGTGAGTGCAAGCGTGTCCTCAATGAAGCTAAGAAAATATTTGCTGCTCGGATGAGGGAGCGTATTGCATCTTGCAAATTTGGCTCCAAAGATTATTGGCGGCTCTGCAAGAGTGTCCTGAACAAAAGAAAACCCTCCATACCTCCTTTATTCAACCAGTTTGAGGTCTTGACCTCCTCAACCGACAAGGCTGAATGCCTTGCTCGGAAGTTCTCATATAACTCGATGCTTGACTCCACCGGTGTACCCATACCTGACTTCTCTCTAAGAACTGAGGCCCTCTTGAGCGGCTTACGCATAACCCCGTCATCAGTACTGGGTATTATCTCCAAATTAGACCCCCACAAGGCTAGTGGTGGAGACGGCATACCAGCCACTGTCTTGAAGAAATGCGTGCCTGAGCTAGCACCCGCCCTCTCTAAACTGTATAATTACTGCCTCAAAGAATCCTGCTTTTCTGACTGCTGGAAGTCCTCATCCATTGTTCCTGTCTTTAAGAACTCTGGAGACCCCTCTGACCCCGCTAATTACCATTCTATTAGTCTCCTACCTCTCTTCGGCAAAGTCTTCGAAGCCCTAATCAATGCAGAAGTGGTTAACCACCTTACCACACACGACCTTCTCTCAGACAAGCAATATGGTTTCCACTACGCCCGTTCTACAGCTGACGTGCTTACGGCCATCACTGAAACCGTCTACCAAGCACTTCAAAATAATGGTGAGGCTCGTGCCGTGGCCCTAGACATCTCCAAAGCGTTTGATAGGGTTTGGCATGCCAGCCTTCTTCGTAAGCTCCAGGGATACGGTATTACTGGTCGACTGTTTGATCTAATACAATCATTCCTGTCAAACAGAGAATTGAAGTTGTTATTAATGGTTCCTCCTCCAGTTCCTATCCCATGAACACTGGTGTTCCCCAAGGCTCCATCCTTGGCCCCACACTTTTCCTTATTTTCATCAACGACCTTTCTGATGCCATAGATTCCCAAGTTGGCATCTACACGGACGACACTACAATTTACTCCTGCCTTAAAACCAAATCTAGTGTCACAGTCAAAACTAACTTGGCAGCGTGTCTTGAAATGGACCTCCAATCGGTTGTTAACTGGGGCAACAATTGGATGGTCAAATTTAATGCCTCAAAAACTAAACTACTCTCCATTAACCACCTTAGATATCCTTACCTGCCCCCCATTAGAATGTCTGATAGTCAACTTCTTGAGAGTGACTCCCTGCGTCTGCTTGGTCTTACGTTGACTGCTAACCTGAGATGGAACAAATACATTGAGTCAATTGCATCGTCCACCGTGAGGAAAGTTGGTTCTCTGTGCCGCGCCAGGAAATTTTTCTCCCCTGAATTGATACTTCAAATATACAAAACAACCATTCGCCCTTGCATGGAGTATTGCTGCCATATATGGTCTGGGGCACCTTCTGTTTACCTCGGAGTTCTTGACAAGATCCAGAGACGGATATGTAATGTGATTGGCCCTGATCTGGCGTCTCGCCTGCAGCCACTATCTCACAGATGCGCCGTCGCCTCTCTCTGTCTCTTCTACAAATATTTTCATGGTAATTGCTCCGATGAGCTGCTTTCACTGGTTCCCAGTCTCCATGAATTCAAGCGCCCTACGAGGCTGGCATCCCGCTCTCACCCTTACACTGTAGAAAATTTAAAATGTAGCCGTCTCTTCTACTCCAATAGCTTCATACCTCGCACCTCTCGCCTGTGGAACACCCTTCCCAATTACTGTTTCTCTGATAGCTATAATCTCCAACTATTCAAATGTAATGTCAATCGACATCTCCAGTTACCTTGATCTACACACTATCCTTCCCTTCATCCTTTCTTCTATCACTCCTATCTGCTCTTGCTACAAATCTTCTGCAACCCCCCTGCATCCTAGTGGCTTCATGCCTTGCTCGGGGCGCTAAGCTTAAAAAAAAAAATATATATATATTTTTAATTTTGTGCATGTGCATTGTTTGTTTTCGATTTTGTTGACTGCACAGCATAGTAGAGTCAGTTGGACACCATCTGTGAGAAAAAGAGCGCCGTAATGCAATTCATTCCACCAGTAATTTGCAAATGGCATGTTGTACTGCTTGGCATTTGCACTGTAAACTTCAATACAAACATTTCAGAGTGTTTGGATGTTAGTGCAGAGTATTAAGAAAGAGTTTGTTGAATCTAATGGCGATTATGAATGTGTTTGAAGTGATCATCTGTAATGGCAATGTTATGCCTCGATTCATCTTCCAACTGGGCCTCAGACTCAAGACAGGGTCCTACATAAAATGCCTTGAGGAGGTAGTGCTGCCCTGGGTCAAAAAGGGTGGTAGAAACTATGCCTGGCAACTGAACTCTGCACTATGCCCCACAATCAGAAGAACTCACACATGGCTGTCATCACCCTCTTCTACCTAACTTCCTAGACTGCAACTCCCTTGATCATTATTTGTAGGGGGTGCAGTTGAATGAGAAACCAACAAAACTCCTTGTAACGCCAAACATGAACTGAAGGCAACGATTATGGTAGTATTCACCAAGTTAAACAAGGAGACCGTCCAGAAGAGTTGCAGGAGATTCTGAAGTCACCAGGAGGCTGTTATCGAAGTCAATGGTGATTTTATTGAATAAATTTACTCTTTAGTATTTCAAGATATTTTTTTGTAAATATATCTGTTAAAATGAGATGTTGTTTTTGCATAATTTAAATGACAATTTATTCATCGCACCCTGCATCTTGGAAATTTGGAGATTGAAGAAGAATGAAAAACAAATAAACTGAAAACATTGGCAACATGACAATAAAATAAAATTTGCTTTGAGAATGTCACAAAAAGAGATGTGAGATAAATAAAAATAATAAGCAATGAAAGTGGGTAGACCAAAATAGGAAAATATCTGTCTAATGACATATTACAAGCTGCAATTCATATGGTATATTTAGCCAAACTTATCCTGAAAATCTTACCAAAGTCAGCTGGTTAATACAATTTCAGTTAAAAAATATTGAATCTATATGAAGTAATTTATTTCTTAATAATTCTTTAAAATATTTCCTATCAAAAGGATGCAAATTTAATATAGAATCTATGAAGGACAGAGTATTTAGTATATCTATCTCATTCATTTCATTATATGTGTGTCCATGGGTCTATCTGTTTATCAACTTAATGTTTATATCTATTTGTCAGTCTGTTAATTGTCTTTATAATGTCTGTTTATATCTATGTCAGTCCATTGTCTATATGAGGTCTTTTTGCTTATATCTATGTCAGACTGTTCATTGTCTTTATAATGTCTGTTTATATCTATGTTAGTCTGTTCATTGTCTCTATAATGTTTGTTTATATTAGGTCGGTGCAAAAATAATGTCGTTTTCTCACATATGTTACTATGTGAGAAAACGACATTATTTCTGCAGCAACCTAATATCTATCTATGTCAGTCCATTGTCTATATAAGGTCTGTTTACTTACATCTATGTCAGACTGTTCATTGTCTTTATAATGTCTGTTTATATCTATCTATGTCAGTCCATTGTCTATATAATGTCTGTTCATGGCTATGTGAGTCTTTTCATTATCTATCTTATATCTGTTCATTATCTATATCTTCATAACTATCAATAATCATTTATCAATAAATAATCAAATCAGCATAAGACAGAATGTTACAAGATATTCTTTTAAGTTTTGCCAAACTGCAATGTGCACATTCCAATAAATACTGAGTCGATGAACATTTATATGAATAAAATTGAGCCAAATGCATTAGAAAAGTTTAATACTCAGACTTGACAATGTATTCCACTATATACGTCTTTTTATTCATAATTACTATAACAGTATTTTATAGACAAATCTACAAACTGTAATACAAACTACATACATCACAAAGTGTCTAAAAGTCTTGACTAGATTTTCTATTTCTTTGTGCCATGATTCTGATACTAAGAAAAGCAGAGGTGATGGTTGAAATAATATATGTGTGGTTTTAGGGGTAAGGTGGGCATTGTTCACTTTATTGCTGTCTTGTTACTCTGTTCTTGCCAGCTGCCGGTCTCTCACAGAAGATTACATTATGTCCAGACAGCAGCTTGTCAGAAGAGTTAGCCAGATCCTGGGCTGGGTCCTTTCACTTCCCACATAGTTAATTCTCCACACTGCTATGTTTGTACAAGCATGGAAAAGTCTCTTTACACATTATGTCCAGATAGATGAGATGTCATACCTAGGACATATACACACATCACACACATACGTGCAAATGCATGTGTGTAATTTTACAAAATATAGGGAATGGAAGGAGAACTGAGAAATAATTTGCTATTTATTAACCTCATTATTGGATTTATCTCAAATTACTTATTAGTGTCTATCAAACCTTTCATCCAAGGTTTCTTTCATGTACAATCTAAAGATAATCTATGATTGTATTGTATTGTTAATGTTATTATTTTTTAAATTAGCATTTTAATATTATTATTTTAAAATTAACATTTTGTCACAAATGACTGTAATTTTGATGAACAGCTTAATGTGCACTTTCTGAAAAAATATCCAGAATGCACTGACCTTTCAACCCTTAAAATGCATTAAGATAATTCAGTCAGTTATATGCCATGCATGATACATGTGTAGGCGATCATGTATCTTTCTATACATGACTGACAAGACAGATTTTTTTCCTGCAGTAGGTTGCCATTTCTTTCTGCGGTGGACCAGTTGCCATCCAATGCTATAGAACCCAGTCTATCCTGCTATTTGCCCATAGCTGGTGTGGGGAGATGAAAAGGATTCATACCTTTCCCAAGGGTATTAGCAATATAATGGATTCGACTGGAATTCAAACACGGCTCTCCAATTCCTCAATCTGGGCTGCTATCCATTAATCCACCATCCTACCCCATGGAAGGAACAAAATGCTAGTAGAGTTCCATAAGATTTATACTAAATTATTTGATTAATTGCTCTTATTAAGTAATCAACTAACAGAAAATTTGAAGATAAGTACAATCACCATCATGTTACTCATATTTCAGCTGCATTTCATTCGTTATGTCACATTCATTACCATTACAACTATTTATCTCAAGACAAGCAACATTTGTACAAAGACTTGTATTTTCAATGTTTTATATTTGTATGCAATTTTTAAAGATGACTTGAAGGAGACAGACATACTATTAAAATACTGTTTAACATAATTAAAAACTGAGTCTTTCCTTTTCTTTGCTTAGATCACACTCTTCTCTAAGTGTTGTATTATTATTTTATTATTATTCAGTCAAGCTAGCTCAGACATTCATGAGTCAGTCACACCAAACATCACAGTCCTGCATCAATGTTAGTAGTTCATTAGGGTAACTCTTTGTGTCATAAAGTAGTTGCTCAATGTAGGTGTGGTTGCATGATGGCGAGGTGTTCAGAATGGTTCTTGTTTTGCTTGCCAGCAATGTTTTGCAAAGCAAATTCCGTGTTCATGTAAGATTGTAGAAATATCAGGGATGGGTACATAGAGCTGTGATTTAGTCAGATGTTATCTCCAAGAGATGTTAAGTATAGCTCTCACCATCCAAGTATAGGTTCCATCAAACTTAGACACTAGGGTTTTAGTTAATGTCCAAGCAGTAGCACCAAACATTAACACCGTCTTAATGGTATCTCTGAAAGAATCTCCACTTGAGGTATTCTAGTCGATTAGATTTCCAGATTACATCCATTTTATTGAAGGCAGCCCAGGCTTTAGTTATGTGAATTTTCAAATCATTTTCAGTAGAATTTATCTTGTTTCCTAGGTATGTTAAAGATTCAACAGATTTTATTGTTTCACTGGAGACAGTTTGTATTGAGCTTTGCTGGCTGAAGCTTATGAATTCAGTTTTAGAGACATGGACACAAAGTCCAACATCATTGGCAGTATTTTCTAGATGATGTAGGAGATCTGTGTCTGCATTGATAGCTAGGCTATCTGCAAAGTCAATATCTTTCAACTTTTTGCAGGACATAAACTTGAGGGTCTTAGTGATCATTGTCTATAGCCTCTCCAACGCTATCACTGTCTATAGCAACTCCAACACAATCACTCAGTAAGCTCTTGCATTCTAGTGACTTTATTGCCTTGCTTGGGGGAAATGATAAAAAAAAAAAAAAACTCATTAAAAATGCTATGAAGATAGGTGAATTTCCTCAAGGTAATGAAAATACTAATATTAGTTGTTTCCTTAAAAGGAAACATTCAGCATTCATTGGCTGAGCAGGCAGTTCTACTTTCTGTTGAAATTTATAAACTGTATATATTAAAATAATTATTAAGGAAGATATTTTTTCTCAGGTTCAGTTATTATTATTGCTCTTTCTGATAATAATGGAATCTTTCTTCCAAAACTTTTATTTAAAGTGAAATATTAAACATCTTGATTATGACCTTATTCCCTATTTGACTGACATGTGCTATCCATTTTAGTCATAAAATGATGTGGTTTCTGTTATTTGGTAAAATTCTTTGTGATTCTATAACACCAGTCCATGAGATTTGAAGAAGGATTGTCCTTGTGAAGACCTACATGCTTCACTTACTTGAAGCTATAATTTCTATATCTACTTGAGTTTGACTTTCCTGATGTATAACTCAGATCTTGGGCTGCCCTTCTTTTTATAGACTACATTGTCTAACAAACCTTTTGGTTTTCTTTCTAAATCTATGAACAATGTCTTTGAGGGATATATATACTATCCATTTTTGCTGTGTACTGTTATCAAAAGTCTTCAAGCAATGTGGAGTCTGCTATTTGGTAGTTCTTTGCGATGCTGTAGCATAATTTCACCAGTCTGAAGAAGTGTGCTCTTTGCTAAAACTTATAGCCTTCATTTGCTCAAAGTCATTTATAACCATCAATTTAAGAAAATGATTGTATACAACTGACAGTGTAGTTATTTCTGAATTAATTTGGTGCTATGCATGACATCCATATGAAAGTCTTGATTAGACAAGACTATTGAAGAATATGACATTATTCAGACTATTGTCCTCATCTTTGTCGCCATATTTATTACAACGTTTCGGCCGTTGTACACTCTGGCCTTCTTCAGGTGGTTGGAATGTCGAACTGAACACTTTATTTCGCTCAATGGGGTAGACTGTTCTACTTCCACTAGGACACATGGCACAGTGGATAAAGACATTAGTTAGATCCAGTGACAGGACCCAAAGAGTGTGAGTTCAATACCCTGATAAGGCAGTGGAGAACTTTCAGAGGGAAATTAACAGGGGATAACTGATAACTCACATCCATTAAACACAGCATGTGGAACAAAAACAGTCTACCCCAGTGAGTGAAATAAAGGGTTCAGTTTGACATTCCAAACCCCTGAAGAAGGCTGGAGTGTACAATGGCCAAAATGCTGTAATAAATATGGCGACAAAGATGAGGATAATAGTCCAAATAATGTAAATAATGTAGATAATACCTCATTTCAGAAATATAGACAGATACTGAAGAATATGACTGCAGTTTTTAGGTTAATATTTTAGCTTTGTAGCTACTTTATAGCTACTTGTGGCATTGCATAAAATTACCATCAATACAGCAAAGGTGGAACTTGATGACATCTGCACAGACTGGTAGATGCAATAAACACTGTTTAAAAAAAAAAAAAATTGAATATCTACTTAAATATGGCTATACACTAAAAATAACATTGAAGTAATAAAAATATATCAAATTAAAAAATAAAATCTTTCTTGATTGTGACTCATGCATACTGAATCCTTTCAAATTTTGTTAAAAATTTTTCTTGCATGTGCAGGCCAGTAGATGAAATAAACCTTGTTTAAAATAAATAGAGCATCTACACAAATATAGGTATCCATTAATATATATTTACTAGGTGCAACAGCAAAATTGTCCAAACTGAGCAACAGCATAATTTTTTCCAGGTTTTCAGATAAGATATTTAGCCATCTTGAAACCATTTGTTGTAAAAATCACTGAAAAAACATTTGAGTTATTCAGATAGAAAGAGAAAAGGTTAAACTCACTATATCTTCCCAAAGGTGCAATGGTGAGATGAAAAAGGGTCATTCAGGTCTTCAGTAATGGTACCAACATTCATACTCTGGCTTCCATCTTCAAAGTCCATTCAAGAACCATGCAGAGAATGGTGAATAAGTTTAAGAAAGAGGGAACAGTAGAGAGGAAAACTGGCTCAGGAGGTCACAACAGCAAGAGGGATCATCATTTCAACTTAGAGCTGAATACATTCTTATTCTTCAAAGTAGAGTCCAATAGTGTTATAAAAACCATGGAAAATTTCAGTCAGATATCTTTAATCATTTCAGAGATACAATGGTTCAAAGATTAATCTAACAATTGGACAATTTTGCTGTTACATCTGTTATATATATATATATATATATATATATATATATATATATATATATTTACATTATATTTTTACACAGATGCTACATATTGATCATGGGAAGAATGTGAAGGTTAATACATTGATTCTATGCTAATTTAGGCAGAAATAATTTTGCCTTTTTATGGGTACAATGCTAGTACATGTATAAAATGTTAACATAGTTTTGTATAAGATTGTCTCTCTCTCGCGCTCTCTCTCTCTCTCTCTCTCTATATATATATATATATATATATATATATATATATATATATATATGCACACACAGATATACACATGCATGTGTGTGCCAACACATTCTTGAAGTGTTTGTGGTATATATGTGTGTGTGTATTTTCTTTTCTCTGTGTGTGTGTCTGGATTTGTGTCAATAGGAATTACATGAAAGATTATCAACATCTGCTCGCAGTGTAAACACAGCCTTTGTCAATGTCCCAGAGTCTTGGAAGAGAAACCACACATTGTAATTATAGGAAGGTCAGTTCATTTCTGTTTTTCTTTTTTGGCCTGAACAGTCATGGCAGCACTGACCTCACAAAAGGCTGCTTACCCAGGGATGAGAGGTTGTTCATGAATGAGACTAAATATGAACAGGTCTGGGAAATCTTCTAGTGTTAAGCAACAATCAACGATTTGAATACACTTGTGATCCATTGATTGACTATGGTTGTAGCTGTGTAATGAAAAGATTAATCATTCCTGGCAGAGTATTAAGCAATTTGATGAAACAATTACGTTTTATCAAGAAGAATTTGAGACATACAGCTATGCTAAAACAAAAATCTTAGTATTAACACATAACTGCCTTTCATATTAACTATGACTCAAATAGGCAGCGTGCGCTCATAACAATCTTCTTCTTCATGCTGTTTCCCTTCAGAACTTGAATGGTCATGGCTCACCACAACTTCCTATTCTTTTTAACTCTTAGTAAGTTTTATCTCTCACCATCCCTGTTCTGCCATCCATTTACACAAGATTGTTCTCTTTCTCTCTGCTACTCATGCTTTCTATATATCCTTGGAGTTTCAAATTTTCCAAGCTCTCCTTCCTTATTATGTCCAAGAAATTTAAACTGCCTCTTTTTAATTTAAAGTATAAATATCATTTTTGTTTCCATTTTCCTTAAAACTTCCTTATTACTTATATGTTCAGTCTATGGTATTCTCAGCATCACATCTTTACAGCCCTAAGTTTTTTTTTTTCATTTGTGAGTAAATTTTCCAGCATTCACTTCCATATAGGAGAACTGAAATTACATAAAAGTTCAGCACTCTTTTCTTAGTTTCCAATAAAACTTTCCTGTTTCATAATACTTATAATGATTAGCTTTTGGAAGGCATTTTTTGCTATTCAATTAGGCCATCAGATTTTGGTCAAAAGGATATTTGATCAAACAATGGTTCCACCTGCAAAATCGGATGCAGATGCTGATTTTGCCACAGAGCATGCTTTCTTAAGTATGCAGTATGACATATGAAATAAATACTGTTTAAAATAAACAGAACATTACTCAAATACAGGCATCCATTAAAAAATAATATTTGAAGTTATATATATATATATATATATATATATAGTGTATAGTTAGGCAGCTTATTTTCATTCAAACAGGTTTGGTTAAATAATTTAGACATAACATGTCGATTAGTTTTCATTTTGATCCTTCCAAGCTCATAAATTAATTTCTTAGTAGCCTTAGAAAATTGATTAAGAATAATACCAAAATTTTCTTTCAAATAGTTTTTATTTTCCCTAGCACTTTCAATCTAATCTGAGACCATCTTCATGGGGTTAAATTGTTTGTGAGTATGTATATGTGTTTCTATAAATTCAAAACATTTTAACTGTTTGTATTTACTGCTTATGCAGTGTTCTAGATTTAAAAAAAAAAGAATAATTTGATTATTCTTTTTTTTTTCTTCAGTATAAGGGAAGTACTTTTCAATTTTTGCTCATACATATATAATTTTTTAGAAGCATTTAAGGATTTTGTTGCTATACTCATAGTTTTCTTTATTTATTTTGGGCATTAATTCTCTTATATAAAGGGCTTTGAGAATTTTAGTTTTTGCTTATTATTGTTTTATGTAATATAGATATATTTTCAATAAATATCCACCTAATCTGTGAGTGTGGACATGAATGTTCCTTTAAATGCTGAGTTATTGAACTATGCTCAGTCAAATGAAATGTAAGCCTTTTCATTAGCAATATTGTATTAAAGTCACTGTATGTATTCACATTTTACAATTTCCTAAACGACATTTAAATTGATATACAATGTTGGCCTTTTGCGAGATGCTAGTTGGCAGAGAAGAATTTTTTTGGACAACAAGGTTGGTTGTATTAAATTTAGTATATTATATAATTAATTTTACTTTTTTACTTAGATCAGTCGAGGATATATAGGGTTTATGAGTTTTTTTAGAATTTTTTCCTCCTGTTTATAGTTGGAATGCAGTCGATTACGATATTGTAATTTGATATGTTTAGACTTATTTCATAATATATGTTATTCATTTTGATTTATGTTAATATTCAACAAAATATTAAACAACCCTCATTAATAATGACTTCTCTAATTACATTGTTGATGAACAAATTAGACAAGTTATTGGAAATATTAACATAAATAAGAAGGAATAAAATACATCATCAAATAACCCTAAACAATAAGAAATGTGCAGAGATAGAAATATTGTACAACATAGTCATAGCAGGCTGGCAGAAAAAGATAAAAAAACATAGTAGGACATAGAACAGGCTCTTTAGCAGGATGCATAAAATCTAAAAAGGGACCTCTCATAATAGAAAATGTAAAGATACTTAAAAGACAGAATGTATACATTGAAGAACTCTTTCACAAGTCAGAGGAGGGTCATCTACAATATATAAAACATGGAAGGATCTCAGTATTTGTCTATATTTCTGAGATGTCACCATATTTATTACAATGTTTTGGCAATTGTATGCTCCGGCCTTCTTCAGTTTGGGAACCGGAACCAGCAATATGGAGTGACAGAGACAAGCGATAATAACAAAATTGCAATATGAGCTCTGGTAAAAATATGTAAGGATAACAACAAAAAATGCAATATGAGCACTGGTAAAAAAATGGTTTCTGATGACATACCCAGAAATTCATACACAGATGTCCCCAAGGACACATGGCAGAGTGGATATAGGTGTTGGTTAGATCCATTTCAATCCCCAGTTAAGGCAGTGGAGAACTTGGAGTGGGGAATTAACAGGAGATAAATGATAACTGACTTCCATTAAACATGGCACTAGCAAAGGTTTCAGTTTGACATTTCAACCACCTGAAGAAGGCAGGAGCATACAACAGCCCAAACATGTAATAAATATGGCAACAAAGATGAAGACAATAGTCCAAATAATGTAAATGAAAGGATCTATAGGATCAAAATATGAGGTAAAATCAACAGTGGTCAAGATGAAGAGAAATGAAGTGGTATGACTAGTCTTAGACAATTTTGGAATTAATAAGATTATCAAAATAATAAATGAAATGATTTTGGCAAAATACCAGTAAGACAACTTTTGGAGAGAGGTTTTTCTACTGAAAAAGAAAGAGTAGTTTCATCTCCACAACATTGTCAAAGACACCAAATGAAAATAAATGGACTCAATCTAATAATTAACATAATGAGCTACACAACTAAATGTCATTATGATTCTAATCAATAGAGCAGACAGCAGAATGTGTTTTTTTTAATCATTTCACCCCAAACAAGGCACTAATCTAACAAGCAGGGGGTTACTGACTGAGAAAGAATATGAGAAAAATAAAATCATTAGTAAGGAGTGAGGACAATAAAAGAACAGGAATTAAGATAACAAAATATAATGACTGGCATTGCATTTAAACTTTTGAAGATCAAAGTTGACTGGAAGAGTGTTCCACAACTGAGAAAAGAAACTGTCAGCATAGAACTCAAGCCAATTCAACTATAAAATGGAGATTTTGCTGTTAACTAGTACTTTGCTTAAATTCATAATGTCTAGATATCAGATTAATTATGATAAAAGTATTTATAGAAATGGCACAGGGAATCTGGAGTATGGTGGTGGAAAAGCAACTAAAATCAAGATGTAAGGACCAATAAAATTGCAAATTCTTCTTTAGATTTTATCAAGGATCTTTAAATATATAGCAGAAGCAACAAACCATATGTGGTAGCAATATTCAAAGCAGAGCTGAATGATAGACTTATAAATATGTAAGATAGATTGGGGTGAGAAAAATTGTTTAGCATGACACAATAAACCAACTGTCCTAGCAGCAGACCTAGCAATTGATTCAAAATAATATTTCCACTTTATGTGATCAGTAAATGTTAGACTCAAAAGTCACAAGAAGTCACTATTCTGGAGGTTAGCAAAAGCCATACTAAATTAGACCAGAAACAGTGCTAGAACAGTGTGGCCTTGTTCAAGATACTGGAACAAGAAATGTTATCTTTATGATCAAAATGTTAAATTGAGCAACAGAAATGCAGAGATATCTATACCAGTTTTAGTGATTACACAAAACCATTTGATCAAGTCCAGCATCAAGATCAACTTGAACTGCTACAAAAGCAATTATTTATATGGGAAATGTATTAGAATAATCTGTAATTTTTAATGGGAACAATCCACTTTCATGGAGATGAAAAATGAGTTCAGTAAGGACACAAAAATTGAACAAGGTATAAAGCCAGGATATATTTTCTCACCAGATTTATTTAATCCACACAGCAAGATAAATATAAGAGCACTAAAGGAACTACAAGGATATTTATTATCATCAGACATAATCTTAACAATGTAAGATATATAGATGAAACTGTGTTTTTGTCAGTTTCAGAAGGAAAACTGAAATAACTTTTAGACAGGGTAGTTGAGGAAAGAGAGAATAAAAGACCAATTATAAGTTTTAAAAAGACAATGTATGCCATTTCAACAAGAGAGATGACCCTAGGTATGAGTCATGAAATTGGAGATGTCAAAATCAAGCCAGTACAGAAATTTAACTATCTGAGTAGTATCATAGTAGGCAATGGAAAATATTACACAGAAATCTGAAGTTACAGTGGAATAGTGAAAGATACCTTCCAGAAACTAAAGAAAATCTTCCAAGATGGGAAAATTTAATGAGAAACAAAGAGTACTGACTACTATGTCACCACTCTCTCTCTCTCGATAAAGCAGTGTAAACTGGACACTCTTCACAGATAAAGAAGAGGCTTGAAGCAACATAGATGTGGTTCTATAGAGGGATGCTAAAAATATTAAGGAATGAATATGTCACCAACAAGAAAGTTTTAAAGAAAATGGAAAATAAATGGACACTTATAATTACAATCAGAAAGAAATAGTTGAAATTGCTGGGACACATAATGAAAAAAGAAGGATTGGAAAATCTGACACTCACAAAGCATATTGAAGGGAAGAGGGCAAGTAGTAGTTTGTATGAACGGATATCAGAATAGGATGGCAAAGAGTCAAAAGTTACTTAGAGCTACAAAAGACTGTGGCAGTTGTGGAGAGCCATGATCCCCTACTTAATGAGTTCGTATGAGTGGATAGCAGAATAGGAAAACAGAGAAATGGCAAAGATCCAAAAGTTGCCTCAAGCTATGAAAGATTGTGGTGGTTGTGGAGAGCTATAATCCTCTACTTAATGAGTTTGAGTGGATGACAGAATAGGAAAACAGGTACAAATGATAGAAAGATGTGGAGAAGTCTCCTAACATCGTCTCATAACATTTGGCTGGTAAAAAATATTTTTCTGTGTTAGATTAGGCATCCAGGCTCTAAGCAACTTTTGATACATTACTATCTCTCGTTGTTCCTATTCTGCCATCCATTCATACAAATTCATTAAATAGGGGATCATGGTTCTCCACAACCTCCTATCTTTTGTAGCTCTAAGAACTTTGATTCTTTTTGCCTACTTCATGGTTAGATAAACACTTGTTGCATATAAATTTAAATTATCTGAATGGTGTTTTTTGTGCATCTTCCATTGCGAGAAGAAATCAACTTGGTGGCAATCTTCAGTTGTAGAAAAACTGAGAAATAAAAAAGAAAGTCCTGACGAAGTCTGGGGTAGGGATCATCTGAAATGTTGTGGTTAATAGCATCAACCATGCAATTAAGTTGTCTAGAATATCTTGCAATTGCTTAAATAAGATTCTCTTCTATCATCTTAAAATCTTCTGTTACTTTCATTATATTTATATATATATATGTGTATTTAGATTAAAACCTGCATGAATATCTGACGAAAAGAAACAGTGAGAGAGAGTTTTCTATATAATTGGCAAATGTTGTTTTGTTTGCTATACACCACCAAACAACTTCATGTCCAGCCCTCAAATCTCCTAGGCTTACTTACTGAACCTAGAGAAAAGTTTTAATATATTTTAATTTTACTTATCATGGGGGGAATGAGTGCTCTTTTCTCTTATAGAAAAATGTCTTCAAGCTATTTGGCAGAATACTTCCTCCCAAAATATACATATATATATATATATATATATATATTTTAAGTATTTTTTTACAAAAAATTTACCAGGAACAAATGAAATTTATTTCAATTTGTGTTATGATACTAATTGCTATTACAAAGTTATTTGGCCAAAAAGGAACCTATGTTTAATTGACAACATTTTAAAATAGGCATTTTTTAGTTATACATTTCATTTCATTTATTTCATAATAGAGGTCATGTGGTTTTTAGGCTATATGTAAACAACAGTTTCATATAATTTAACTTTGATAGAATCATACTAGTTCACCATAACAGTACTAAGGACTCATTCTACTCTCTTAGTAAAAATATATACTGATGATACCATGGTTTATGGAAACATCTACCATAATCAAGATATTCGGACACTTACAGCTGATCTCTTTGGTTATCTAGCTCTAACATTTCAATAGGGGGGAAAAACTGGTGTATAACTTTCAATACTTCTAAAATCAAGTTGGTAACATTTTATCATCACTAATCGAAACCTCAAAACAAAATAAAGCTCTGTATTATAACATCAATTTAATGTTTTATATCTTAAGTTTAATATTTAGAAATATAATTTTCTATTATGATGCTACAAGTGTCTACTACATACAAATGGGAAAGTTTCATCTCATTCGCTCTTACTCTCTCTTTATATATATATATACACACACATGGAAAATAAGAAAAACAGCATCAGTCTACAACAATAATCCCCAAAACTGTAAACTCTGTTCGAAGGAGAAAATAGTCATAAATTACATTCCAAGACCAACACAAACTACTAAATAAACAGTGAGAACTCATCTCAAAACGTACAGCGAAAAACACATTTTTACAACTTTACTTAAAAATTGAACCTTAAAAATGAACAAGAATAAATATAAATAAATAAAAAATAAAATAAAAAAATAAAGTCAATTAACCGAGACAATAAATAATCAAATAAATGAAGTCAATAATAAACAAATTAACAAACTATGAATGCCCACACAAACACAAATAAATGTTATAACAACAGCCAACAATGAAATAATCAATAATAAATAAAATTCTAAGCAAACAACACTATGAATAGCCCAAAATAAACTACCCACAATGTATCACTGACCTGTATATATAGTAAAAAAAAATGAATATTGTCTAAGCATTAAACAGACTTCACTGTCCATTTTTATATTTACATACACTCTATTGATGCTATTGAGCATGTTATCCAATAAACATGGCATATCTTAAAATTATATATATATATATATATATATATATATATATATATATATATATATATATATCCAAATGTAATGAGAATGAAAATAATACAAATTCTAACGTTCACAACATCAATTCAAAAAATGGCTTGATTCCAAGTGTAGAGCAATAATTATTTATTATAATTTTCACATACAGATAAAAACAACTTGCTCACTACAAAGATGCATTCTTGTTTTGATGCAGCTGCATCTCAAAGAAACAAGAATGAAACAAGAATAAAACAAGAATGCATATATCTATATATATATATATATGAAAATTTTAAAGTAATTAATGGATTTTATTTATGATATTATTTCTTAGTACTTTAAATGTTAATAGATTGATTTGATTGAATAGCCATTACAGTTTTTATTACCTGCCTGTGCATTTGAGAATCTTAATAAAGATAATGTACATTCTAGCAAGGTTTGAACCTGTGTCCCACTTATAGGGGAAATTACCCACCGAGCCAGTGTACTTTAGTGTAGTCAGCCATAGAAGACTTTCACAGCCAAGCATGGTAAAATTCCCCGATTGCAGAATTGTACATTATGTTTCAGATGCAAAGATAAAGTTAGTAGAATCCCAACAAGAGATTTGTATTTTAAAATGCTTGACTGTGAAAACTTTCTGTGACTGAGTGGTCTAAAGCACTCTGGGCATGACACTAGTTTCTCCCAGTAGGGGAAAACAAGTTTAAAACTCGCATGAATGCACATTTTCTTTAATAAGACTTTTGAATGCATAAGCCTGTAGATGTAAATTTACAGTGTTTAAAAAATGCATGCATGTCTACTTAAGTACATGTATCCACTACTATATATATATATAGAGAGAGAGAGAGAGTGAGAAATAATCAGGAGGATTTGAAATAATCATAACTAAGTAATTCAGCAAGTCTAGAAGAAACCTCAACAGAATGCAGAAAACACTGGAAAGCCGTTTCATCCTATATTTGGGACTCATCAGCAGTATGCATCCACTACCAAGAATTGAAACCCAAACAATTATGATAGGAGGCAAATGCCATACCAACTGTACCAACGAACCTTGGTGATGAAGAGGTAATGAATTAAACTTGATATAGCGCCACTTGATCACATATTCCAAGGTGGAACTCGTTTGAGTTTCCCTTTACCCATAGGACTGTGCCTCCATGAGCTATGACTACTATCCTCAAGTGGCTCAGTCCAGAGCATTAGAAGCCGGTTCAAGCAAGGATATACAGATAGAAATAATCAGGAGGATTTGAAATAATCATAATTAAGTAATTCGAGTTTATATATATATATATATATGTATATATATATATCATTTAAATTGTGTTACAGCAAAATTGTTCAATTGTTAGATGAAGATTTGAACCATTGTATCTCTGAAATGATTAAAGATATCTTACTGGAATTCTCCAAGTTTTTTATAACACTGTTGGACTCTGCTTAGAAGAATAAGAATGCATTTAGCTCTAAGTTGAAATGATGATCCCTCTTGCTGTTGTGACCTCCTGTGCCAGTTTTCCTCTCTGCTGTTACATCTTTCTTAAACTTATTCACCGTTCTCTTGATGGTTCTTGAATGGACTTTGAAGATGGAAGCCAGAGTATGAATGTTAGTACCATTACTGAAGGCCTGAATGATCTTTTTTGTCGCACCATTTCTCATTTGGGAAGATACAGTGTAGCTGACACAAAATCATTTTAACCTGTTCTCTTTCTAGCTGAATAACTCAAAGGATTATTCAGTGATTCTTATGACAAAAGGTGTTAGGAAAGAAACTCAATTAGTTTAGTGTTTTTTTTAGATATTAAACATTTTGTGAGATGGACAATTTTGCTGTTACATCCAATAGATAGATAGACAGACAGATGAACTTTATTGTACCATGTAATTATGCAACATCTGCAGATGACCTGCCAACATGAAAAGAATTGCCATAAGGGAATGCACAAATTTCAGACTCAACAAAGATCAGATGAAAAACAAGAAATGCACAAACAGCAATAAGAATGAATCAACCACTCAAATGAGATATTTTCTTCTGAATTGTTTATGAAAGAACATACCTTTAAAAAATTAGACTTTAAAGCCATCAAATAAAACCTCCTGAACCACTTCACAGTAGGAAGAATAACTGATAATGGTATATATGCTTTATTACAAACATTGTAGTGTGTTTAGACTGATATGCAGATGATTAGCTATAGAAGAGGTATGTAGTAGCAGCAACAGCTGATTGGTATCATCATAAATACATGCTTTCAAAAACAAAATCTCTCTTCTCTTGGTATATGTAGGGTCCCACACCCTAATGGGAAGCACTCCTTTTTAATTAATCAATAAATAAGTAGTATTTTATTTGTTCAGAAATGAAGAGATTTTGACTTGGACTCTGTTGTTAATGAAAAGTATACTGTTTATCATAGACAGAATTTTATTCCTATTTTATGGAAATTTATTTTTATTATAAATATTTAATCAAATTTCAACCTGTAGTGTCTTTCTTTGTGTTCATTATTAGTTTCATTGAAACCATTTTGGGTTGTATAGATACAGGGGGCCGACACTATTTTTCAGACACTTTATTTTTTCAAGTTTTAAGTAGCACAGGCAGTCTGTACTGTTTTAGTGTAATGGCAATAACATATAAAAACTGTTTCAATACTACAAATGGAAAAGCAGAATTCAAATTAAAAGTATTTTTATTTTTTACAAATTTTCACATTACACAGGCAACAGTATTTTTCAGACATCGCAGAAACAATGCTAATAGTTTATGGCAGCGCCCTTTTTTTCAATGACTTCTATCAGTCTATCTTCATAATGTTCATACATATTGATAATAACGTCTCTTTGTGTTTCTAGCAGTCTATTTTAGCATCTTGTATGCGCTGCCACAGTTCAGACTCTCTGGTTATTTCTGGTCCATTGTAAACAAGCTCTGCAAGCATTTCCCATATGTTTTCAATTAAATTTAAGTCTGGACTTCTTGCAGGCCATTCCAGAGTAGTTATATTTGCTTCACACATCCAATTTTTTCACTGATTTGACTACATGGATGTTGCAGTTATCTTGCTGCAAAATAAAATTACTTCCCATTTCTTTTTCTATGAGTGGTAGGGCTCTCTTTTCCAAAAGTTCTCTGTAGCTCAAGCTATTTTGACATCCTTTTAACCACTCGAGCCATTCGGAAATACCATACCCCAAACCATGACTCCTCCTCCTCCTCTCATCTGTCTCTTGTTGAGAATAACAGGTTCCCCTTTTCTCGACCATGTACACCACTCGTCAGGTCCATCGAACTTAAAACGTTTTTCATCAGTAAATATCACTTTCTTGAAATCGACATAGTTTGTTATCCATCTTTTGGCACTTCCCAGCGTTGCCTCCTCGTGTTTTTTCATTAGTGTAATTCTTTTCTTGATTTTAGCATACTTAAGTCCAATTTCGTGTAGCTTTCTTTGTACAGTTCTAACAATGACGTCAAGTTCACACTTCTCCTTTACTTTCTTTGCTGTCACCTTTTCTCCAGATGATAACAACCTTGTAACACTCCTCTTCATTCTCCTTTCTGTTCTCTTGGAAATTGTTTTTTTCCATCCCTTCTTCTTCTTCTGCTCATAGTCTGTACTTAGCATGTATTCAACTGTTGACTTTGGTAGCTTCATCTCAGCAGCAGTCTTTCAGATGCTGAGCCCATCTTCTCTCTTCTTTTGGACCAAACTGATGACTTCTTTTGAATGCATTCTTCTTCAGGATTTTAATACGTTTTCACAGTGAATGGTAAAGATTCTCAAATGTAATGGTCAGGGTACAATTTACCTGCAGAAAATTTGCATATTGTAGACGTTCAACGACTAAATCATTAAAAAACCCGGAATTTGTGTCATGTCTGAAAAATAGTGTCGCCTAAGTTGAAGTGAAAATAAAGAAACGTGAAACCAAAGACAAACCCATCAAGCAGTGTTCATGCCATTAATGGACAGTTACTGCTGAACTACCTACTCATCAACACAAAAGCTCTCGGCAGCAAAAAACACCTTTAAGCACACTTTTCAAAGTGTCCCAAAAATAGTGTCGGACCGCTGTATATCCTTGATGGATATACTTAACGTTTCAACACTGTGTCAAACACTGCTTTTCCAATATGTAAACTGTCTGCCAAAATGTTATTGAAAAATATTATTATTTGAAAAACAAGTAAAATTATTCTTTCCATATGTTGTTTGGAATAGAAGTTCAGTATTATAAAGAAAATAGAGAAAAATTAAAAAAATTAATATTATCAAAAATAATCAGAAAGATAAATTTCTAGAAATCTTTGTATAATCTGATAAGTATTGGCATAAGCATAATTTAAGGAAAAAAAAAAGAAAACTTGGTAAATTATTTGAAAAACCTCCTCCAAATTCTCAAAAGTTTTATCTTTTCTCTCATCAAGTAATTATAACATCCTCCTCCACAACACCAGTACCCAGTTTAGTAAATAAACAAGACATTGAGAAAACAGTTGGAATTATTAGGTTGGTGCAAAAATAATGACGTAATAATGTTGTTTTTCGACGTTAAAAAAAATACGTCAAAAAACGACATCATTACGTCATTATTTTTGCCCCAACCTAATACATCTAAAAAGAGATAGGTAACTCTTTTAAATAAATAAGTTGTAATAATTTCCATGGATTATAGCCATGTCATGTTGAAACACCTATTCTCATACAATTTCTGAAGTTAAGCAACATTGAGCCTGGTCAGTACCTAGAGGAGGTTAACACTTTCAAATAGAAGATATTGTAAACTAGGATGTGCAGGTTGTGTGATGGATAATGGCTCGGAATTGTTAATAAGAGAACCAAGTTCCAATTCCAGTTGGTTCATTATATTCACTTATATGCAATATGCTTGGAAAAGGTATGAATCCACCTCTTCTCTTCCCTCCTATGGGTTAATTAGTAAGATGTATCACTAAACCATCATTATCTTCCCCTAAAGGCACTAAATAACCCATAAAACTTGGTAGGACATAGAAAATCAATAATTTCTATATTATTGTAGTAATTAGTATAATTACTAATTCAAACTTTGCATAGTCATTGTATTTGACTTATAACATAGTTTTCTAATGTATCTATATTATGAGGGTGAATCAATAAGTAGCTTTAGTTTTCACATATGTTACTCTAAAGCATATTTCATGTTTACATGAAAATATTATCTATGATTCAGCAATATTATTTTTATACGATACTAGCAGGAGAGCCCGGCGTTGCCCAGGGATGTAAAAGTAAGAGATAGATCAAGTATTGACCATCATAAAGACTGAAAAATAAAATTGACAAAGATTATTGTTTAAGGTTGGCAGACATGCATGTCTTAATTAGTTTTGTTTTTGTTTTTTTTACGAATTGGTCAAACCCAAACTCAAACAAAAACATTGTTTTCAATTGTTATGAGTCTACCGATTGAAAAGAATTTTATTATAAACAATTGTCTTGTAAGTGGAATTTTTAAAGCATTCTGAATGTAAAAATAAAGAAAAAAGTGTGCAAGACAATCAGAAACACTACCTGCCAAAAAAAAGTGATGTTTTGTCGAAATCGGTTGAAAAATGTAGGAAATTCGATCCCATATATAAACGAACACACACACACATATACACACACAAACAACCTGGGTTTTAAGTATAACTCGATATGAGTTGTCCCCCTTTCATTCTCGTGATGCCTCTTAATTTTGTTTTCAAATTGATTTCATGCAAAAAAAAATGTGTTTTTTCCAATTTTTGGCACTGTCAGAACCACCACAAGGTAATTTTATGTAGTCCTGTGAAGTTTTGTTGAAATTCGTTGAAAAATGTAGGAAATCCGATCCAATATATAGATGTACAGACACACACACACACACACACACAACCTGTGTTTCATAATAAGTATGATCATTATCAATATTACCCACCTTTACATTTGGTTTCAGATAATATAATGGCAGGCACAATTATTAAGATTCTGGCAATTTTGAGGTGTTATTTTAAACTGGCACTGAAGCTGTTCACAGAATGGAAAAAGTGGGAAGAAATGAACCTGTGGCTTTCTTGAAAGTGGGTGATCATCAGATGTCAATCAATAAGTTGATAAACAAAAATGTGAGTATAACAGCAATGGCGAGCATGCTGGTCTGAATAGTATGGTATATCATAATGATAAATCCTTATCTCAAAACTTTTGACAAAAATGTGACTTTGTATGCATTTATGTTAAGTCCAGCAACTACATCTGACCTTTAATCCAATCCCAAATTATAATTATTTTGTCATTCCTAATTAATCTGCAAATATAATTACTTAAAATTAGTCCACAAAATTTAATGTTAATCCAACTTTGCAAATGAATTTACATTTATATTCATTGACATCTATCAAAAGTACTTTTGTTTGTTATAAAGCTATACTGTTAAACTGATATCCTATACACATCTAATGATCACCTACGATGACACTATATTATTAACACTATTATTATATATCCTTATCATCACTCTTCAGCTGTATCTTCTGTTATGTCTGTTATTCATAATGTCAGGCACAAGTATTACGTATCAAGTGCGATGCTGAGATTCAAAGACATATTGGAATGGCCAAGGATGCATTCTAAAAACTGGGCAGAGTATTGTGAGACAGGAGGATTATTTTGGTAACAAAGAAAATAGTACTGAGCTGCTATGTAACATCTACTACTATGTTTTTGCTTGACCTTGCACAATATAGTTGACATCTTGAGTCAATATACACCCTTCTCAGTCATTTGAAAATATAAACTCTAGCAAACAACAAACACAGCACCATTACACATGACTTGATGTCATCTTTGAAATTTCTTTTTTGACAAAATGAAAATACAACTCCATTTCAACTTTAATCAACAGTTTCTTCTGGGCTCATCAGATAAAGTGTGACATGCCTCAAAAGGTGACTCATCATCATTCTTTTCACTCTGCAGCAATAAAAATTGATAATAATAGCAAATTTCTTAAAGTTCTCAAACATGCATTAGACACTCGGTAGAAATTCTACAGCAGCTCAACTTTGCCACAATGCTGCTTCTATTAAATTCTGTGCACCAACATTGTCCACACAAAGCAAACAGATAAGGCCTTTTCTCAAACAAAATCCTTCCATTGACAAGGAACCAGTACAATGGGATGACAAAACCAATTTGAAGTGGAGCATTGGAAAAAGACAAATTTTAATAGCAAATACTGAACAATTTACACTACTGACATATTTTCCAGGGCATGCTACGTCCAACTAGAAAATATTAGGTTGGTGCAAAAATAATGACGTAATAATTTCGTTTTTTGACGTATTTTTTAACGTCAAAAAACGACATTATTACGTCATTATTTTTGCACCAACCTAATAGTACAGTACTCTGATAACAACACAAGCACATTTTTTGTCGACATGTTTAAACACGCATCTCAACTTTTCAGCTCACGAGGACAGAAACAAACCTACATGAACTTCAAATATGGACAAAAAAAATTCTACCCAACTAGAGGAGAACATTGTCAGGTTACCTCCTCCTAATGTTTTGAAACCACTACTAGGGGGTGCTCTCTAGACTATATTTACTCAGTGATAATTTTTGTAGCCTTTTCTTAGATTATCCACTTATTTGTCAACATGATAATCTCTTGTGGAGAACATGCTTTTCTTTGGGAAATGCATGAATTAACCACACATACACGATACACATATTTATGCATCTTCACCCACTTCACATACTTTGAACCTAGACAATTTTCACATTCTTTTGTTGCACACAGCATTGTCTTTGTCACTTGTATATCTTTCTTGTTAATGCATTATCATTTGTTTGTACATGTATTTGGTTCTTGTCATTTCTTTGTATTTCTTCATAAGGACTCACATCCTGAGTCCACCATTTTTGTTGTGGGAATTTCAGGAGAGGGCGTGTTAGATACATCTGCGTTTGAAATTGGGAATAGCACCTACAACAAATTGGGAACATCATATCCACCCGCAACATACCTTTCACAAGGTTTTTTGGACATAAGTGAGTGAAATGGAATAGTTTTTACATACCTTTTCACCCCTCTGAATATTTTGATAATCAGCTCTCACTGTTAAAATATTTTACCCAAGAACAGGAAATAATTGATGAAAACTAATAGGGTTTCCATCTTTGTTTTCTTAACATCTCGTCAGATCTCCCTTATACCATGTTTAATTAAGTTCTATTTATAATATGAAAGTATGAAAAAAACTGAATGTATTTTACTCCTAGCAATGTCATGTGACCTTGCTAATTTGAATAAATGTTCAAATCATAGTAAGAACAAACAGCTGGGCAAAAAAGACTATCCTTGAAAGGCTAATTATGATGTCGATAATTTTCTAATATTACACCACTGTTACTTTGCATTTACCAAGATAACTCACTTGCTATTTTTAAAACACATAAAAATACATTTATATTTAAAAGTTAAATATGAATCAGTAAATTGAAATTGGGAAAATAATATGCACAATGAAAGGAATTCTTTTTTTTTTGGCTTTTTGCAAAGATTTTCAAATTTTTAATCAATATTTAAAAATATTTAAAGATGTTTTTAGAATAATTTTACAAGGAGAAAATAATTAAAACTAACAAAAAATAATTTTGTTATTAAAGAAAGAAATCCAGGAAATAAATTAATCTAAAAAGCGTAGAAGTTATTAATTTAAAATTTACAGACATAAATATATACTTCAAGAACAGATTATATGTGTGTGTGTGTGTATGAAGATAATGAAACAAAATGGAAAAGCTATAAACAATGCATTTTGCTGAGAACATCTGTTGATTTTGGCTTTTTCAGGTCAGAATGAAAGACAAAACTACATGTAAGGAAAATGCATTAGGATTTTTAAGAATAAGAGAGGCAATAAATTAAATTACTTGATCAGATCCACTGACTAGAAACCAGAAAGGTGTTTGTTGGATTTTTAAATCTGCCTACTGTGTTTTTTTTTGTTTTTATTCTTTTCTTGCACTTCTTGACATTGGAACTCCCTTTCTCTTACTTGCTTTCCTGATAACAATAATTTTCAAGAATTTAAATGTAATGTCAATCAACATCTTCTGATGCCTTGATCCTTTCTTAAATCCCCCTATACCCGGTCTTTTCCCTTACTTTTGCGTACTGATGGTGCTCCTTCCTTGTCTACAAGTTTCCAGTGAGACCATTGAAAATAGAAGACAAAGCCCTGAACTCTGTAAAGTCTTTCACCTATCTTGGTAGCAAAGTCAACTACAGTGGATCTTTAGATGATGAAATCATGCATCAGATTGCTAAGGCTACCAGTGCTTTTGGCAAACTTTGCCATCACTAGGGGAATGAGTGGGGTATTCGACTGGATACAAAAATTTGGGTTTACAGAGTTGTTGCCCTTGCCAGCCTTTTGTACGGCTCCATACATGTACCATATATGCTAGCTATCTGAGTGCCATCTGTGGAATTAGCCTTCACGATAGGACATCTAACGTAGATCTGTTTAACAGGTGTAATATTGGGAGAACGAGACTTTCCTCATACAGTCTCAGTTACAGTGGACTGGTCATGTCATGAGAATGTTTGACGACAGGATGCCCAAGTTAGCCAGTTAGATCAGGGCTTCAGGAATGTAGGATGCCCATGGCTCAGAGACAAAGATAAGCTGAAAAGCAAATTTCAGCTGTCAGCATACCTCATAACACTCTCGAGTACTTAGCCTTGGAGCAGGTAGCATGCAGATCAATGTGTTTTAGTGGACTCAGCAGTTTTCAATCTGCTAGTCTGAATCATCTTCAAGAAGCAAGAGCAAGATCTAAAAGGTCAGCCAATCTAACAGAGATCTCATTCCACAATCCTCATTCTTGCTTCATATACGGCCTCCTTTGTAAATCACTAGCGGGTCTTAAGTGCCACTTAAGATTATCGCACAAAATTCATAACTGAATCAATTGGTTAAGTTGTCAGATCCTCATACAGCAAAACTGACAGGAGAGTTCATTATATATATATATATATATATATATATATATATATATATATAAAGAATATAAAGAATTTGGAGTAAATTTTATACAGTACTTCTAAAACACAAATATATGCATTCAATATGAAGTAAATACATATAAAAAAACATGAAAATCAAAAATAAATGACACACACATTATATATATATATATATATATATATATATATATATATATATATATATAAACATAAAAGTGAATATTGAAGCCTGTTGCCTCTCAGTGTTGACGTCAATGTTCACTTTTATATTTATATACACTCTGTCTCTGATATTGTGCACTTTATCCCATAAACATAGCACACCTTAAAACTATATTTCTTTATATATATATATATATATATATATATATATATATATATATATATATATACACATGCATGTCTGTATGTATATGTATATAAAGAATCTGAATTAGATTTTATACAGTAATATTGAAAGACAAATATATGAATTCAAGATACAAAAGTAAAGACAAAAAACAAGAAATACAAAAATAAAAGATATACACAAACCTGACTAGAAATAAACAACAAAAGATTTTGTCTTACAAAACTTAGTGAGATAAATAATTAATATACTGTTTATCTCATAACTTTATTGAAAAATCTTTGGCAGTTCATGAAAAACTGAACCCATTAAAAATCAATAGGATTATATTAACCTGACTGCATTATATATATATATATATATATATATATATATGTATATATATGTGTGTGTCTGTTGACTGGTGTTATGCAAGCAAAAAATGAGATTTTTAAGTACAAATTGTTGAAATACTTTGGAAAAAAGTGCTACATAGGTTTACCACTAAATACTTGTTAGAAAAATTCTATGACAGATTAAAAAGAAAGGAAGCTAACATTTTCAATCACCATTCCTTAGTTACAAGAAGTAAAGGTAGCATAACAGCTATTAATTCAAAAAGTGGAATTAACAAGCAGAGTTCAAATTCTTGCTTAATTTGGTGTATTCAATGAATGCATAGGAATTAAATCCTATATATATATTTTTCAACCAATAAAATCCCCATCAGAAGGTTTGTTTGATAAACAATCATTACCAAGTGGAAATACCACCAAAATACATGTGGGTAGATTTGACATGTGTTATATTTGGATCATTTAGAAAATAGCAATAATAACTCCTTTCATTATTCTCATAAATTCAAGAAAAAGATTTTGGTATGCCAGCGTAAAATTATTTTCTAATGAAAACCTTGTATTCACAAAGTTCATACATCTATATGAAATTAGATTTCCCTTATGAAGATATAGAAATAGAATCATTCTGCTTCTCAAGGCTCACAACCAATCAAGAGGTCAGTTTGGGCTACACATGCATACACACACAAGTTTTGTCTATTTATTTTAAGTAAGCTATTTATTTTAAGCAAGTTATACAAGCTAAAAGCTTAGATTGGATTTAAGCATTATCAATATGGTGATTTCCTTTCATCTTTCAGTGATAATGTTATTAAGCTTATTAGACAATATGAAAGGAACTTACTGAAAATAAATAGACACAACTTGTCTATATTATTTAATGAAACATGCAGCAATGAAAAATTGCTGCCTATATAATTTAAATAAAAAATTATCCTCCTAAGGTTTACCCATACGGATTACCTAGTTTTTCATAAACTATATATATATATATGCCAGCTGGATGTTTTCCATAAAAGCTGTCAGCATGCCATCTGTAGAGTTAATCTTCAAGATAGGATATCTAATGTAGACCTGTTTAACAGGTGTAATATTGGAGGAATCAAAACTTTTCTTATACATTATCAGTTACAGTGGACTGGTCATGTCTTGGGAATGTCTGATGACAGGATACCCAAGATCCTAATGTACAGCCAGTTTGATCACGGCTACAGGAATGTAGGATGCCCATGGCTCAGATGCAAAGATAAGCTGAAAAGCAACTTGTCAGCTGTCAGTATACCTCATAACACTCTCAAGTGCTTAGCCTTAGAGCATGTAGAATGGAGAGCAACGTGTTTTAGTGGACTCAGCAGGTTTCAATCTGCTTGTCTGAATCGCTTTCAAGAAGCGAGAGCAAGGTCTAAAGGATCAGCCAATCTAAAAGTTATTTCATCCCACAATCCTCTTCCATATGCAGCCTTCTTTCTAAATCACTATAGTCTTAAGTGGCACTTAAGATTATTGCACAAAATTTCATAACTGAATCAATTAAGTTGTCAGATCCTCATACGTCAAAACGAATGGGAGAGAGTTCATTATATATATATATATATATATATATATATATATATATATATACCTCCTTTATCTATTCCTTCCATGACAGTCATGTTAAGGCTATTGCCTGCCATGTAAATATAAAATACAGGAAGACAGAATGCATGATTATTACTAAAAACAAACAAGTACAAAAATTTAAATATATCTGGAAAGTGTTTTCACAGAGGATGGAAAGTTTGACACTGAGATCTGAAGACATTGGGATGGCCAAAGATGCCTTCCAAAAGATAAGCAGAGTATTAAGAGACTGAAAAATTTTGTTAGAAACAAAGAAAAGAGTAATGAACTGCTACATGATATCTGTCTTCTTACATGGCAGCAAATGCTGGACAATCTCCTCAAATATGAAGAAGGGACTTGAAAAGAAAATCATAGAAACTAGAAACAGATTGGTCAATGTTGTGAGTGCAAAAGAATTTATCAAATATTAATTGTAAGGGTCCACTTACTTTTGCACATCTTAATTTTTAATTAATATTTTTGTTCCAGCTTGTTAAAATTATTTGAAAGTGGTTGTAATTCAAACATTTTTTTTAATATTATTTTAGGGGTTCACTTACTTTTGCACAACACTGTGTGCATATGTATATAAGTAAAGATCTGAAACTGATTGAAACCCCCAGTGTAGAATCAAACCCAGGCTTTATATTGACTGATAAGGATATTTATCACAGTACTACTGGGAACTGACCTGCATAAATTGTTGAAAGTAGATGACTTTTGATCATGTTTACTTGAAAGTGTGAAAAGCAAAAGATTTTAAGTGAATCCCTGATGGTAATACTGACTTTCTCATGTATGTGCATTAAGATACCAATACAGGCAGATACTGATACATATTAAGACCCTTATACAGGCAGACATAGATATACAATAAAACCCTTACACACTCAGACATTGATATATGATAAAACCCTTACACACTCAGACATTGATATATAATAAAACCCTTACACACTCAGACATTGATATATAATAAAACACTTACACACTCAAACATTGATATATAATAAAACCCTTACACACTCAGACATAAATATTAAGATATTTATATAACAGACTAAGAGAGATTCTGAATTAGAATCTCTTTAATCATTAATAAATGTTGACTTAAGTTGTTAATTACATTGTGATGGGAACTGTAATAGAAAGATTCATTCTCCTACATGTATTTCCCCTGTCATGGGCATTATTATATCCATGATATAATAACATTATAGTTCACTGATGGAACAGGATGGCTGAAAAGAAAAGGAATGGAAAACATGCTTTGTTCTCAGAGAGACCTTTATACCACTAAGAGATACACAAATCTATTTTCATAATTAATTCATTGGGCCTAGAAGAATCCTCAACAGAATGCAGAAATCACTGGACAGCTGTTTCATCCTATTTTTGGAACTCATCAGCAGTGCGCATGCACTACTGAGAATTGAACCCGGACCATTACAATATGATGCAAGTGTCATACCCACTGGACCAACATGTCTCGGTGGTGGACAGGTAACAAACTAGACTTAATATACCACCAGCTATTCACAAATTCCATCGTGTGACACATCTGAGTCTACATTATGCCAACGGACTGTGCCCCCATAGATCACAACTTCTATCCCCAAGCTGCTACATTTAGAACATTAGAAGCTGGTTCAAGCAATGATATCTATATAGATTTTAAGGGGGATTTGAATAATCATAGTTACTTCATCAAGTCTAGAAGAATCCTCAACTGAATGCAGAAAGCACTGGATGGTCGTTTCGTCCTATTATTCGGGGTGGTAACTGTCTGGTTTCAATTCTTGGTCATGGATGCACATTGCTGATGAGTCCCAAAAATAGAAAAAGCAGCTGTCCAGTGCTTTCTGCATTCTGTTGAGGATTCTTCTAGACTCAATTAATTAATTATGATTATTCAAATCCCCCTTAATTTCTACATACAAATCTATACATATGTCCCACACACAAAGCAGAGTGTAAGGAGAAAAAATAAAGGAAGTGTCTTGCATATAATCTGACAGATACTTCTGTGTCTGGAGAAACCATGTTTAGGGCCAGATTTATCTACTATATTCCAGGCAAGGACATATTCTATGAGTGGGAAACAGCGGATCTTGGGTTTTCCCAAATTGAAGACTGCGAGCTGGAGTTTCTTTCTATAACTGGGAAAGATATATTACCAAAAGGAAACAGCCCCATGGACTTGTAAGCTGCCGAGGAGGCAGATTTAGCCTCTTCCCTGCTGGCCATGGGTGGCCTGTGCTAAAGAAAGCAACCTTTCAGTTTGGCTGCTGTAAAATGAACTGAAGTTGACTGCCACTCTTGTGGCTGTATGGAGTGATGTCACTAAGTGGTCTTTCATGTAACCCATCTGACTTATCTATACCAAAGGAGATAACTTCCTTCTGTATTGCTACAAGATATTTATCAGAAAATATTTTTGCCAATTTTTCTAACTTGACATATTATTTTCAGTTCTTTTATGGACGTTTATTGTTAAGTTAATCTGATTGATGCTGGTTAAATGTGATGTAAACCCATAATATTAAGCATTCAAAAAATGGAGTGTTATTTTTATTTCATTCAGTTTGAACTATCTCCTTTTATTTGGTTCTCAACGACTTTTTCTTCAGAAATGTCACATTTTAATCATATCTCAGAATATTGTTAAAGAGCCTTGTCAGATTAAGATTTTTAATTTGCTGTCCCACATAGGGCCAAACTAATTCAGAAATGTCTAAACTGTCAATGATATACAAGTATTTTCTCAGATCACTGATTAAAAACAGCTTCAAGCAAATGAAGCCTGTAGATCTTAGCAAGGACCATCCTTCTTTGAACCTTGTGAACTGGTGTGACAAAATCACAAAAACTGAGTTAGGTAATAGCAGTGACATCACTTAGGAACTTTCAACAGTAGCAACAACTAAAATGGATAGTATATATATATCACTCAAATGACATAATCAAGATGTTGACATTCCACACTAATTAAAAAAAAGTTTAGGAAAGAAACCTCAATCAATAAAGAGCAATAACAATTATTGGACTTAAACCTATTTTCCTTTCAAATTATTTTTGGTCAATGAATGCTAAATATTTCCACATGAGGAAATGGCTGATATTATCATTACCAAGACATTCAAATTCAAAAGGGACATTGTAGAACTGTAATCTCATTTTCTCTATGAAACCCTTACATTCCTTTCATACTGAACAGAAGTTAGATTTTTGAACAGTGCACCAGAAATATGGTCATGTCATATTTAGTCTTGTTGAATAAATACTAGTGATTATTTTAACATAATCTGTAAAATTTTAAGTAGAAAAAAACCCTTACACTTAGCATCAGAAAAAGGTAATTTAAATTTTTGAGTTACATAATGAGGAAAGAAGTCTTGGAGAATTTGACACACACGGGACATATTGAAGGCAAGATGGGCAGAGAGAAACAGCAAATAAGACATCAAATAAACTTGTGTAAATGGATAGCAGAACAAGGACAGGTAGAAAAGGAACAAACATTACTTGGAGCCTCAAAGGATAGGAAGATGTGGAGAGCCATGATCATCTATGTCTTTTTAGGACATGGCACATAAAGAATTAAATGAAGAATTCTTTTCATATGAAGAAATGGTTTCTGTAAATGAAAGTCAGAACATCAATAAGTAGAAATTTCATTATAGGTATCCCCCTTCGTGAAAACCATTTTACTTTCTCTGTTTGATGTAATGTTAGAATTCTTATTTTTAAATTTCTTTTCTCACTGATTTTATCTTTTTGTGAAACTGAAGGATTGAAGTTCTGTGTTGAATAATTTTATGCCTGAAAAGTTTTCTTTGATCCATTTACTATTTGAACACATGGTTTGTCTTTAGTCTGTGGATTTGATTACTATTTATTTTGTGGATTGTCCATTGTAATTGTTCTGATTCAAATTTAGATGGAATGTTCTTGAAGGTAAAGATTTCACTTTTTCTTCTTTAAAAATTCTAACTTCCTTTTCCCTGAATTCTTCTGCAAAGTATTTTAGGAATTCAAATACATATGCAGGAAATAAATGATGAAATATTATGAATATTTTATGCAAAATTCATAGAATAACATTTTATTCAATGCAATTCAATTACAAAAAAAAAAAATTGGTTTTTATCAGAATAGGCCAATATTATAAATTTTTTGTATTTTCTTACTAGCTGTCAGGTTATTTCATTGTTTTTCATGTTACCAATATGAAAAATATGATCTAAAAATTATATATGAATAATGGTAAATAAATAAACAAGATGGAAAACTGTATTGTGACATATTTCATTCAGAATTAATGTTTTTAAACAATTAACAGATTTATTGATAAAGTAAATATTATATAAAAAAAAGAAATACTCAATAAAGGTTGTTTTTACATACATCTATATGGTAAGGCTAAGAAAGAAAGAAGAAGAGGAAGGACTGATGTAACAGAAACAATAATAGTATTATTGATAGTTAAGGGGTAGGAGAAAGGAGAAAGAAAAAGCAAATGGAATTAGCACAAAAGGTTTAATATATATTATAAGATACACAAGGAAAAGGAAGTTTACAAATAAATCTTATATTAACTGAATAACTGTTTTTATGATAATAAAGTCCACATTGAATGTTCAAAGAAATGACTTACTTTTGTAGTCCATGTGTGGAATGTTGTTTTACTGTGAATGAGATTTAGTTGTGTGATTCTAATGAGTTATTAAACAAAATTGTTTTCTGTATCTAAATGTGGAGATTTTATATTCCACAGAAATAGAATGGAAAAATTTATAAGCAATAGTTGGTTGGTTGAATTTTATGACTTCAACTAAATATATTTTGAATGCAATTGTATGTCTTTAACTACAGATAAAATGTATCATTTGTCATTTTGCTATAAAAATGTATTGCTTATAATTTTACTATAAATATATATTTTTATACTTTCATAGTGTTTTGATTTTTGTTTGTCCATAGCTGAGATACTAACAGGTGCTGTCATTCTTTGCCAGAGTGGACCTGGGAACAACAGCAATTGGTTCCAAGTGTCAATAAGAAGTGGTTCCAGGCTCCTCAAAACTCCAATCTCCCAATCAGATGCCTTGCTGCCGAACGTTGCAAGCAATACAAAACTTTCTTTGCTACAAGTTTACTAAAGGTTCTTGATAACACATGTGTGTACATATGCAAGTTATTTGATATGTAAGACAGTAAAAGAAGTAATATATTATTGCTATGTGTATGCGACAGGAAAGTGATTACTTCAGGCTGGCAGATTTCTCTGACTAGAGTGGGAACAGCCATTTTTCACCTGGATGTCAGGAATTTAATGAAGAACAGGCTGTTGTTGGCTTTCTTTGATCTTGTTATATAGGAATAAAGTGTCACTGCTGACACTTGAGTTTGAACATAGATTGCCAGTGAGCAAACACTGGTGATCCCATTACTGAATGAAGTGGATCATGTAATCATGAGGGAAACGCATAAGTAGGAAGTCACATGACATCTAGATTGATCTCCATTTCTAGTCTATCATCTATTACTATTCAAATTGTTATTTCTATTCTATCCTCTATTATTATTGGTTCTGTTTTTCTAGTCTATCTTCTATTACTATATGAACCGCTATTCTCTATTCTATTCAGATCACTATACAGATTACTATTTGAGTGAGTATTATTGAGAGTGAGTGTTATTTGAAGGTGCCTGACACCAGTATTGTTCAACAGCATACTATAGTTGAATATGCAATTACAAAGTTTCTACTACCACGAGCATTACAAAAGTGACGAGTATTTGTTGGCATCACAAAAGTGGCAATGAGTGTTCGTTGACATCACAAAAGATCTGCTTCAGGTGGATCAAAACACAACAATTCTTAAAGTTGGAATGCTCATGATTTTTTTTATAATTATTTAAATTGAATTATGAATTTGTTTTATGTTGTAAAACAGGAGATTGCTTGTTTTCCTCATTCAGAATGAACATAAACTCTTGACATAGTAACTATCAATAACAACTTTTATACCCCAAAAATATAACTCAAGACAGAGATTACCTCTCAGGACTGTATTAACACGTCTTTTCATATAATTTCACAAAACTTTTTTTTTCCAAAATATTTTGCCTAAAATATTGAAATATTTCTGATTTATCAATGATGCTTTATTAATATATTATTATTTATACTATTTACATGTAAGCTATTGTCCTCATCTTTGTTGTTGTTATTACAACATTTTAACAATTGTGCCCTCCAGCCTTCATTAAATGCATGTTAATCTGGGTTAAACTACAGGGAATTCTGAACAGAACCCATTATTTAATCAATGGCAATACCATTCTTGTTCCACTGCCCATGTCTAGGGACATCTTGTTGAGTTCTTATTTTTTGATCCTGTTTCAACTGAGTCCAAGTACACACTGCACAGTCCAGGGATTGAACTCATAATTACTATATCACCAAATTCACAAATGCTTTAATCAATTTGACAATTGTCTGTGGAGTAATTGTGAGTTCAATCCTTGGAGCAGGCAGTGGAACAAGAACAAAGCAAAATGAAGGAAACTTCAATCAATACTGAAAAAAACATCTAATGGACTTGAGAAACATATTTTACTGGAAAATTGTTTTAAGCAAATGATTTTATAAATTTCAACCAAAATTAGCTGCTTGATCAATAAGTGCCAATGTTTCCTTATAAGAAAAAATAAATATTACCATCTGTCCTGCTGCCATCCTTTCAAACTTGGCTACTTGCTGTTTGTTTCCTTGTCTTGCATGTCCTGTAAGTGTTAAATTTTCAAAGCCTTGTTTCCTCATCATTGGTCAAAGTAATTTTAGCTGCTTGTAAATATTATTTTCCTTGTAGTTTACATTTTCTTTAAAACTTTCTTATAGCTCAAATGTTCTACATGTAAGAGTCTTGACAGAACAGAAGAAGCATTTGTGGAAGATTGCAATAATTTTCAAGGTTTTCCACTGTAACTTAAACAAACTTTATTTTTCTGAAAAAAAAAATGACATCTATTGTCCAGTATTTGTTGGATAATGCCAAAAATAAAATAAAACAGGCAAGTTTAAAAAGAAAGATATCTCTAGTGAACAAAAAATATTTTAAAATTCAGTCAGGCACAACATAATGACATCACTTGAGGATTCTAGCATTGTTTAGTGATAAAATACATAAAGATATTAACCTAAATTAAAGTTGAAATCATACTAAAACATGTTAGAAGGTCTTAATTGTCTAAGATATTTAATAATGGCATAGTCATTAAAAAGTGTGTGTGTCTAAAAATTTATACCTATTTAGGTTATCGATAAGCCGGTGTATATATGTATGGAAGGATTCATAATTTTTTACTGAAAGGAAATCAAGAGAAAAATGAAGTATTTTTTAAATTTTAAAGAAATTATCTGGTCATAAATATTTTTTTTTGCATTTAAAATGGTTTTGTTTTCAAATGAAACCAAGATATATTTAACAGTTTCTCTGAAAACAATGTAGATAACCTTTGGTTTTAATGCTGCAGCTTTTCACCTTTCTCTAAAATTTGCATATCAGAGTGTTTGAAATCCCGACAGTGTCTATAGCTTCTGGTCACTGACTTAAAAATTAAACATAGTAGAATATACAAAAAAAAACAAAAAAAACAGAAAAATATCTTTTCATTCCTAATTATGTGTGTGTGTGTGTGTGCATACACACAGATAGATAGGTAGACAGACAGATTCTTTTTGCATTAATTTCTTCTTTTACTTTTTCAAAAATATATGTTCATTTTATAAATATGCAAATCACAGTTTTATTTTTTCCCTTTCCACTCCTGCAACATCCCATAATATTAGGAAGTGCCCCTTAACCATCGTTGGTTTTCAAGTCAACACAGTACGTGTATTAAAATATGCAAATTATCTCCAAGTTTTCAGAAGTGGCCATTTATCTCAAAAACTTATATAGTCTGCATGCATATACTTACTTTCCAGTGCACTTCAATTTTATATGCACATATATATATATATATATATATATATATATATATATATATATATATAAACTTACATTAAAGCATTATTAATGTTATAATGTTTTTTCTTTTTCAGGCAGATATACAATCATATATGATGACTTTATTTCCAAGGTTTATATACTTTCTGACATTTTCTTGTATATAAGGTCTGAACAAAAAAAAAATTTAGTCATTTATTATAAATAAATGCTAGCCTACCTAGAGCAATAGTACCTCAGCCTTATTCTACTTCATTCCAGTTAAATTTCAGTATTCCTTTAATTTTTGAAAGCATTTTACAAAATCTTTTTGGGAATCACCATCAGTTACCTTATCATAATCTTTAATCTTGTCAAAGACATTTTAATAGGAACTTTAGCTCTGGATAAAGCCAGAAGTTATGGATTGACAAATTACGGGTCGGGGAGCGACTGACAGATATGAGGATGTAATGGTAAGTAAACATCCACCATTCATTAACTAAGCAGCCAGTCCTACTTTCAGTTGAAATTTATAAAATCTTTCTCTTAAAACAATTTTTAGGAAAATAGATTTACCAAATCCAGTACTGATGGTAGTTTCCTTCATAACCTTTTACTTGAAATAGTGTAGAATGCTTAACCATAAAACCCTTCATAAGATGTGAAGAATCTATTCACTCATGACACAAGTTCACTCAGTGGAGTCTCACTTATGACTGAGTAACTCCATTAGAGAGCTTCTGTTCACACATGTACTGGAAGATTGTGATTTGTTATCAAGTTATATCAATGCTGCACAACAAGTTCTTGAAATATTCAAAATATCTGGATACAGTTTGGACAGAACTTGTATATTCAATATACCCAAGTTTGATAGTCATTTTCTTTCACACATATACATGCAGGAAATATATATATATATATATATATATATATATATATATATATATATATATATATATGTGTGTGTGTGTATGTATATATATAGTCATCCACAGACAAACTGTTTTGCTGTATCACAGGTCATCAGTGTGGCTAAACATCTGATTACTTCAAGTCGGGATTGAAACCCGACCGATTTGACATCAGTCAGAGATTCTACCCCAATGCTATCATTGCACGGCAGAGCAAAAGGGAAATTTTAATGTTTTTGCTATGCAAAAGACATCAGTAGCTAGGAGAGCTTGATTAGAGTAGAAGAACAATGCATATATATATATATATATATATATATATATATATATATATACAGTGTGTTAAATGTTATGAGTGCGCATGTTTCATCCGTAAAGCCCAATTTTCATTTTGTCTGACCAAATTACTTTCTCCCAGAAATCATTAGATTCAATTTCATATTTCTTTACAAAATTCAAACTTGCTTGTACATGTTGGCATTTCAGTAATGGAGTCTTTCTCGATGATCTTGAAGTGAGACCTGCACAATTCAGTGATCTTTTAATTTTATCTTTACTAACTTCAATTCCATCATTTTTCAAATCATTCTGAATTTCTTGATGAGTTGAAAATGGATTTTTGAAAATGGATTTTTCTTCACCGTACAGGAAATGTATCATTCATTAGCCTCATTTAAGATACGGGGATGACCATTTCTTTGCATGTTTTCAATAGTATCAAATTTTTTCATTTTCGAACAACAGCACCAACTGTACTCACAAGCAAATTCAAATCTTGAGTGATTTTTCTATATCCCTTACCATCTTTGTGATTCTTTATGATCTTCTTGCGCATGTCATTCAACAATTCACCATTTTCTTGCAGTAGTGGCAACAGAATAGCTGCAGTGTCTCAGAGCTGTTATCTAATAGCCAGTTGAGTATCGTGCAGTGCTATCATTGGTTGACATATCACATCATATCAATATGGGTAGGAATCATGACGAAACGTCTCTTCTAGCATAATATTTAAATTGGTGTTAAATACTTTTGCATATGGGTTAGTTTATTTATTGTTAATAAATGTTTCTCAAAACAGTGGTTTTAAATTTTCCTTCTATGTTTTGATCAACAATGTTCATTTAAATATTTCCTATAAGTTTTGTTGAAATTGATCTGTTATTTTTTGAGATATGTAAGAAAAACCAATGTATTAAATACTTTTGCTATCCACTGTATATATATATAAGGTATGCTATATTTATGGGTAAACATGCTCAATATCTGGGATAGAATGAGTATAAATTTAAGAGTTGGCACTGAGGTCAACACCCAGTGGCAATAGTCATGCTTGAATACAATCTTCAGGCATGAAGATTGCAGTTAAGCATGAAACAGACTCAGCATTGACCTCTATGTCCACTCTTATATTTATACACACATATAAAACAATTATCATGAAAATATTTATAGAAAAAACTAAGGGAGTCTACATTATGGTGTTGGGAAAGTGGCTGAAGCTTAGTTGTCATATTTTGTCAAAGTTTTTCTCTATATATAAAACGAAAGCACCAGATCAGTTGTGGTAGTAACATTCAAATCATGGATGATTGGTAGACCATATAAATTTGCAAGACAGATTCAGGCATGAAAAATTCTCTAGCATAACACAGTAAACTAACTTTTCTCGCAGCAAATTTTTAAACTGATTCAATATAATCATTTCAATTGATATCAATGGGAAACATTATCCCAAGAAGTTGTATTGAGTTGCTCTCCTGGAGTTGCTGACAGAAAGTAAGAAAGGTTCTTTAAAATTATTGATAAACAGAATTTTCATTTTGACACCATTAAAATTAACAAGCTATTTCTAATTAAAAATAAACTAAAGCTTATCTCTTTCTTGTCAACTACAGTTTTCAAAAATTTATGAGCAATTACAATCTTCATATTGTGCCTCCTGGAGTCCTGTACTCTCAATTATCCTGTCTACACAGTAACATTTTCTCAGTTTCCTTCATTCTCCATGCGCCATAGTGGCTTTGTTGTCTTGATTTGGGTGAAATGATTAAAAAAAAAAAAAAGAGAAAAAAAATGAAGCTAAGTGAGTAATATCTATTCATAAATAACACCCATACTTTAATCCTCAAGACCAGTGTTTCCCAACCAGTGTTTCCCAACCAGTGACCCCTTTGGGTACAAATCTTTAATCAATGCCCTCACCCCTGTCAAATTCAATTTCAAATATTATACTGAATTCATCTTTCATTGCACGATAACACTTAGGTATTAGTGCAAAAATAATTCTAATATTGTTTTATTTTCTATTATAAATGCCAATGATTAAAATGCTAAAAAACAACTTTTATTTGATAGCTTATCACAATATTTTCAATGCAGTGGTTGACATTGGTGCTTACTGACAAAGGTTCTTATTCTAGGTTCCATGCTGCTTAGAAGTAATTGTAGATATCCTTGTTTTGTAATTTGCAGTCGGTTTCTTTGTTTAGTAAAAAGTTGTGTAACTGTGTTGAAACCACATTCAGCCATATAGGGTGTTGGAAAAGCAATGATGAATAGTTTGATAGCTTCCCACAGCGTTAGATACCTTTCACAAATTTCTTTTTGTAGCCAATATTGACGAACGTTTAGTATATTCACTGCCCTCCAAATGAAATAATAACTCCTAGTGCCCACTTTCAATGTAACAAAGCCCACAAGGACTTATGATTTTGAGAATCTGAAACTCACTATCTCAATTTTAAAAATAAACAGAAAATCAACAATAATGATTTGGCAAGATTAAATGCCCAATTTGCTTATTCCTACACCTTAATTTTATCCAATGGCATTCATCAAGTAATCATGTTTCATTTCATTCAATTCCATGTTCAAACTGCCATAAATCTCATTTGCAGGAGATGTCCCCTAAACCCTCCAGGTAATCCTGAACAATTGTTGCAGGATGACATGAGGTGTCATCTTGTTGAAACACAACAGTGCTAATTAGTTCATCTGCAACCAACTGAGGTACAAGGAATTGCTGTAATATGTCAAGATAAATTGGTCCTGTAGCTGTAACTTTGACAAAGACAAAAGCTCCATAAATCTTAGATTTTGTCAAACCCACCCAGATAGTAACCTTGGATGATTTGCTTTCTCAATGTTAGGCATTTAACAGCAACAACCAACAACTTTCTTTTTAATCATTTCACCCCAAGCAAGCCACTAAAACATAAGAAGTGACTGCATGTGAAAAAAATATAAGGGAAAAAAAATTGTTAAAGAGATATAACAATAAAAGAAGATGAATTAAAAACACAGAATATAATGATAAACATTACATTTAAAATTTTGAAGATCAAACTTGACAGGAAAGAAGAAGCCAGAAGAGAGTTTTACAAGCAAGAAATGTGATAAAAAAACTGTTAGCATAGAACTATTTTAACAGTAAGATGATGAGACCTTTCTAGTGTATACTTAAATTCATAAAGTCTGGTTACCAAAGAGGAAATCTCATAAGAACAATTACCATTATAATATTTATAGAAAATACACAGGAAAGCTATGTTATAGCAACAGGAAGATGACTGAAGCTGAGATGCCAGGTCAGGACTAATAACATTGCAGATTCTTCTTTGGGTTTTATCAAGAATTTTTAAATACATAGCACAAGCACCAAACTAGATGTGGTAGCAATATTCAATGCATGTAGGAATGGTAGATTTATAAATGTGTAAGATAGATTCTGGCAGGAAAAATTGTGAGAAATATGCATTTATCACAGTCATAAGACAAACTTAAAAGAAATTTTCTTGTTCTTAAAACCCAAATCTATTATTTTATCCAGTTCTGTGGTTAACATCATAGCTAATATTTGAAAGAGTTTTCCTTTCATTCATTGATTAAAAATAAATTTCGCCATAAATTGTTTCAAAACTTTAACCCTTCTCCAACTGAAAAAAAAATGATGATCTGTATGCTCATATATTTTCATCCATGTTTAAACTGAATTAACTGATTCTTTTGTCCATGCTTATAACTATCATATGAAACTTTCTCTTTCTAGGCTTTCAAGTCAACAAATTTTAAGTGAAATTTGGTTTAACATTCGAAACAAGACTAATAAAAAGAAGTTATGAAGTTGTTAATATTTTTCTCTATATTTCAAGGAGTAAAAAATTTCAGTCACATTTTTAAATAGCCTCGTATGATCAAAACTTTCATATGGAAGTCATGTATGGCACCAAACCTGTTCAGAAATATCTAAATTGTCAGCTGTAGACAACAAATTTCTAAGATCAATAGTTAAAAATGGTTTTGAGTAAGCGAAGACTTACAGTCTTACCAAAGATCATCGTTCCTTGAACATTGTGGACTGGCACTATAGAATCACAAAAAAAGAACTGTACCAAATAACAAAAACCACATCACTTGAGGACTACCAACAGTAGCAACAACTAAAATGAATTGCACATGTAACTCACAAAGAAAACAATAACAATCAAGATGTTGACGTTCAGCACTAATTCAGATGAAAGGTTGGGAATTAAACTGGAAATAGAGATAACAGTTAATGAACTTGAAAAACGCATTGATTTAATAAAAAGATTTTATAAGATTAAATTGAAAGTAGCTGAGATGCTCAGTAAATGAATGATGAATGTTTCCTTATCAGGAAACAGCTTATATTACTGTTACTACTGCTACAGAATTTACCACAAATAAAAAGAATTTTGCAGTCATGATAAAGTTTCTTTTATTAGTAAAACAGGGTCAAAGCTCTCCAGGTGATTCAAACTGAAGTGAATGTTTATTGAGCTTACTGTCATAATGCAAGAAATAATTACTAATTTGGGTTTCTTCTTTTTAGTAAGAAGATGTGAGCAGACTTAATTGCCGGCATAGGGTAATTTTATCATGTAAAATATTGATTTGCATAATATAATATGAAAGCACGGAGGAAGGTTACAAAAATAACATATTTCCACTCTCAGAGATAAATAATATCATTTACATTTTAAGCATATTCATCTCTGAATTTACTTATTTTTCTGCATTTGTTGCCGCCCACATCTCAATTAATAATAACTTTTTGACAAGTAATTTCAACTCTCATCATTCTATCATCAGTAGTCAGTAAAATACATTATAAAAATTAAAGTTTAAACGGTTAACTAGGCATCACCTCAGGAACTCTGTATTAGCATAACAGCTGCTTTACTGATGAGGCCACAAAAACTTTCTAGCTGAAATCATTTGAATCTAACCAAATTGCCTTTCTTTTTTCCCCTCTTTCGACCTCATATATCATCTTTTTTATTTACATATATTTAGTATTATACTATTATCTTCTTGATTTTCATAGATGAAGTATATTTTTTGTTTCCAATGTACATTCTTTTTCTTCTGTAATGTACCATGACACTTCAGGATATGAGCAATCATGGTTATCAATAACTCACTGTCCTTTGTTGCTTTTAGCAATGTTTGTCTTTTCATTTACACAAGATCATTAGGTATGTTACACACTTGTCTTCTATATTTCCTGTGAGTATCAACTTCTCCAAGCTCGCTTTCCACATTATGAGTCCTAGGAATCTTAATTGCCTCTTCCTAATTCTAAGTATAAAGGTTCTTTTTCTTTCTGTTTTCCTTGAGACTTCCATGTTACTCATATGATCAGTCCATGTTATTCTTAGTATACTTTCTGTTGCCTCAAGTCTTACCTCACGGATTACTTGAGGCAATGGACATATGGTTCTACAGAATTTCAAACAAAGCAAAAAGTGCAGAACTGCTATTTAATATTGGTCCATGAATATGGCAGTGAATGCTCTTTGTTTTCAATGAAATTTTACAGTTTCTTAATACTCTATCTTTTGGAAGGTGTCTTTCACTATTCCAAAGCATCTTTGAAATTCAGTGTCACATTTTCCACCCTCTGTTAAAACACTTTCCTTTGCTGACTGATAAACATTGTTTGGTTTGTTTTATGGTGTATCAACCTCAATCGGTCATTTAATGCTGACAACTTTTTTTTTCCTGGTAGTACTTTTCTTTTGTCAAAAATCTATTTTGGTTAATATGTTTTTCCTCAAAAATATATAGCTGGTAATATTCTTTTTTCAAACATGTATAGCTGGTAATACTATTTTTACAAAATGTATAGGTGGTAATATTATTTTTACAAAATGTATAGCTGGTAAAATATTATTTTTCAAAAATGTATAGCTGGTCATATTATTTTTCCAAAACGTATAGCTGATGATAATATTTCTTCAAAAACGTATAGCTGGTAATATTATTTTTTCAAAAATATATAGCTGGCAACACTATTCTTTCAAAAAAAAAAAAAAAAAAAACCGTATAGCTGGTAATATTATTTTTACAAAAAACGTATAGCTGGTAATATTATTTTTTCAAAAACATATAGCTGGCAACACTATTCTTTCAAAAAAAAAACGTATAGCTGGTAATATTTTTTAAAAAATGTACAGCTGGCAAAATTATTTCTTCAAAAACATTATCAGAGGCCTTGCTGTTGGATGCAGTTTATCATCATACCCATAATGCGGATGTAGTTTTATTTTCATACCCAGGACGTGGATGCAGTTTATCGTCATACCCGAGATGGCCTGCTGGATATAGTTTATTGTGATACCGAGGACTGATAAACATGATATGATAGGCTTAAAATTATAACAAAAAAATCAAGTGAAATTATGACAAAGATAACTAGTTGAAAAATGATGTAATGAATATGCATACACCTGCGTTCCCACTCACAGTAATATGATTGGCTGGTGTCAGTCATAAATACAGACTGATGTGGAGGTACATGAGGATGCCTATTGGCTATGCCTATTGCCTACCACTACGATGAGGACCAGTCCATTACGGTTACCTGCTATATTGTTCTACCCGGTTACAGTAGTCCAAAACCACTTTGTTACTTCGAACAAATATATCCCTTTCTGGGACATATCAAAAAGTTGATAACAAAGTTATCTTGTGTTGAAATCATTGAATGGAAATAAGTCATCCCTATCACTGCAGTTTTCTATTGAACTTCTAAAATTTTATTCAAAAGGATGCCATGATGATTGCTTGCTGTAATTTCATTGAAAATACATTTTTAATTCTACTTGCAGTAAGATGCCAGAATATGCACTGCACTCACTTTCAAGTCATATTAAGAAAGCAATGAGTTGGGTTGATCTGATTTTACACCTAAAGCATAGAAACACCTGCATCAAATTTTGCAAACATGGGAAAGATGTGTAATGCAGGGTATCCCTAAAATCTGGACAAATCAACAATAATTTTTTACCTTCACATATTAAACATGCTTTTGTCGAAAAAAAGAATTGATTTTTTTCTGGGGTATGCTAACGTGTAGAACAATCACGTTGTCAAGATAAACACTCAGTTGTAGAACAAGTTGAGAAAAGACACCTCCACCTTGAGAAAGAGAGCTATTTATGGTGTCATGGAATATCTCATTGTGTTCAAGTGGGATAGTCCATTGCTTGGGCTGTGTACATGAGTGGAGGTATTTCTGTATACATACCAGCTTGATTCCAGTCAGTGTGCGAGGTTTGTATTGAGTTACAACCTGCTTTATTTTTGTCTGCCAGCTGGACGCTAGCTGGGACCCTTACGCCGGTAAGTGTTGTTATTATTGTTATTCTACATAAAGGAGAAGGTGTACTCAATGAAAATCACAGATGCAACACATTTGATTGAATGCATAAAGAGTGAATGTGCTAAAATTGATGGCAATGTGTAGTTATTGAATCAAATTTACATGAATCATGAAAAGAGCACCAACTTTTGAATCACAAATGATGGAAATCATATTAAAGATGTCATTTGTTAATATTACAATTCAATAAAATGTTGAAAATTTCATTTCTTGAAAATATGCATTTTTGCCTATGTGTCCAGACTTTAAGGACACCCTGTATACACAGTTATATAAATAATGTCCCCCAAACAGGAAATGGATTATCTCTTAGACACTTCCTGAAATTAATTGATGAAGTAAAGAGTGAAATAAAATATAACTTAAAGTTATAATAAGTTATTAAATTAGTCAGCAATTATTATCATTTAGTAGGCACCCCCCACCACTTCATGACACTATACATCTTATGGCCATATCATTTTGAAACACCAGTTCCCATATAATCACCATAGTAAAGCAATGTCAAGTCTGGTCAGTACCTAGATGGGTGACTGCTTTGGTATACCAGCTACTGTATGCTTAGATGTTTGGGTGGTGTAATGGATAATGGCTTAGAATTTGTAAGTTGTGTTAGTTATAATCACTTACATGCAAATAGCCTTGGGAAAGGTACAAATCTACCTTACCTTGCCCAGTTAAGAGTTAATTTTTAAGACTTGTATCAGTACCTCATTATTTTCTCCAAAAAATATTACTATATTAATTTTTTTTAAAAACAACCTGCAAAAGATTGATAAGCCATAAAAAACAATCAATCAATGCCATTAGACAATACTTCATGAAAACAAACTATAATGTTGCAATCCCTATTCATCCATCGTACGTTACTCAAGTTAGAAAATTTTTTTGTTAAAGTTTTACCCTTGAAGTTTTGAAGATCCAAGGTTCTATATTAAAGCCTTATTCAATCAGGTGTCTTATCCTGAATTTTTTAAGAAATAATAAGTTTTGGTTTACAAACTATCAAAAAATTTTTTAAAAAAGCCACTGAACCAGACAAAATTCCAGTGGTTGTCCTTAAGAATATCAACCCAGAATTATCCCCAATCCTACAAAAATTATTTAACTGCTGATTGAGGGAGAAATCTTTCCTAAGCCTGTGGAAGGTGACAGGCATATGCCAAATCTTCAAAAATATGGGGGACCAATCCACCCTTTCCCATTATAGACCCATTAGTCTCCTCAGTATTGTCTGTAAACTTTTTGCAGCTTTAATCAACAAGAAGGTTGTTGAACGCCTAGATAGAAATAACTTCTTGTGCAATGAGCAGTATGGGTTTTGATCAGCCTGATCCACTGCTGATGCCCTATTTACCACTACACACAGAATTAGTGAGGCCCTTGACAACACTCACACCACAAGAACCATAGCATTAGATATCTCGAAGGCCTTTGACAAAGTGTAGCACAAAGGTTTGCTACTCAAGCTCTCCAGGTACAGAATCACTAGAAAATCCTTCCTGATAAGTAGATCCCTGAAGGTAGTTATTAATAGCCAGTCCTCTGATGCTCTGGTGGTCAATACAGGTGTCTACCTAAGAATATACTTTGATCATTTGTAAATATCTATGCCAATGATACAGCAATATATGGACGGACATCTAAAACTCTTGACAATAAGACATTGGCAGCTGACCTCTCTTCCAAAATAACACTAATTTCTCAGTTGGCTGGTTACATTCAATGCCTCTAAAATCAAACTGGTTATATTCCGTCACTGCCAATCAGACCCTAACCCTGCCACCAGTCATGATGAGCCAATGTCCCCTTGAGGAGGCCCTGTGTCATGAGAGGATATTGGGCCTCAATATCACGCCCAACTTCGTCAGACTCCTATATACGATCCATCACTAAAGATGCAGGTAAAATGATTAGCTCCCTGTACTGCTCCAGTAAGTACTTGACTTCTCATGCTATCTTTTAGCTTTATAAAGTCAGATCAGGCCAAAAATGGAGTACTGTTACCATATATAGGTGGGAGTTGCCCAAACCTCACTTTCCAGTTTTGATACAGTTCAAAGGTATCTCACAGATGGGATGTGGGGAGTCTCTCACTTCACTATTGCTACTACCATGGAAAGTGCTTGGACAAACTACATTTCTTGGTTTTGCTAGGTCTAACCTTCATGACTAGAAACCATGATACCACTTACAGAGTAGTAAACCACCCACGTTTTCTCCATTTGCCTTCGGCGAGAAGTAAATTCCACTCAAGTGTGAACCACAGCCCTTTAGAACAGACTTTCATGACGATGTTTCCCTGATCGCTACAAGCTTAACATGTTTAGTCTGGAGTCAACCATTATCTTACCCGCCTATCCATATAAACTATCCCTTAATGTAGCTGTCTACATCAAGTGGCCATGGGGCCTTGAACAGGGTGCACAGTACTGTAAAAAAAAAAACATCAACCAAATTCTATCTGAATTTCTGGGAGGAGGAATTATTATTATTTGCATTCACACTAATGAACACATCTTTGTTTTTACCAAATTGTTTTGAGCATTTTACCCTTTGGCCTTCTTCAGGTTTCTATTTTTCTTGGTAACCTAGAGATAATTTTGAAGTGAACCTGTTATTTAATCTTCTGAGGTAGATTTTTTTCTTGTTCTGCTCTTCATGTCAAGTGATATCACATCCAGTTTTTTTAACTACTCATTTATTGCTCTCTCCAAGTCTGTACTACTTGGCCCAGGAATTGAACTCAAAAATAATATGCCAGCAAATTCATAAATCAACACTTTAATCATGTAGGTTTTCTTCATTGAAATGAAGGCTTCTTTTCCTGAACTCTTTAATGAATAATAAGTTTTGTTTTATAAATCACTGAAAAGAGATTCCAACATCAATCAGTCAGTTCTCATCTTTGTCGCCATATTTATCACAACGTCCTTGAGGACATCTGGGTATGAATTTCTGGGTATTATAAACCTAATGCTTTCAGCAACCATTTTTACCAGTGCTCATATTGCAATTTTGCTGTTATCAAGGACACATGGCACAGTGGATAAAGGCGTTGGTTAAATCCAGTGACAGACCCAAAGAGTGTGAGTTCAATACCCAGTTAAGGCAGTGGAGAACTTTCAGAGGGAAAATTAGCAGGAGATAACTGATAACTGACATCCATCAAACATGGCACGTGGAACTAGAACAGTCTACCCCAGTGATCGAAATAAAGGGTTCAGTTTGAAATTCTAACCACCTGAAGAAGGCCAGAGTGTACAATGGCCGAAACATCGTGATGAATATGGCAACAAAGATGAGAACAATAGTCTGCATAATGTAAATACTGTACATAATACTACATCTCAGAAATTTAGACAGATCAATCAGTCAATTTCTGTCTATATGTCTGGGATTATCATGAAACAAAGAAAAGAGTATTGAATTGTTACATGATATCTGTCTTCGTGTATAGTAGCTAATGCTGTACAATCTCCTCAAAGATAAAGAAAAGACTTGAAGCAACAAAAATGGGGTTCAACAGAAAGATGCTGAGGATACTATGGGCCAAATATGTGAGCAACAATGAGAATGGAAACAAAAAGGAAACTTATACTTAACATCAGGAAGAGGCAGTTGAAATTTCTGGGATATGTAATAAGGAAGGTGGGCTTGGAAAATCTGTCACTTACAGGACAGACTGAGGGAAAGCAGGACAGAGGAAATCAGTGCATAATGTACTTGATGGGCTTGAATAAATGGATGGTAGAACAGGATTTGGGAGAAATAACAAAAAGACAAAGCATTAAAAACTACAAGGAAAATGTGGCATTGATCTCTTATGTTCTGAGGGGACAGGGCGCATAAAGGAAGAAGAATTTATAGTCAAACTAATGCCCCCTCATCTTTGTTGTTATTACAATGTTTCAGAGACTGTGTCTTCCATCCTTTTTCTGTGTTACCCAATCTGGAAAATCATGAGGAAATTTAAAACTGAACCCTTTATTTTATCAATGAGATAGACTATTGCTTTTTTTGTTATTATTATTGCTACTCAATTATTGTTCAGCCTGTTTCTCTCTTGAATTTGTATAGACAAGGATTAAACTGACAGTTATTATGCCAAACATTCCAAGAACCAATGTTGCAATGTTCTCATGTCCTGTAAATTAAACAGAGTTCAGTTTTAGATTCATTGAAGCTGCCCAACTGATCTTAGAAGAATGCTGGGGGGCAAAATGATCAAAATGTAACAGCAACAACAAATAATGTAAATAATCAATCTCTCAGAGTATTGTTTATAAAATTAATTATAAGACCACGTGAGAAATACCAGTAGAATTTGGGCCAACTTTATATTTTTTTCTGCATCATAAATTTTTGTGAATTTTCATTTCATGATGAACAACAATGTTGCAAACTGAGGAGATATGCATTAACTATTAATTTAATCTGATCAACTTTATCGCACATGATAGAGCTCACTCGTTGAATTCTTCAAATGGAAAAAAATATGAAGAAATGATTAAGATCATTATAGCAATTAAAACAATTATTAATTATTAGCAAACCAATTAATTCAAATTCTCAAGATTGGTTGATTTTTGCTTTCCAGATTTTGCTGGACAGACATATTTTCTTTATATTTTTTCCTTCTTGATTTATTTTCTAAATTTTTCTTGTATGAATGTTTTTTTTTTCTTTTCTTTGCAAATACAAATCAAATATGAAATAATGTAAATTCAGTCTGACAGCCTAGAGCTACATTAGTTGACTGGCAGTTATTTTTCTCTCCCCAGTTTTTTTCTCATGTTTTATGAGTTATCCAGTAATTCCATGAGTAAATTTTGAAAATTCAATGTTGTACCCTTGTAAGAAACAAATCTTGAATCTCCAGCAAGAGAGAAAATTATGCATAGATGTGTTCATATTAGCATACATATACAAAGGCACACATGTTATTACACTATTATAAACATGCACACACACATACATATATATATATATATATATATATATGTACACATTTTTACATATACACACATGCATATATATATATATATATATATATATATATATATATATATATATATAGAAACATTTTTACACATACACACATGCATATATATATATAGAGAGAGACACATAATTACATATACACACATATATATATATACATTTTTGCATATACACAAACATATACATTTTTATGAATGTACACACAGATATATATATATATATCTATATATATGTCCACATTTTTACATATAAACACACATAGATGTATATATATATATATATATATATATATATATATATATATATATATATATATACACAAATGCATTTTACATATATGGGTACACATGAACAGACACATATATATATGTGTATATTTATACACACACAAACACATATATATATATATACACACACACACACAAATACAAACCTTTGTGTCTGTGTGTGTGTGTGTGTGTATATATATATACATACACACACAGAAATATATACATACACACATATATATGCACTACATACAAAGATTTTTATATACACACAAATATACACTTATTTTCACACATACATAGAAAAATTTGTATACAGAAATATACACATATATACACATATACAAAGATATAAATAGACTATAAATAAAATCCTAATTATACGGAGTATACAAATACATTTATATTTATGAATTATATGTTGATTTCTTTTTCTTTTGTGACTTATGTATGTGTGTGTATGCATATTTTACTATATTTGATGCAATCTTTATATATATATATATATATATATATATATATATATATATATATATATATATATATATAACATCATATATATTCAAATACACATACACTCACATTTTAACATTGTCAAAATCACATTTACTTATGCCTGTACATGTATATATATATATACAAGCCTGTTTACTCTAGATATACATGTTTCTAAACACAGATATACACAGAGAAATGCATATGTCTATTCACTCATGCAAAATAAAATGTATAAAACTATATATATATATATATATAAGCATACAACACTGTTTTATTGTTGGGTTATATAAATGTATTAAAGTCTTGTATATAAAACCTATATAGATAAATATTAAGAAAATTATAGATACATATTCATCGATACACATACAGGTATAAATTCTGACATTCATATATATATATATATATATATATATATATATATGAAATTGTTTGTTATAGATATATATATATATATATACTATGCACATGAAGCTATGCATAGGAAAATGCACAGACATATACTGACACATTAAAAAATCAAATATATAAATCTAAGTAGACACTAGTTGCTAGGCTAAAAGACATGCAAATCTACCAGAATATATCAGCCAGTCAGCCAGCTACCAACTAGTGTGTCTACTTACATCTTGGTTAGCCTATGAAATTTTAAGCCGACCCTTATGTATATATATATATATATATATATATATATATATGTATGTATGTATGTATATATATATATATCAGCAAATAGATACATATTACATTCATAAATACACATATACACGTATGTGTGTATATATGTGTATGTGTGTGCAGATAATTTTATATTACAGCCTTTTCTATACTTTATAGACATATCAGATATGTTTACATATTTTTACATGTGTCTGAGTGCACACACACACACATATATATATATATATATATATATATATATATATATATATATATACTGTGTGTGCACAGTGTCTAAATTGTATACACATTTGTATTAGATAGATGAGGCTGATAAATCCAATCTTGCAACTTGCCCAAGGTTTACCCCCACGGGAATGTACCAATTGGCATAATGACTGAATAAATTGGCATGTTATTACTGTAGAAACATTGTGTAAATAAAATTGTCTTTGCCTTTCAACATATGTACACACACACACACACACACACATATATATATATATATATATATATATATATATATATATATATATATATATGTATATATATATATACTCATCTACGCAAAAAGGCATTTGTGTGAATATATTTCAAAGTATGTATATATACTGTATACTTTATTAAATATATGCTCATATATATATATATATATATATATACATATACATATATCCACATTAACAAAGATTTTGTTGATCAGAATAAATTCTGAAAATAATGGTAAGCTGTCTTTATAATCATAGTACTTGATATCAAAAGATTCCAAATTAATAATAATAAATAAAAATTAAATATGTTTACCTATCTTGCAGAATTACATCCACTCTTCAGGAGACAATGGTAAAGTTGCATCCTGGAAAGTGGATTTAATTCTTCAAAACTCACAATAAACAATTTAATTTTATTTCTTACCACACATATATCGTAATACATTGGATTTTTAAAGTAAATAATATCTATTATTATTCCTAATATAAAACATTAACTGAATACTGTTAATACTTACCATATGTGTATAAAGAGAAATAAAGAAATGTTTGCGTGCACACAAATATATTGAAAGTAAAAAGCAAAAAAAAATGTTCGTCTCATATCACTGAAGAATGTTTAGTATTTAATGACATGTCCATTATTTTATATGGCAATGCTCAGATATTCAGAATAATTTGAAGCAAATTTTTTGCAGAAATCATCACCATTTTTATCCCATTCCTGCTGAAACATTTTGGTGATTCATGTAGCAAGTCAAAATTTAAGCTCCTCTAGAATTTAGGTATGCTCTGTTTGGTCAATGAAAATTTACAAATTAATAATAAAAATCAATCCCAAACTACATTTGAAATATGTCCAAAACCTTTGTGTTAATTTCTGTTAAACCGCTTAATAAATTTAGATGACTAGAGTTTGGCAACTGATCTTTCCCCTGATCTACTCTTCATTGCTGAGTCTCAAAGCCAGTCTTATTCAATATCTCCAAAACAAAGCTAGTGATGTTTCACCACCACAGAGCAAACCCTAAATTTATTCTAGTCTTGATTAAATTTTTCTTCTTATTTGCATATCTTGGCTTTCGCTTGAATTTACTTTGGGAATGGAACTTACAAAATGGATTTCAAAATTGTTTCCTCAACAATCGGTTATTCCATAATGTTTTCCTCTAAATGAATTGGAAAAGGTTATACCATTCATTCATATAATTGAATCTAGTTACCTACTACCATAAGGCTGCTTTCCTGAGCCTTTTCTATAAATACTTTTATGGTAATTGTTCAGATGAGCTCTTTGCTATGGCACCTAGATTGTATGAATTTAAGTGCAATACTAGACTGGCATTGCAGTCTCATCAATTTATAGCTAGAACTAGCTAGATGTAGCTGGAACTTCTATGCTAACAGTTTCTTTTCTTGCACTTTTCCCTTCTGGCACCATGCTTTCTAGCCAACTTTAATCTGCAAAAATTTATATGGAATGTCAATCACTATCTACTGTCCTGCTGATTACTCTTTTCTCTTTCTACATATTACTAATGTTTCTGTTCCTAATTCCTCCACACCTTGTAACTCCTTGCATCTTACTAGCTATACTGACTTGCTTGGGGTGATACTGATTCAAAAACAACACATATTTTATAAAACTAGAACATTCAGCTATTAAATAAAAAATATATTGTGTCTTATATCTGATTACTTTATTTACTGCTAAATAAAAATTCTAAGTGAACATCTAAATGTATTAATTCCATATTTGCCAGGGGTTGTACATCATTGACTGGTAACCACAATGCTGAACTTCTTCATGATCATTTGCACCCAACTATGGACTCTATGTACCCCAACAAAGATGAGCTATTCCAGAGAGATAATGCATCATGCCACTAGTTCTAAGTTGCCCAGACTTTGTTAACATTATGGATATGAAACAGAGCAGTTATGACTTTTGAGAAAATCTGAACAAGTAAATGTGCTTTACAAACAAATAAATCATTGGATTAAATGGCAGTTTCTCCAGCAAAGGGGGTTGCATGATCAAATACTACAAGAGGGTATATTTTCTTTAACAAGTTTTCTTGTGTGTGTAAGCCAGTAGATGAAATAAAATACTGCTTAAAATAAACAAAGCATCTACTCAAATATGGTTATTCACTAAAAATAACATTTAAAGTAATAAAAATATGTATATATATATATATATATGTATGTATGTGATTTGATAGACATCAATTCTATGGTAACTGTTTCATGCCTTAAGTAATCATCAGACCTTGGTCTGTATATAGAATAAGCCCTCTATCCCCAATATTAAGCATATATCTCCCTATAAATAGAACCAAATTTATATATATACATATATATATATATATGTATATTTATAAATTTGTTCAAGTAAAAGTACATTGCTTGTCTATGTATGCACCCATAAACTGCATGCCTATAAATACACAGCATGCACACAAACAAATAATACATACTTACACGTAGATGTAATGTCTATCAATAACAAATCATGAAAATTAATAATGATTGATCAAAACAAGGATGCACAAACCATGGTCACTTGCTTCATTACCTTCCAAACACAAACATATTGATCATTCTCTCATCCATTTAGATCAATTTCTATCTTTGTCTTATAACTAGATATCTATTTGTATAAGCAAAGGAGATTTGGTTCTAGAGAAAGATGCTGAGAATAGTATGGATGGAGCATGTGAATAATTAGGAAGTCTTAAGGAAAATGATGACTATACAATAGAATCAGAATGAGATAGATGAAATTTCTCAGACACATAATCAGGAAAGATCAGTTGGAAAATTTGACCTTCACTAGACATAGTGAAAGCAAAAGAAGAGTAATTTACATAAGAAGCTTATTTAAATGGATAGCAGAACAGGCACTAAGAAGGATAGCAAGAAGGCAAACATTGATAAAAGTTACAAAGCTTAGGAAGTTGTGGAGGGTCATGATTAATCTCCCAAACAAGCCTGTTTAAATGGATAGTAGAACAGGCACTAAGAAGCATAGCAAGAAGGCAAACATTGATAAAAGTTACAAAGGTTAGGAAGTTGTGGAGAGCCATGATTAACTCCCAAACGAGCTTATTTAAATGGATAGCAGAACTGGCACTAAGAAGGATAGCAAGAAGGCAAACATTGATAAAAGTTACAAAGGTTAGGAAGTTGTGGAGGGCCATGATTAATCTCTCAAACAAGCCTGTTTAAATGGATACCAGAACAGGCACTAAGAAGGATAGCAAGAAGGCAAACATTGATAAAAGTTACAAAGGTTAGGAAGTTGTGGAGGGCCATGATTAATCTCTCAAAGAAGCCTGTTTAAATGGATAGCAGAACAGGCACTAAGAAGGATAGCAAGAAGGCAAACATTGATAAAAGTTACAAAGGTTAGGAAGTTGTGGAGGGCCATGATTAATCTCTCAAAGAAGCCTGTTTAAACAGATAGCAGAACAGGCACTAAGAAGGATAGCAAGAAGGCAAACATTGATAAAAGTTACAAAGGTTAGGAAGTTGTGGAGAGCCATGATTAACTCCCAAACAAGCTTATTTAAATGGATAGCAGAACAGGCACTAAGAAGGATAGCAAGAAGGCAAACATTGATAAAAGTTACAAAGGTTAGGAAGTTGTGGAGAGCCATGATTAACTCCCAAACAAGCTTATTTAAATGGAGTGCCAAAATGTCCTCAGTCTGAACAAAAATAAATATTTAAGAAAATTATCCTATGTGGTCAGATTTTGAAAATTTGGTATGACTGAGAAATTTCATGTCAATATCTATTCTGGTTTAACTTCTCTATCACAATATTGTCATCTTGTTTCTATTTCATATCAGACCAAAAATGGAGTATTTTTGTTATATCTGGACTGGACAGCCCAATTCTCACTTTCTAGTCTTGACAGAGTTCAAAGACATTTACGCAGATTTGTAAGTGATGATTTATTTTCATCTTTACATCCTCTTACCCACCAACAAAACATCACAAGCTTATCACTAATCCATCACTATTTCAGATGGGCCTCCTTAGTTCCCCCAGTTCAGACCTTCACAATTAGGACCCACATTCACAATTAGGATACACAGCATCAAAACATCCTCATTCCTTTCATATTCTATTGCTAAGTAGGAAATTCCACTTAGCTTCTTCCCAAGATCTGCTACTTTTGGGGAACATAGTCCCAAGAGGTTTTCCTAATAACTAGTCTTAAACTCTTCAAGTTTAGGATCAACCATTATCTATTCTACATATCCTCATAATCTACACTTCTTTTTTTATGTCCATACAATAACCTCATGCAGTTTATATCTACTTTCAGTGCGTGAATATTTAGTTAAAAGAAATATCTCTTCATGTTCCTTTAAGGGAAAGAGAAATTGGTGAGCTAAGTTTCAGTTTCAAAGAATCCATCTCTTCTCCCCTATGCTGTGGGTTAAACAGCAGGGCATACTGATGCTCTTTAGCCTAGTTTTGCAATAGTCTAAAAGAAAGACAACTCTGAATTAAAAAACACATGTAATCCTGACACCGGATTTTGGTCTCTATTACCTTGACTGAGGTTAATTAAAAGTAAATTTTTCCTGCTGTTGACATCTATATCTCCTTGTATCTCTCTTCTTGTAATCACTCACTATGTCCCTTTTTACCTAATTATATACCCATTCATATTTACCTGTTCTAATGTATTTATCTGAAAGGAAGTATTGAAAAGTTTGCAGTCTGACCAAAAAGATATTTCAAAAAATTATGATATTTGATAAGATTTTGAGAAATGGGTGCAAACTTTTCATTATTCAAGAAATTAATAAAAATCTAAAATTAGCAGTGTTGCATAGGTTGAAGTCTGAAGACTATCACTAACAAATGTCAAATATCTAATTTCTTCTGATAAGATTGTTACTTCATAAACTGATGCAAGTCTTAGATAAAAAAGTACATTCCTTGACATTTATATAAGAAAGAAGTTTTTATACAGTACTATTGAGAAAACTGATACAAAAATAAACACTAAGTACTTTTCAGACTACTTTTGTGAATTCTTTAACAAAGTATGAAAAATGGTACAGTTTTATAGTTTCCACAGGATGTTGATATTGTTCTGAATAACCCCTTAAAATTACATTCTCACCATTTTAAATTTTAAATACTACTAAAATCCAATAATAGACTTTCAAAGGAGCGTCTTAAAATTTTTGAATTTTAAGTAACTATACAACATTTTGCTTTTGTTTGTTCTCACTTGCCTTTTGATGAATGGAACATGTTGACAAAAAATAAGTACTGTTTTCCTATTGTTTATTTTAGTCAATTTTTCTTTTCTACAGATATATTCTGAGAACTTTCACACATACTTATATATATTAACTATTCAAGAAGAAAGACTGATTTTACAAGGTGCCTTACAGTTGTACAATGAAGGGAAATTTAACTCCACTTATAATCATTAGTTATACACATGGAGCTTGAACTATGTCTTTAGATACCTCAAAGGTGTTTGACAAGCTTTAACATGCTGGCTTTCTATGCAAACATGAGAGCTATGGTATCATGGGATGTATATTTAACTTAATCTAATAGTTCTTAACCAACTGAGTAATGAAGGTCCTGTTGAATGGGCATACTTCCAAATCATTTCACACAAACACAAGTGTCTCCCAGGGCCCTATCCTTGGATCTATGCTGTTTCTGAGCTTCATCAATGATCTGCCTATTTATCTGTTTATCTGCGCTCTTTCAACATTTGCTTACAAATATATATATATATATATATATATATATATATATATATATATATATATAATTTATGGCTTTGAAAATGACAGAATGCATTGTTTTAAGGGACCTTTTTTGTCCAGCACTTCTTCAGAAAGATTCGTAAGAACAACAATAATCAAGATGGCAATAGTGAATAAAAAAGGTCCCTTTAAAAGAATGCATTCTCAAAATATTGACTGAAATATATTTCATTGACATTGTTCAAGAAAGAATTAAAAAAAACAAAGAAAGTAAATAAGTAAAAAAAAGAATGAAATAAAATTAATGTGGCTAGTCGGGGTGTGCAGATCTGAGCCGTTTCAAGCTGGCGATATACTGAATAGGCAATATTTTTCTTGTTTTAATTTTATAGATAATCTTTTAAAAATCTCTAATGACTTGTATGCCATGTTTTCCAAAGAAAACATTTTTATTTCAACTTACAGTTTTTAAAATGTTCATTTTAAATAATTTATTCCATACAGTATAAGCTTTTTTAGCAGAATGTATCTTTTGAGAAAGGGCAAATTAAATTTAGCTTGACTTAAAATCAGTGAAAAGCAAAGAAAATGGCAGCCTTAACTCATTGACTCGAGGGTTGGAGTGAAGGGTGTGACTGGGGTAGTGTTGAGAAAATATGATATCAGTCAGTTGTACTAATCATAAGTGTACAATCGACACACTAATGCATACATATATACAAACACATACTCAAGATAGATACATGTTTTCCATGTCTGGAAATTTTTTTAAAATATATGTCTATTTTTATAGAATTATTATAATTAATATTAAAATACCAAAAGGTGTTTTTTTTTATTTCATGCAGAGAGATTTTAAAAATTATTTATTTTAGTTAAAATAAAGGAAACATTATGCCAATAGTATATTTTGTCAAAGATTGTAATGAGCCTAACAAACATTGATGACCTAGAGTCACCACTATATATATATATATATATATATATATATATATATATATATATATATTTCTACTAGTTTTTCTTTATCTTCTTTGATTTTGTGCATGCACTTGCTCCTTTCCATCTCTATGTATATCTATTTTTTATTGATATGGATTTAACATCAAATATCCTTGATGATTCTGCTAGACATTCACAGTGTCTATGTTGTAGAATTAGGAGAAATGAAATAAATTATTCTATGATTTTCAGACCCATGTTTTTAACATTCTTTGCTAATTATGTAATATATCAAAGTGCCTGCATGATAGAATCAATGATTTTTCATCCCACTGTTACAAGTTATTTAATGCCAAAATCTAAATTTGAAAATTGTATACCTTCAACTACTGATAAAATCTATTGCTGGTCATTTTACTACAAATATGTATTGTTGGTACTTTTGTTATTGTTGTGGCCTTGTTAGGGCCAGAAATAAAGACACAAGAGAGGAATTGAGTTAAACAAATATATTAACAGAAACAGTAATACAAACATATACAAATGAAATTGTTACATCAAGAATGTTCAGTCCGACTGTCAGAGCTGACTGCTAGAAACATTCCAGTGTTCCTTTTTTTAGATTGGTAGGTGGGGTCCATGTGTGTATGGGTAAATTACCATAACAGTTATTTAAAAATGTATTGCTAGTATTTTTATACCTTCATAGTGTTTTGTTTGGCTGGGGATCACTATTGTCCATAGCTGGGACCTTAACAGGTGCTACCACCCCAGTTCAGTGAGGACATGAGAACAACAGTTGAAAGATGGTTCCATGCTCCTCAAAATCTCCAATCTCCTGATCAGAGGCCTTGATGCCAGATGTAGTTTATCATCAGACTCAGGACTAACTTACATTTGTAACCTCATGATTAGATTATCATGTGCATTTGTCTTTTTTTTATATCTTATTTTTTCAAAATGTCACTTGTTCATAAAACAACTTGTGATTTTGAATTCAGTGAAAAGTATTTGGACATTATGCTGTACTTTAAAGTGAGAATAAATCTTTTATGATTTTTTTTTTTTACATCTGGCAGCACCAGTTTAACAAGATCAGTGAAAACAACATGGGTTATGAATTTAGCTATTTCTGTGCTAAATGTGAAGTTTTATGGATGCTATAAAATGGAAAATATAATTCACCACTTGCTAGCAAACATTTCAATAATATAAATAGATATATATATTTTATATATGTATGTGTTTTATGCAACATTATTTTAGCTGCAGGAATGAAATTTGGCAATTTATGGATTCTTGCCCTCTGTAATTTTATAGTCTGTATACAGTATGTACTTTTGATATATGAGTTATTTGGTTTTAATATGGGTGGAGGTGAACTTGAAGGAAATAAAACATTGAGTAGAAGAAAATTAAAATATTTTTGTATTACATATTCTTGATTTATTAAACAAAAATTATCTCTAGAAAAATGTTAGATGGGAAAAAATATCTGGTAAGTAGTTAAATAATGGTATATTCATTTAACAATTTCTGGGAAGTAGTTACGGGTTTATTCATTTAAAAATTTATCTAGTACATAGTTAATGGTTTATTCATTTAAAAATTTATCTAGTACATAGTTAAATAATGGTTTATTCATTTTAAAATTTATATGGTATATAATTAAGTAATGGTTTATTCATTTTAAAATTTATATGGTAATTAGTTAAATAATGATTTATTCATTGAAAAATTATCTGGTAATTAGTTAAATAATGGTTTATTCGTTTAAACATTCAGACAAACCACTGTGGTGCAAAATTTTTCATAGTGCACTGATGGAATTTAGGAAATATTAAATATTGTTTACAGTGTTTATAATTCTCTGTATCATTGGTCGGAATTGTTCAAACAATTTAGTATTTTTATTTTTGCTAACAATTAATGACCGGGACATGTATTGAGATACTAGAAATGTTGATGCTTTAAATTGAACTGTAACTCTGTTGAAACTGCTCATAGAATTCAGAAAGTAAAAGGAAATGAAACAGTAACTGATCAGACTGCCTAAAACTGTTTGAAGCATTTTCAGTGTGATGATTTGTCTCTGATTCCATAATGGTAGGCATAAGTATTGAGATTCTCATAATTTTGATGCTTGCTTTAAAATTGAACCTCAAAGCTGTTGAAACTGATCATAGAATTCTGTTAGTAAAAGAAAATGAAACACTAACAGATCAGACTACCTAAAACTGGTTTAAGCATTTTTAGTGTGATGATTTGTCTTTTGAAATAAAGCTCAGATTTGATTAATAGCAAATTTTAATATGAAAACATTGACTTATTTAATAAGATCTGGCATAGCAGATACAGTGCTATCAGTTCTATTCAGCTGTATCTTTTGTTTCAGATTTCATAATGGCAGACACAAGTATTGAGATTCTTGCAATATTTGAGGTTTTATTTTAAATTGAACCTCAAAGCTGTTGAAACTGATCATAGAATTCACTAAGTGAAAGGAAACAACACAGGAGCTGACCCTGTTACTTAAAACTGGTTTAATGGTGGTAATTTGTTCTTTGAAATAAACCCCAGAAGTGGATGACTACCAGTTGTTAATAAGTTAAAAGCTTAACACAGTCATTAGCTTAATTTTGATCTGAAATATTTCATGTTTATACTATGTAATTAATAGAAAAGTGTCCGGTTAAAAACATTGAAAAGGAAAGAGATATGCTGAAAATCAATGTTTTTTTTCCTTCTTTTATCATTGGGTGATGGTCTTATTGATCTACCTTTTATAAACAACACAACTTTATTCCAAAGCTTATTTAATGTATACATCTAAAGACTATCTATGACTATATTTAAAACATTATTATTATTTGGTTGAAGTCACTCCTAGCTCTACTGGGACTATGTTACCCAGCACTAGCTGTTTCATAGTCGGATTATCGGCGATTAAACCGGTACCCACACAGAGTTTCTATATGAGGAGGGTGGCTAGTCACCCTACAGGATTAAATACAAGACCTGTTGAAAGGGCGGAGGAAGCTTTTTGCTCAACGACCATCTTGCAAATTTATCCTGGGAGTCTTGGACCCCATCATTTTTTTTTTGTTTTTAGCCATTGACCCTCTGTAAAACCTATGACCAAGGACTTCACTTTCACTAGCTTGCTAGGCCATGACAAATAGAATCCCGGGTGTATAAGGTGGGTGTGGCCAGTTCAGCATACACTGCACTTCACTTCACTTAAAAACTGGTTTAATGGTGGTAATTTGTTCTTTGAAATAAACCCCAAAAGTAGATGACTACCAGTTGTTAATCAATAAGTTAAAAGCTTGACAGAGTTAATAACAGAATTTGATCTAAAATATTTAATCTAGGTGATTAGTGTGAAAACATCAGGTTAAGAGCATTGAAAAGGAAAGAGACTATGCTGAAAATCAATGTTTCTTTTTTTCCTTGGGTAATTGTCTCATTGAGCTACCTTTTATAAACGACATAACTTTATTCCAAAGCGTATTGAATGTACACACCTAAAAACTATGACTATATTAAAGTCATTATTATTATTATTCTGTCATTATCAATAGTATTCAGCTGTATCTTTCATTTTCATATTTCATAATGGCAGATACAAAAATGATTGAGATACTGGCAATTGTGATGCTTTATTTAAAACTGGACCTCAAAGCTGCTGAAGGGTTAGAAATTCTGCCATCCAGATTATTTTTATATTGGAAATCTGAACATCCAAATTCCAAGCAATAATAAAATAAAGAAAACATGGGTATACCTGTTAAATAAATGTTTTCTGTTTGCAAACATATGTATATAAAATTGTTAAAATCGCTATAGTTAAAAAGTATTAAAAATAGTCTTTAGTTGAGTTAAAGTATTTGGGTAGAAAAAAAGCTGTCTTTTAGAAAAGACTTAAATAATTGGTTCACAGCCAATGACTTCAAATGAATCATCTCCAGCAACAATAAAGATGGTCAGTGAATCTTTACAAACAATAAAAGTTTTTTCTCTACCTCAGATTTTTTCTTTGGACCAACTATTTAAAAGCCTTTTCTCAACTCAAACCAAACAACATGCCAAAAAGATTCTGCAAGACAACACACACCACTATTGTTGAAGCTCCTTTGTTTTAAGTTGCCAACACAAGTTTTTTTCAGCACACACTGATGGGAGATGGTCTCATTTTTAAAGTTAAGAAAAATAGGGTTTTAGTCTTAGATGACTGATCAAATATTTCACATGATGTTAATTTCTAATCAATAGACACTTTGGTTTAAATGGTGTGCTGTATTGTGCAATCTTTTTGGCCTGTTTTTATTATTGTCTGTTATTGGGTAAAGTTTAAGTGTGTTTTAATATGATATGTAGGTATGTAATTGTGTTGGAAATAGCATTTCTTTCCTATAGGTGGAAGGAAATAAAAATATCTGACCTTGCAACCCAAAAATGATTTTTGGGTCGCAAGGTTTCCTGGAATTAGATGACCATCAATTGTTTGGTTTGATTTGCTTTATTTTTAAGGCATATAATTCAGTAGTTTTGATAAGTAACAGAAAGGTAGATACAAGTTTAGTTTGTACAAGAGTCAAAATGTTAAAGATGGGTCTGATTTGCATGATAATCAAAAGGGTAGAAATAAGTACAGTAAACAGGTAGGCTCTCTTTTTGAAAATAGTCACCCTACTACTAGGTTGCAATCAGTATATTACTGACACTATCTGACAAAACAAATATTCAGTTGTTAATTATGATGCTTTAAGATGAAACGCAGCATAAGAAACCTTTCAGAAGTCTTCAGATCATTAAAAGATACCAAAAGGTATAGAGTTACATAAGCTTCAAAAACATTTAAGAAAAGGGTTTTATTATTAAAAGAAAATATTTTTGATATACCCAGAAATGATCTAAAATTATCAAGTCTTTTTTTGCTTTTGTTGATAGTGATCAAAGTTTTGAGAACATAATTTTAAAAACATGGACTGTACATAATTTCATTATTACAAGAAATTAAACAATTTAAAAAAAAAAAAATTCTTCTTTGAATGCCAGTCAAAATAAATAAGTTAGAATGAAGGCTTCAGAGGTCAATTCTTACAAGTTCAATAATTGCTTGATTAATTATGGTTTTGTGTCTGTCTAAGGTAAATTTTGCAATTAGTTATAGAATAGTCATATAGAATAGAGATAAAATGGTTTAGCCCACAGAATTGATTAATTAGAATCACACAAAAGGATATTTTTATTGCTAAAAATTGCTTTACCAACAACATAATTTTTTTCTGATGTTTTAAGACGAGAAATCATACATTTGTTTGTTTCTGAATCATGTCTTCATAGTCACAACATTTTGCCTATAGGAAAGAGGACTTGGAGAATTTGAGACTCACAAGGCATATTAAAGGCAAAAAAGACAAAGGAAAGCAGTGTCTAACATAGAGGTATGTTAGACACTGCTTTTCCTTTGTGTAAATGGATGTCAGAACAAGGATTGGGAGTGATGTTGAAAAGACATACTTAAGAGCTACAAAGAATAAGAAGTTGTGTAGGGATATGACTGACAGCATCTTGAAGGGAGACAGAACATAGAAGAAGAAGATCACTGCATTTTTTTTCAGGTTTCTGTTATAATTCATGAAATTCCCGGAATGACTTTGTGGATAAAAGCATTTGAAATCCCCAGAAGGTTAACAATTTGACACCTGAAGAAGGCTAGAGTGTACAACAACTGAAACATTGTAAATATAAAAATCAAGATCAGAACTGTAATCAGATTAAATCAGTGTATGATACTGTATGAATTAATTGTTAATCTTGAGGTATTAAGTCATCAATCAATGATAAATAATAAT
>OZ010573.1:117661044-117688544 GCA_963932145.1 Acanthosepion lycidas
ATGGTCAAGTGGTTAGAAAGTTTGCATTCTGACCATTAGACCTGGGTTTGAATTTCACCATGGTTAATTTGTCATATAGGAGACTTTCTGATGTTATCGAACTGGAGGAATCAATCCCAACATGTGGCACCTTTGGAAAGTGCTTGAAAACCATACCACGAGTTGACCCAAGCCATTGTGAGTGAAATTGGTAGTGTTTTATCTGGTATGATCAACAATTTGAACAATGGGTACCATTGTTCAAATTGTTGATCATACCAGATAACACACTCTTTCACAGAAACTGTAACTAAGGTCTGCTCAGCATAGTTGCTGTATAAACCACAGGTGGGCTCTGTGGGTGTTGAAAAACACAAATGCCTCTGAGCAAGTGTCTGTAATAGGGACTGGCTAGGAGCCCTAGTAGACAGGTATCTTCGAATAGGAGTGGCCAGCTATACAAAGATATATATATATATATATATATATATATATATATATATATATATATATATATATGTATGTATGTATATATAAATAAAAAGAAAGAACAGTCAGATATATAATCCGGTGTTCTTATAGATATTTTTATTTTTACAAAATAGTACTCAATGTAAATTTACAGAGCATTAATATTATAAATTAATTGATTTAAAATATGGTTTTTCGCATTTTTGTAATAAAAACATATTTTAAATCAATTAATTTATAATATATATATATATATATATATATATATATATATACAAACATACACCTCACACACTACAGTTCAAATGTTTAAAGTCGTCACTGTAGTTAGCATGGTATGTACTTGAAAGAAGAATGAAAAAAAATGAAAAAGAGCTCTTAGTGTCACTGAAAAAAGAATGAAATCAATTATCAAACTTTTGCAATGAATGCCAAAACATTGTGCTGCAGCAATCAAGGGTAAAGGAGGATATTTTGGCAAGAGCAAAATTCAGTCATAAAATGCTTTTTATCTTTTTGTCATAATAAAATTTCAAATAAAAGATCATGTCCCACTTTTGAACTGTAGTGTGTGTGTGTGTGTGTGTATATATATATATATATATATATATATATATATATATATATATGTACATACATACATACATACATACATACATACACAGCATCAAAACATTGTAGTTAAAGATAAAAATTCTTGTTCAAAATGGGTATTTTTCATTTCTTTGGCAAGTTCAAGATGTTACAAAGGTAGCTGATGCATCCATACCATGTACACAACAACCAATTTCACTGTCAGTAAAAGAAAATGACCATCTGGCCAAGACGAAAATGCCAAAAATTTGCCATCATTTAGGAAAAGAGAAACCCCCAAACCAGAAAGAATTCCCAATGTGCTGAGAAAGTGCTCAATATGATGGGAAACCACTAGACTTGAACTTGTATTGTGGCGATGAACACACCTCTTCAGAAGAGGACTTGAACTCATCCAAATACATGTAGACTGATGCCGAGAATCATCAGGGGAAGAAGTAAACAAGTAGAGAGCTAAAGATCTAGCTTATATGCCTACTACCTATTTCAGCAAGATTACATTGACTTCAAATGACATATTACTTCTTGATTGTGTTATCTTCATTCAATGCAATGGAGACTTAACAACTTGCTTTTAGCAGTATGCACCTTTGCTGACATCATACTGTTTCCTATGATATCAAGTTTGGTTGTTGTGTTCATATGGTACGTATACATCAACTACACTTGTATCATCTTAAATTTGCCAAAAGAATATAAAATTCCCATTTTCACAAATTGTGTGAAAATGCATGAAACTTTTAGTTGTGGTTCACTGGAAATTTATTTAGAAATATTAAGGTTCTACCAGGTAATATGGCATGAAATACTTTTCCTCCGGTATGCCTTTGTGGCATACTCTCTTAGGACTTGCTTCTTTCTTTATATGTCATGTCCCTTCAGCACATTGGTGATCATGACCCTCCACATCTTCCTGACCCTTGTAACTCTTAATGTTTTGTTTTTTGATATTTCTTCTAAACCCAATTCTACTAGTCAAGCTGATCATGTTACATGCTGCTTTCCTTGTCCCTCAATCTGTCCTGTGGGTATCAGATTTTCCAAACCTTCTTTCCTCATTAGGTGTCCCAGAAATTTCAACTGCCTCTTCCTGATATTAAGTATAAGTTTCCTTTTTTGTTTCCACGCTTTATAAAACATTGATATTGCTCACATGTTCAGTCCCTGATATCCTCAGCAACTTTCTGGAGAATGACATTTCTGTTGCTTCAAGTCTCTTCTTCATCTTTGAGGAGACTGTCCTACATTCACTGGCATTCAAGAGAACATATGTCACATAAGAGTTCAATACTCTTTTCTTTGTTTCTAACAGAATTTTTTTGTCTCTTAATCTTCTGCTTAGCTTTTTTATTTAAATTATATATAACTCACACAGAAACACTCCATCTCTGATACTCTTACTACATAAATATGCAAATTTTAAACAATATGTGTACATGTAAATCTGACCAAATGTATTATCATGGCAATACTGCACCATAACAATTTTTATCTGCATTTTTTTGACAAGTCTCAAGATACAAGATGTATTTTCAACCAATATCTGTCTAATTTGTGAGTGTGGGCATGAGTGTTCCTTTAAGTGTTGATATATTGAGCTATGTCCAGCCAAATGGAATGTAAGTCATTTTGTTAGCATTGTTGAAGTAAAGCCAACATATGTATTGATATTTTTATCAGAGATTGATATACAATGTTGGCCTTTTGCAAAATGCTAGTTGGCAGTGAAGAGTTGTTTTGGATAATTAGGTTGGTTGCATTAAATTTAGTATATTATATAATTAATTTATTTTTTTACCTGGATCAGTGGGGGATGTATTAGTACTTAAATTATTTTTTTAGAATTTTTCCTCCTGTTTATAGTTGGAATGCATTTGATTACGATATTGTAATTTGATATGTTTAGAGTTATTTGATGATGTATTTTATTCATTTTTATTTATGTTAATATTTCTCATAGCTTGTCTAATTTGTTCATCAACAATGAAATTAGGTAAGTCATTATTAATGAGGGTTGTTTAATATTTTTTAATTCAGTGTAGAAAATCTTTTTCTTGAAGAATTTGATTTTGCACCATTTATTAAGCTTTGTACTCAGTTTTCTAAGTCTACCAAAAAAAATAAAAAATAAAAAAATAAATCTGTGAACTTGAAGGGATCACAAGAAAAACTAATTGACATGATATGTCTAAATTATTTAACCAAACCTGTTTGTGTATATATATATATATATATATATATATATATATATATATATATATATATATATATATATACACATATAGTGCTGGTATTAATAAAACAGTACTCGATGTAATAAAACAGCGCTATTAAGTATATATTAATAAATATACATATCCCTCACCATTAGCATGACTCAGAGTTTCATGCATGATGCATAGGGTCATATATTATGCTGGAATTACAGTTTTTAATTTAAAAATTGTATTTGGCAATTAAAATAAGCATGAATTATATATATGTATAAAAAGAGAAAAGAAAATTTAAAAAAATTTAATTGATAGTTGGACAAAAACAACAAGCACTTTTTTTATCAAGAAGAGCTTTATGCTGGACAGTAAGTAAAAGCTTTGAAGGTTATAAATATTGTAAGCTTCCAGAGATGAATCCTGTCAAACATGTCTGGGCATTTTTTTGATTATAAAATGTCTATAGGACCAAGAAGAAAAGACTGGCTATTTGTTCTTTATCTCATCATTCTGTCAGATTCTGATCTATATCTGATCCAAACTTATGTATATATCTTGAACAATTAAAAAAAAAAAAAATTTTTAAATTAATTAAAATTTCAGACACACTGGGTTTTATGTTAATATTTTTTTTATTATTTAAATAAGGTTCCTCAACTAGTTACAGCAATCATGGTCACCATCAGGAGAAAAATATTCCTGTCTGTTAGTAGCAGTGATCTACAGGAGTGAATGACTGTCTCTGAAGAGTGAATTTTGTCTGTAGTTTTCATTTGTTATTTTCTTGTTAAATTTGATCAGTCCTTGTATTGGTTAAATGGCCTCTTTCAAGTTTTTTTTTTAAATTGAGGCTGGAAGATTCATGAGGCTCAAAATTCCCTCTTTAGTCATTCTGACAGCTTTATTGTTTGCTGGGAAGGAGATGTGTGTGTGTGTTTAGTGTATGTTATCTTTTAGTTTTTTTGGCAGGTGTGGGGATGTGTGTATATATTTGTGTGAGTGTGTGTCTGTGGGGGACCTCAACACCTTTGCAAGCATGTCTGTCTAGTGTCATTGAGAAATGTGGTTGGGGAGTTGATCTATATGATAATACATACAGTGCAACCTCAGTTCTCAAATGTCTCACATGTTTGGACAAATTGGTTTTCAAACAGAAAATTTGAGATGAAAATGTCTCGGTCATCTGAACAAAATTTCAGTTCTTGAACAACATTACCAGACCGAGTTAACCTAAATGCAATAATTTCTGAGTCGACTGCCATGTTATATACATTCATGTGTTGTGTTGTGTTTTTTTTTCCAATTTTATTGAACTGTGACTTTTTTTCTCTACATTGATTCCTGTTGGAAAAATATTTTCTGTTTACGAACATTTCCGGTTACAAACGGCCTTCAGGAAAAAATTAAATTTGTGAACCAAGGTTCCACTGTATATATATATATATATATATATATATATATATATATATATTTGACAAAGTGGAAAAAGTTTTCATGCATTGCTTTAGGAGTTTAGTAAATTAAACAGATGTTTACATTGATGCAACTAGACATGCACACAAAGGTGAGGGGACAGTGAGAATTTTAAATTTGCATTTTTTTTAAATATATACATTGGGTACACAGTCTAACTGATTTCATTTACTTTCTTTTGTTAGTGTTTCCATCACTTTTGTAATTTAAAGCAGGCATTCAAATGTATGTCATTATATCAGGTATTAGGGTCACGCCCTAAAAACTGATGAAAACCAGAAGGAAAATTTTAATCCCTTTTCTCAGAACAATCAGTCCATCACATATTAAAAATTCACACAACCTGGTTGAAAAACTAATTGGAATAAAAATGAGTGACTTACTTATGGTGAGCTTAGATCTTAAATCCCTTCACACCAACGTTCCTGTTAGCAAATGTTTAAATCATTTAAAAAACCATTCAACACAATCAGAAATAAACCTATCCCTACCAATAGATAAAATAATAAAAATCTGCCGTCTCATCACCAATCAATGCTATTTCACATTTAACAATTTTTATAAATAAAAATTTGGATTATGAATAGTTTTATCCTCTAAATTGTGTTTTGGCATGTATTTTCTGCGAATTTTTTGAATCTGATCCTTTCCAAAATATTTTACCTCAACTTACTTCTGGAATATCGATAATGCTCTTTTAATATATTTCCATGAAACTAATTTACTTGTACTTACAAATATCTTTAACACTTTTCATATCTTTCCTTCCTTCTAAATATTTTAATACCTTTCATATCTTATACATTTCATATATTTTTCCATTACAAATTCATGCAAATATTTTTTATACTTTTGATATCTTTTTCCTCATGGATATTTTTAATGCTTTTGATATCCTATCATATATGAAAACATTTTTTATGATTTTGATATCCTTTCTTTCTTCCAAATTCTTATCTGATAAATTATCATATACATATTCAATATATTCATATATATCTACATACATTGACATGCTTATAATAGGCTGCATAAAAATGTTTTGTATAAATATTAATATTAAAATGTCAATTTTTTCCTTAGATGTAAATTTCAAAATTGCTAAGATATAATTGTTTGCATTACAAATTTTCTTTGTAAATTTGACAAAGATTAAAATGCAAAACAAGTTCGTTTTTTTTAAAAAATCAAAAAGAAAACAAAATTTATTAAAAGGACATTTAAAAAGTTAAGTTAATTCCTTACAATTTACCCTACAGTCTTGAAATTTTCAAGATTTGCTTCACTGTTTCTGAACAAATAGTAAGTTAAAAAAAAAAACAATAAAATGTACCTGTTTATCTTGGGGCATGAAAATTGTCAAAAACACTCTCCCATTGAAGTTTGCTAACAAGCTTAAAAACTTTTTGGCAGTGTTGAATATTAAATGTGATACAAGATGTGAGTCGATTCATCAATGAGTGACCTTTAGTCATCTTAAATAAATAAGTACATAAATTAATAAACAAACTGAGAAATTGTAAATATGCTGTTATCATTTTAACATTTTTTTTACTGTTTTATTATTAGTTCTACTCCATATTATTGCTACTTTTTATCACAACACTGTTTGGTACTAACACAAATTGCTGAAGGATTTATTAGCCCAGACTTTCAGGATGTAAAGCTTGTAATAACAATAATAATGAAAAAGCTTTATATAAAAAGCAACACTAATAAGATGAAGTAAAACTAGTATAAAAATAATAATGAAAAAGCTTTGATTAAAAAGCAACAATTATATGAAGTAAAACTAGTATGAAAATAAGAATAAGGAAAAAGATTTGTTTAAAAAGCAACATTAATAAGATGAAGTAAAACTAGTATGAAAATAAAAATAAGGAAAAAGATTTGTATAAAAAGCAACAAGATGGATTAAAACTTTTAATAATAAAAATGAAAAATTTCATTTAAAAATATCCACAGTTCAAATAGCAGAAAAATAAAATTGATTTACTCAAAGATGTTACTGAAATTCTGAGATTAATCCATTAATATTCACAAGCTCATTTTTGAGAGAAGTTTGGCATTCATGGGTTATAAATAGAAACCTACAAGTGTCGGGTGAAAACTTCATAGGCTTTCTTCACTTGTATGTCTTTTAGTCTACCAACTGGTGTATCTACATTTCTATCTTTGTCAGCCTATGAACTTTCTAACCAACCCTTGTATGATTGATATTGGTTTTTATAAACCTACTAGCAGCATGGCCTGGCATTGCCCATGCTTGATTCAAAAATCATATGACTCATACAGTAATCGCTGTCACTTGACTTAAAATATTTTTGCCCTTCCTTGACTTTAAAGGAGTTCTCTTTACCGTGCTGATGCTGCTACACGCCTTACTTCTTGCCTATCTCACACTGCAATTTTTTTCTAAGCTCTATACTAAACATTAAATCTATTACGAAAAAAGAACTAAACAAAATGAACACAAAATGATCAGCCTTAAAAAAGGACTCGTAACTGGAAAAACCGAATGAAAAAAGAATGTTAACAACAAATACATTTTCTCACCCAACCCAGTTCTGCGGAATCAGAATCAACGTTGAGTTTAAGCAAGCGAATGAGCCAATTGGAGTAAAGTGCCATGCAGATTTAAATTTTTCCCACTTGTGACGAATGCAGCTATCGATTTTTTTTTCATGCTAGCATGATAGTTAACATTTGTATCAGTCAGCTGTTGGCTCTCACGCTGGCCAATAGAATCTTCCTGCCTATTCGTGGCAGCCAGCTATTGGCTCTCACTCTGGCCAGTACAAAATGGCTGCAAACTACATGAAAACTGCCGTAGAAGCATGAAAAAATCGATTATTTCCACTATTAATGGGAGTTGGGAAATGCAAAGTCAGTTATGGCCTTCCCACTAACTTGGAGCATGTCCATGTAAATTTTGGTTCAAATCTGTTAAAAATTGCAGCCATGCATTCATTACACACACATACACACACACACACACACATATCCTGCCTTTTATAGATAGAGATAATTAATAAAGATTTTTATTTTAGCTAATTATGGGTTTTTACAATAGACATTAATGTACACTGTGTTTAATGGATGTCAGTTATCAGCTATTTCCTGTTAATTCCGCTCTCCAAGTTCTCCACTGCTTTAACATGGTATCCATTAAATATGGCACATGGAACTAAAACAGTCTACCCCAGTGAGCGGCATAAAGGGTTCAGTTCGAAATTCCAACCGCCTGAAGAAGGATGGAGCGTACAATGGCCAAAACATTGTAATAAATATGGCGACAAAGATGAGGACAATAGTTTGAATAATGTAAATAGTGTACATAATACCTCATCTCAGAAATATAGACAGATACAGGCATTAATGTGTTAAAGAATTTTCTTTTTTCCACATATGAGCTTCTTCATCTCTCCCAGGGAAATTTTTCTCATTGGATTTATTTAATTTGTACAGAAAGACATTGAAAGGACTAGAAGACCAACCAGGATGTATTATAGGCATATTTAACCTTAGTATGGGATGTGCATTGTGGTGTAATGGATATCAGCCTCGAGTGAGAACTTGGAGAGCCAAGTTTGAATTCCACTCAAGTTTTTTTGATTCACTTACACACAATTACCCTTGGAAAGGTATGAATCCACCTCAGCTATCGGTTGAATAGCAGGACAGACTGGGTTCTTTAGCTGTGGTTGGCAACTAGTCTACCAGAAAGAAATGGCAGGAAAAAATCTACCTTGTCAGCCAAGTACTGAAAGATACATAATCACCCAAGTGTGTATCACATATAGCACTTAAGTGACAGAAACATAACATACAATATGCAGGCAATATTGTTTACATTATTTAGATTATTCAGACTGTTGTCCTCATCTTCATTGCCATATTCACAACACTTTGGCTGTTGTGCACTCTGGCCTTCTTCAGGTGATTGGAATTTCAAACTGAACCTTTGTTTCATCCACCAGGGTGGTTTCATGTGCCATGTCTCTTCCAGATGTCTTAGTTATTTTCCTTTAGCTCAACTCTCCAAGTTTTTGGTTCACCACTGCTGTAGCCTGGTATTGAACTCACAACTCTTTTGGTCTAGTTACTAGATTTAACCAACTTTTTTATCCAGTGGAATGTGTGTCCTTAAGGATAATCATAATACCTCTCAGAGATACAGACAGAGGCAATACGAAGTTAGTAGATTCAAAAGGAAAACTTAAAGGACTATTATAGAATTTAGTAAATAAAAACAAGAAGAAAAACTAACTAGTAAGAACTTGTCAGCCAAAAGGACAACCCAAGATGTGAGTTATATATCAGAGATGTAATAATTAAGTAGCTATAGATATGTAAGAATAGTAACCGATGACAGAAAGTGTGACACAGAAATTCATTGGTACACAGGACTAATAAAAGATGTAATAAAAAATAGAAGAAATAGCCTTAAAAGAAAGAAAAAAAAAAAGTAATACAACGCTGTAATGTCTAATAATATGATAGTGAATACTGGATGATTTTGTCACAAATGTAGACAAGATTTGGTTCAACTAATAGTGAGAATACCATGGACAGAGAAACTAAGACATTTAATAGGAACTACAAAGAAACTACTGGTAATAATCAAAAAGAAACAGCTGACATTTTAGAGACAAATAATAAGAAAAGAAGACTGGGAGAATTTAATATTCATAAGGTACTATTATGGCAAGATAAACTGTAGAAAACCATAAGTTATTTGACAAGTTTTAGTAAATGGATTTTCACGAACTGTTGTAAAATGTCAAGAATTACTTCACATCACAAAATAGGAAGTTTTGGAGAACCATGTCCTGAAGTGATATAATACAGAGAGATCACATCTGTTAACATGAATTTAAAGACCTTGATTTTTATTTAATCAATTGTGTTTTGGTTCTTGCATGTTTGATAAAATAAATATTAACTTTACTTTTTGCTAATATGAATTTTTAGTTATTTAATTGATTATCTTTTGGTATTGTCAAAGTGAAGTTTTATAAGACTGATTATTAAATAAAAATAAAAAATAAAGTATGGTCACAATATGGTAAAATTCAAACAATAACCAAAACATCTCTGTCTCCCTCTCTCTAACATACTGAATGAGTGTAAATCTCCTTCAGCATTTCCTTCATTGTTGGTTTTTACACTAAGAGATAAAGGAGGCTGAGTGGACACAAGTGACCACCAATCTCTGTAGCCAAACCTTCCATTTTATCCCTCAGGCTGGCTCATGATGTTTTCTGTTAAACTGAAGGTCAGAGGTTGACCAAAACATATAATGGCCAGCCATGACACAGCGGTCACAAGGTAGAGATGTGCTTTCGGGCAAAACTCTGAAAAACCCATTCATGATGCTTTTTCTTTTTGCCAAGCCAAAAGAGGTGAGAAACAGACAAATGTAAGTGTCCGTGGGCAGCAAGAAGACAGAGAACCACTAGAAGGAATAAAAACCAGAGCTGCATAAGGAAGTCTCTTGAGATATAGGCTCTCATTCTAACGGAGTTTAGGCAAATGAGGAAAAGAAGGATTACAATAATGGTACTGTCATAATCTCCTAACACACTGACTTTATGGCTTGAGGCATTTGCCCTCGAAACAGCACTTAGGGTGAGAAGGACATGCTGTATTCATTGTAAAGGGCAGTAAGTAATAATTTTTTTTTTTTATTTCTTTTCGTTAGTTTTTAACATTTTATATTTATTCTTGTAATCCATTAGCAATGTGGGTAATGTTTTGTGTCCATTCATCACAGACACTTACAAAGAGTCACCTGGATTAGGATCATACTCCAAATATGGAGAACGGCAGTCAGAATAATCAACTTTATCTTCATTGCATGAATGGAACAAGTACAAGAAAAAATAAAATAATATTATACAATGCATTTCAAAATTCTGAGAATCTAATAAATGATTTATGTAGATTTTCCTTGGAAACATCATCCATTCAGTCAAATTTCTTCATTAATTTTATCACATTGTTTCAGTCAACGTACCCTCCAGCCTTCATCAAATATCTATGTTTGGTAACTTTCAACAAATAATAGGATGAAAAATCAGATAAATAAAATTCTCGAACTAGATTAATCAATTGGTTCAAGAATTATTTAAATGTATATTGTTTTGATCATTAGATTGTAGCCAGTGCACTTTCACACACTACTCAGGCATGGTCCCACATGGGTAATCTTGTTCAGATTTAAAGCCAGAAAGTATTTTTAAATTGTAAGAATTTTTGGTGATAATAATAATTTATTGATACTACTAATTAACCCATAGCTGGGAGAGAAGAGGTGGATTCATACCTTTCTCAATGGTATTTGTTCATAAATGAGTTTAACGAACCCAATTGAAATTGGAACTTGGCTCTCTGATTTCCAATTCCAAGCCATTATCCATTACAACACCCACACATCCAAGCTTACAGCACCTGGTATTCCCAAATGGTCACCCATCTAGTTACTGACCAGATTCAATGTTGCTTAAATTCAGTGAGAAAGCGGTAGTAAATGGAGATTATGAGGATAAGGAGGATAGATAATGATTGACTCTTGACTTGAAGAGGTCAAGATAAAAATCTTCAGATATTTTTATATATTTATGAATAAAAAAAATTGTTTTCATAGTTATTTCTTTATAATATGGCAAATTATATTGCATTGCAGTTGGCAAAAAGATTATAATATTGTAAATATAAAATTATTATTGCCAATAAACAATCTAATAAATAAAAAGTATGCATAAATCTAGTTTCATATGACTGGGTTTCATTAAAATTCTAAAAATAGCTTCTTAAAACAAGAATAATTCCCAAGGAAGTATACATTAATAGCTATATCAAGAGAAAAATTGTCTGTTTTTTTGCAGATATGTTTGTTAAACTTTTCCAACTCTTTAACTTCATACTTTTTAACTAAAAATGAGAAAATTAATTTATATTATGATCATTTATCTCTGACTGGTCTGGTTTAGTGCTCCTGCTGTACATCTTGAAATTCGTTACAAAATCCAAAGGCAGCTGTGTTTAATTAACTAATCCTGACCATATATCAGTAATTCAATCACTTTCACCATGATATGGCTTCCCTCTATCTTTGCTACAAATGTTTTTATGGCAACTGTTCTGATGAGCTTTTTATCGCTGTTGCTCAGATATGAATTTAAGTATGCTACTAGGTTGGCAATTAGGTCTCAGTGTTTTACTGTTGAACTAGTTAGATGCAACCACCACTTCAACATAACTTCCCACTTGTGGAACTCCCTTCTGATTTCTTGCTTCCCTAATAACTACAATCTTTAAAAATCTAAATGCAACATCTGTCACAAGCTTCAGTTTTCTTGAACCCTATTATTTTTGGCTCTTTCCTCAATCTGACCCATTCTCAGTATTCTTATTCACTTCCATGCTCTGTAACCCCCAACGTTCTAGTGCTATTATCACCTTGCTTAGGGGGAAACAATTAAAAAACATTAGTTAAAAGGAGGCACAGCGGATTAATAGATAGCGGCTTGGATTGAGGAATTGGATAGCTGAGTTCAAATTCCAGTTGAATCTATTACATTCACATGTGCTAATACCCTTGGGAAAGGTATGAATCCTCTTCTTCTCCCCCTAGATATGGGTAAATAGCAGGACAGACCAGGATCTATAGCCTTGGATAGCAACAGGTCTACCGCAGAAAGAAATTGCAACCTACTGCGGGAAAAAATCTGCCTTGTCAGTCATGCATCGAAAGATACATGATTGTCTAAGCATGCAAAAAAAGTACATTTGGTTTAATAATTTTTACAGTTTAAAGAAAAACAATGTTGATCAATTAGGAAGAAATGTTTCTTTCATGTGGAAAGAAAAAAAAAAGAGATAAGAATATTTGAAAAAAAAAAAATGAAACCAAGGATTTAAATTTCATTTAACATTAGATTATTATGAAATGTAAAATATATAAACAGTATAAATCTATGAATTTCAAATAGAAAATTTCTTCAGTAAAAGGAGAAATAAGTAAATATATGTTTTTATAATGGTATTTGTCCTGTGCAAGGCCTGAAGGTCATTTGAGGTAGAGGGTTACAGAGTAAGAGACCTAGCTTATGCGTATATGTAGGGAAGATAATAAGTAACTCTTGGCTTGAACAGTCAGGAAGCATCTTCTTGGGAGTTGTTTCCACTAGGCAATGGTTCATGGGAAGAAGCTACTTGAGTGGAACTTACATCTCATCAAAGGAATACAAAGGGAATGATGGCAGTTCAATACAATGTGCATATCATGGTAGGTCTTAGTTAGGACTGGTGGAAATGTAGTTCATCTGAAAAACTTTCTATGCAAATAGTGAGAGGCTGTGATGTCTCATCTGTGAGAAAGTGGTTGTAGGGTGGAAAGTAATCCGTCACCCACAGGGATGTGGAGATACTTTTAGACTCTATCAAGATTGGAAAGTGAAAACAGAGCATCCCTGTCCATATATGGCAGCAGTACTCCATTTATTGCTTGATCTGGTTCCTGTAAAAGAAGCAGACAATAGGAATTGGGTACTTACTGAAGCAGTAAAGCGAACCAACCGTTTTTAGAGCATCTTTAGCAATGGTATGAATTCCACTTAAGGTCTGGACTGAGTTTAAATACCAATAAGCCCTCAAGTCATAGCGCCACACTAAGGAAATGTCCATTTATCATGATTGGTGAAATTTCTGGGTTTGATTGGTGATGGTAGAATGTCACTAGTTTGGTTTTTCAGGCACTGAATGTGACTAGCCAGTTTTCCCCCACTGAGCACTTAGATGCATATAGTGCAAATAGAAAGATATAAGATGGTAATGAGTAAGTCTTGATATAAAAACATGAAATTTATTTTAAATTGTAAGAATAGATACTCATATCAACTATCTTTCATTTACAGTTAGAGAATCAAATCGCAGACAGATGGTAAAAAAAAAAATAATTTTCATATAGAACCTCACTTTATGTAATTTTTCCCCTTGCAAATGTTTTTAAAGAATTCAAATAAACCAATTCCTGATGTCTGGACATCAGCAGTTGATGCAGTTGCCAATCTAACTAGTCTTTTTTCCTATATTCTGGAGTGTATATAACTTCTTATAAGTTTGAGCTTTGAGAAATTACATTGTTACAATTACTGGAAGTGTGAAAAGGATCCTTGAAGCATTTGGGACATTGTCTATGAGATTTTGTTGTTGTGTAAAGTTCTTGTGGTAGTATAGATTTTGGAACTCTTTGAGCAATTTTTTTTTTTTAAGTGTTACACCCCAAGGATGGCAGGAAGCCACTAGTACACATTGGATTACAGAGAGTTGAAGCAAGAGCAAAGAGGAGTGATAGAGAAAAGGATGAAGAGAAGGATAGGGGATAGATCAAGGTATCTGGAGATGCCGATTGACATTATATTTGAATAGTGGAGATTATAGCTATCAGGGTGTTCCACAGGCGAGGGGTGTGAGACATGAAGCTACTGAAGTAGAAGAGATGGCTGCATTTAACAGTTTCGACAGTGAAAAGGTGAGAGTGAGATGCCAACCTAGTTGAACGCTTAAATTCATGAAGTCTGGGAACCAGCAAAAGCAGCTCATCTAAGCAGTTACCATGAAAGTATTTGTAAAAAAGACAGAGGGAGGCGACAGCATGTCTGTGAGAGCGACTGCAGATGAGATGCCAGATCAGGGCCAATTACATTGCATATCTGTCTCTGGATCTTATCAAGAACCTTGAGACAAACAGAAGGGTCACCGGATCATATATGGCACCAATTTTGCAACACATACCTTCAACTTCAATGTCTTTGTTTCCATTAGACATCAATAATATTTCCAAATTATTACAGACCTTAAATATGTCTTCAACAGTTTTTTCCTTTATATATACGTGGATTTGTAGGTAGTGTAACAGTAATCAGGACAAAAAGTGGTATCAGTTTGCTGAGTTCAAATTCCAATTGGGTCTTTTACATTTCTTTAACAATAATGTCATTGGAAAATGCATGAATCCATCCTCTTCTGTTTATGGGTTAAAGAAAAGGGCAGAAAGGGTTCTCTTGCTTTGGTTGGCAGCCAGTCTAGAAAAGGAAAACCCTGAATTTTAACTGGAGACATTAAGTGCAAAAAGGCACATTCCTTGTATCAAAAGCAGGTCTGGCTATTTACTGCAAGTGATCCCCCACAAGATATCCAGGATCTCACCTTGTTCCTGGATTCTGGAGGATATAACAAGAGGGTAACTCTGGATCTGTACAACTCCTAAAAATCTCCTCTGATTGGCTGTTCCTTCATCATCCATTGGGTTGGATGGTATTTTTGCATATAGTAATAAGAAAAACTGTTTTTATCTAAAAGCTCATTAGCCACCGGTACATTAGCCTGCCATGTTACTTCAGGATGTTGGTGATCATGGCTCTCCACAATTTCCTGTACTTAATAAGTTTTATCTTTCTGTTATCTCACCTAAATCTTGTTCAGTCAACCACTTACTCAAACTCACTTGGTAGGTTATGTGTTATTTTTCTCTGTCCCACTTGCCAATATGTCCTATGAGTATCAAATTTTCTAAGCCCTCTTTCCTCATGTGCCCTAGAAATTTCAACTCTCTCTTTCTGATGCTAATTATAAGTGTCTTTTTCATTTCCATTTTTTCTAAAACTTTGTCGTTGCTCACATGTTCAGTCCATGGTATTCTCATCATCTTTCTGTAGAACCATATTTCTGTTACTTCAAGTCTCTTCCTCATCTGAGAGGTGATTGTCCAGCATTCATATAGAAATACCGATATTAAATCGACACTCTTTTCTTTGTTTCTAAGGACATTTTCCTGTTTCATAATACTTTGCTTTGCTTTTGGAGTCACTTTTATCCATCTAGAGGATAAAGCTTTTAATGGAAGCCATTTTGTAAATGTAGTGTTCAATATTAAGAAATAGAGCATTAATAGTAAATAAATTAAAAGTTCATACTTATCTTCAAACTTCAACTTCAACATTAATTACACCACTCTTCAGGAGAAAGATAAATCAATTGATTTAACTTACTAATTGCATCAGCAGACACATTACATTCAATACATGATGTGCAAAGGATAGTAGCTTGAAATGAGAAATTAGTGAGCCAAGTTTGAATTCCAGTTGGGTTTCTTACATTAATTACACATAAATACCCTTGGGAAAGGTATGAATCTATCTCTCCCCAGCTATGGGTTAAATAGTAAAAATTGTATCTAAAAAAAGTCATTGTTATTCCCACCAAAAAACTTTTAATGCAATATTCACTCACAAAAAAAGAAATGTTCTCATAGTCCTAAATGTGTTTTGGCTTTAAATAACTCACACAGAGCATTGATAAGCTATAAAAAACAAATCAATAGCCTCAATATGGAAGTATGTCCAGATGAGTCAAAAGTTTGTGTCATCATAATTTTCCATTGAAACACCAGGTATATTACCAAGATAATATGTCAGAGGTTTCAAATTATTGACTATACTAGTTTCACTCAATGCTAGTTACAATTTGCCAATTTTTTTTTTTTTTTTTTTTTTTTTAAGTCAATCAAAGCAATAAAGCCACTAGGATGCAAATGGGTTACTGAGTGTTAGAGAATATGAGAAAGAAGAGAGGACAATAAAAGAACAAGAATTAAGAAAACAGAAGATAACAATTGACATTGCATTTAAATTTTTGAAGATCAAAGTTGACTGAGAAGCAAGAAGCCGGAAGAGAGTTCCACAAACAAGAAATGTAATAGAAGAAACTCTTAGCATAGAATTTATGGTTACATCTAGCCATTTCAAATGCTAAATGATGAGACCTTGCAGCCAATGTGGTACTGCACTTAAATTCATAAAGTTTAGGTACCACAGCAGAAAGTTTATCAGAACAATTACCATCACAATTAGCTGATGTATAAACAATTATGGGTCTCCTGAAACAAATTCAAGAAAGTATGGTTCAGACAACAGCAAAGCATGATCACTGACTACTAAATTTAAAAAAGTTGCATTACAGAAAAAACAGTAGGGACTCTCTTCTCTTTACCATTTTGTTTGCCATTCATGTTACTCCTATTATCATATCTCCTTGGTCATGTAGATTTGAATCTGGCAGTTCTATTTGCTGAAGTCTATGGAATTATCCTTGTCTACCAGGGAACTTCAACTAATGGTCATATAAAGGAATATAAAAGGTAAGGACACAAAGCGAGTCTCTTTGTTATTCACCCATATTCTTGGAATATTCTCAATTTCCAGTAAACCATATACAGCAAAATATTATCACTAGTATATTTCATATCTGAAAAAGGCTCATGCAAATTTACGAATATCTTCACTACAACATATCATGTAAATATGGCTCTTCAACAAACTGGGTTATCAAACTTCAACACTAATAAAAACTAGTAACTGACTCATAGGCAAATTTAATCTCTTTTAATCAAATAAATCCCAAGAAATATTATCTTTTATATTCAGGCTCAGATATCTCATTACTTGATGCTTTGATTACATTATCAGTTGTCCAATATGACTAACATAAGGTTCGCAGGCTGATTTTAACACCTTTTAGGAACAGTACTAACTCATTCAAAAGGTGATAAAGGATTAAATATCAATTATAAGAAGATGGAATGCATGGTTGCTAATAAATGCAGCAGCCCAACATGCAAATTACAAATTCAAGATATCAAAATCAATCAAGTACAATAATTTAAATTCCTAGGAAGTGTTTTAACAGAGGACAGAAAGTGTGACTTTGAAATCTGAAAGTGCATTGGGATAGTAAATGATACCTTCCAAAAGATAAGCAAAGCGTTAAGACAGAAAGAAATTTTTTTTAAAAAACAAAGAAAAGAGTATTGAACTGTTATGTAATATCAGTATTCCTATATGGCTGTGAATATGGGACAATCTCCTTTCAGATGAAGAAGAAACTTGAAATGTGGTTCTACAGAAGGATGCTGAACTAAACATGTGAGTAATGACTAAGTTTTAGAGAAAATGGAAACACAAAGGATACTTATAACTAACATCAGAAAGAGAGATGTGAAATTTCTACAGCACATAATGAGGAAAGAGGGCTTAGAAAATTCAATATTTACAAGACAGATTGAAGGCAAACTTGAATAAATGGATGATAGAGTAAGATTTGGGAGGGATAACAAAAAAGATCAAATTTATTAAGAGTTGCAAAGAATAGAAAATTCTGGAGAGCCATAATTGCAAACTTCCTGAAAGGACATAGCAGACAGAAGAAGAGAAATTCATTCTGGATACCTTTCTCACCTATTTGCCCCTTTCTTTACTCTTTGGGCACCTATATAATCTCTATGCCTTAGCTATGCTAATTATATTGTCATTTACGTACTGTTGCACTTTTCTTATTGTTTATTGAGAATATTATCAATTCCTTTCTTGAGCATTGTATGTTATTACACTCAACCTTGGCCAATTACTTCACAGAATTTATCTCATCTCCCAGTTATGGATTAAATAGTCAGACGTGTATCTGTAAAAATCATTGTTATTCTCAAAAAATTGTTAATCCCAAATATGCTTCAGCTTTAAATAACCACAAAGGGCTGATAAGCCATAAAAACAAATTAATCAATAGACCAATTAGAAAAAGATATTTTGAATTTGAATATATTGCCTTCTTTGCAATGTGACAGTATCATATAATAGCATGGAGAAGAAAACCTGTTTTTGAGTTTTCAGGAAAATTCATACAATACAGTGTGGTGGGATCCTTGTTTTATGTAAAGCTGACACAAATTAACACTGAAAATATAAAGCTGTTTACCAGGCTCAATTCTATTCAGTCATGATATATATATATATATATATATATATATATATATATATATATATTTTTTTTTTTGCAGACTTTGCCATAATCACTTTTAATATCATCTTTTCCCCTGTGTGTGTGTTTCCCCAAAATAGTTTTATTTGTGCATATTTCAGGAACAGCTTCTCTTGCTTTGATAGCTTCTTCATTTGTTCTGCCTTTTTGTTTGCACTACTCTGTGCTACAGAAGGGAATTTCTTATCAGCCATAGCTTACTGGAAACAAAAAATAAACAAAAATGTTCTTCTACAGTATTTTGACAAGAAACCCCAAATAAGACTCCCATCAGTGTATTATATAGGTCTGTCCAGCAAATCCTCTCCATCAGGTAAGCTAATGATAAAAAAGTCTAAAAAAAACATATGACTCTTTCTCCATACCTAGAAATAAAAGTTACAACTTTTTTTTACCAATGTTTTTCTTTTATACTAAACAGGAAAGTTTTTATATGGTCATCTCAAAAAGAGCCACATTGTCCAAAATTAGACTTATCTGAGATTTCAAAACTTCAAAACAGATAAGTATGAGCAGATATTTTGTTCAAACAATTAATGACTAAACAACGTGTATTCAATAATTTTAAGTCATTTCCTAATTAAAATAATTAGGAATTAAAATTTAAAAATATCTGTCATTCAAAAAAAAAAAAATCTCAAATGACCTAGACCAGTTTTGCTGCAGAAATGAATTTGGAGCTCTGAAATAGATTTGAAAATCTGGAACTAAACAAAAATAAAAATTCCTCCCTGGTCTTTTGAACAGGAGTAGAGGTTTATCCCTTGTTTTCTGTTTGGAATTGGATTTTTGGTTCCTTCTAAATTCAAATTCAATTCTGTCTAATTTTGAAATTTAAACTATTATTTGGTTTCTACTTCCTTCAAAAGTTTTTTCCTTCTCTTTCACTTCTAGTAGCCCCTTGTTTCTTAGTGGTATTATCACCTTGTTTGGGGGGGAATTGATTAAAAAATAAGTGTCTAGAACTATCTTCTGCTGCACAGCAGAATGAGAACAATCTACTCCTGTAGATTAAATAAATGATTCAGTTTGACATTCCATTATGGTTACCTGGATCAACAATCATCAATAGCTGAAATGTGGTGATAATAACAACAAAGATGAAGATAGTTGTCCACATATAAATAATCTGAATAATTGAGTTGAATGTCAGGTGGAATCATCAGGCAATCAAAGAAGATTAATTGCAGAAGTTATGTATTATTATTTTTAAATACCGTAATTCCCTATGTATAATACGCATTTTTTTCTAAAAAAAATAATAAGCAAAATTAGGAGTGTGTTTATGTACAAAAAAAATCTTTAAAAAATTGCCATTTCATAAGTTGATTTTAGTGGTAGAATGACTACTCACCATACACATACAACAATTTGACACTAACATTCAGCAATTACGAGCCCATAAGGATGTCAAATGCAATCATATGTACTTAAAAATACTTAAAAATGTAAAATAAAATAAGAATTATCATAAAACTAAATTAGAATAATATTATTCTATGTTTAAAAACTTTTCTTTATAAGAGTAGGAAATGCTGGCCATAATGAAATTGGAGTGATACAATTTATAGGGTTTGATAACTAAACCATGGTTGTATATTATGCATGAGTAGAAGCATTTTCCCACACTTTCAGCACAATTTTATGGGGGTGTATTATGGATGAAGGCATATTATATATGGGTAATTACAGTATATGTTTTAATCTTTTTTTGTGATTAAAAATCTTTAGTTTATTTTGATACAAAATGTCTGTAAATTCAGGAATATTTCAGAAAAATTAATTTTGCAACTACAAAAACATTTTTTATAGTTTTCCTATTTTAATTTTCTAAAACACTTGTATTTCAATGTCAGTTTACATTTTTGTTTTGTGACATTCATTGTGGTAATATTCTTAAAATTTTGAATTCAAATTCAAACTCACCCTTTCTTAACCCTCATTGAAGAGAGACTACAAAAGTTTTATTTATTACCACATTAATTCAAATGTTAATGAATAAAAATTCACAATGAATAAAACAGCACAGAAGAATAGAAAACATTCTATTACTTTATTTATTTTTTTTGAGAGAATCAAATGAAATTAAAATTAAAACTGAATACATAATCTTTTAAAGCTTAAAATCTGAAGCAACATGAAAGAGGTGTAGTTAGCTACAATAGGATTTTTAGGAGATAGGTGTAAAATAAATCTAAATTTGTATACAGGTCATTAAGATTTATATGTCCTGACCTAGGTATATCTATAGATAGATCATATTAAGACCTAAAAACCAATCCCTTTATTTGCATAATGATAGTTGTCTTGATTTAATATAAACTGTTTCAAGGACTTTCAGGTTATTGTCTGTGATCTGCTCAGAACATGTCCTCCCTGAAGAATCAAGAACATTCTTAATTTTTAATTGGATGTTTTTGTGGATGGAGTCAAAGAATTATTTGCTTGATCTCCTGTGCCCTAAGTAGCTGCCTTAGTTTAGCTTTATCAGTAGACACTAATAGTTTAGCTTTTTCAGTAGACACTAATAGTTTAGCTTTATCAGTAGACACTAATAGTTTAGCTTTTTCAGAAGACACTCTCGAAGAGAATATTTAGCAAAATAATTTTTGGATGCTATATCAAATGCCATTCAATCTTCATCCATGTTTTCTGTTATTTTGACAGAGACTGCTTTGTTATAATATGCAGATTGGCTTATTACTATTGAAGCTATTTTGGGGAGAAATTATTGTATATTGCAGTGACCTTGTAGGAATCCTTCAACTCATTTTTTCATTGAATGCTAAAATTCAGAGTGTTGGGATTCAATACAATAACAAAATATTGTTGCTGGATTGCTTATAATTTGACTGTTTAGAAAAATCATACAATTTTCATTGAAAGAATAAAATTCAGTAGAAAAGACAATGTAGTTTCAACAAATAAACATTAATATAACAACAACAATACAAGCAGTTGGTGATAGATTGGAAAGTAATGTCTTTGTGTACATATTTGAGAAACAATGAAATGTTACATATGTGGTTGTATGAAAAAGTCAACACATGTATGTGTGGTTCATAGTAAAGAGGATACAGGAGATAGAAATTGTTTCATACTGTTGGTGGTGTTGCTGGTAGTCTGAAGTTTGTCAATGCTGTCAATTTTAGCATGGGGTTGTGAAGATCATAAGTGAGAGTTGCCTGGAGCTTGGTGACAACTGTGTGTATCCTGTTTGGGGCTGGATTTCATGTTTTTTTTTACACTTTTTTATAACAAAATCGGCTCCAGAATTAAATTATTTATTTCTTCCTAATTAGCCCTAAAAAGTCACGTGGTATGTCTTCTACTACATCTGCTCAATATTTTGGCAGTATCTACCTAAATCATAATGACTAATACAACAAACTTTCTCATTTGTATTCTATGATTTTATTGGTGTGTTTTAAGATGTATTTTCTTGAGTGAGATTGGTTTATAAATATTGTATTTGGTATTTTTGCGTATATGACAACCTCACTGATATAAGTAAATAAGATTTGAAAAATATTACAGTCATGTATAATGCAAACTGCTACATTGACTTTCAATTCTGATGAGAAATTTCTCATATTGTTTAATAAAATAAATATGATAAATGCTGTTACTGTTATTACATTACAATTTTCACTATAACAATAAACCCCAGTATCAAAACATGTGGTTCCTACCCTCTTATGCACTTCACTCTACCCCTAAATGATAGAATTGCCAGTAACCTTTCTCTGTAAGGATTGGTCTCTCTTGATATTTTATTATATTGAACATTTATAATCACTTTTTATACATTTTTTTGGTTTCAGTCCCCATAGAAATGATTGCAAAATACTTTTCACTGCCCCAATTTATAGGCAGAAGCACACAAATGCATGATGGGATTTTTTTTTTGAGCTAATAGAATAGGCTCAAATTAGTTTCATTTAACTCTGCCCCTGTCTGTCTTGTCTTGAAGTTTTTTTTTTTTTTATTGCCTTTCTTTTCTTTTTCTTGTTATTGCTCACTTTGTCAGTTCTGTGTTTGTTGGACAGTTCTATTACTTATCTTACAGTTAACCATTTGGCTACTTACTCCACACATTTATTTTTCCAGTTACACTTCATCATACGGTACCTTTTCCATAACATATTGACTGTTCACACACTGTGCAATACTGCAGTTTCAGGTAACTTTCTTTTTTTCCTATAGACTTATTATTATAAACTTTATAATATATTCCTGTAAGCAAACTACTTGCTACTTTATTTACACATTCAGACAACGGTCATGTTCAGCCTTTGGGCCTCTTTTTTATATATCTCTTCTTTCTTCACCTATTATTTATTTTGATATTCTGTCGAAACTAGTCTCAAATTTGTTTTGGTAATAAAATAAGCACATCCCATCTATCCTCTTGCTTGTAACCATCCATCACTATAAAATAAACATTTTTCAGTGCCAAAGCCAAATTACTAAAATAAAGCTTCTACTCAGAGTTGTTATTATATTACATTTGTATTTATTTTTTTGTTCTGGTTCCATGCTTTTCGCTTTTAAAAGACCTACTGAGAAATAGTACTTTATCTTCAGAGTTCTGATTACCATAAGGTATTTATTTGGCTCTCCGAGGTACACAAAACGAATGTGTATCAGGAAGCAGTACAAACTTATTCATTATACAATTCATTAATTAATGAATAAGTACTGAAAATTTAATTTAAATCTTTCCATTTCTTTCATGGTAATTATTCTCTTCACTATTGTACAGTGTAACCCGGATATAAGAGAGTTGTTGAGACCGGATAACTCTCTTATATCCGGGTTTTTCTTATACCAGGGTTTGGTCTATTTTGTTTAGGTAAGTATGGCTCTAATTTGGGACCAGATAAAATCTCTCTTATATCCGGGTTTCTCTTATATCCGGGTTACACTGTACTTAGACTTTTTGAATTTAAGCACAATAATAGATTGGCACCAAGTTCCCATCAATTTACCATTGTGCTGGCTAGATACAACCATAAAGTCTATGCTAACAGTTTCTTTTCTTGCACTTCTCGCTTGTGGAACTCCCTTCTGCCTCCATGGTTTCCAGTCAATTTTAATCTGCAAAAATTTAAATGCAATGTCAACGGCTATCTATTATCCTCCTCATTACTCTTTTCTCTTCCCACTCATTATTAATGTTTCTGTTCCAAATTCTTCCATATCCTGCAACTCCTTATGTCTTAGTGGCTTTACTGCCTTGCATGGGGTGATACTTATTTTATAAAATCTGATATTTCTCTAATATTTGGTAATTTTTTGCCGACAGAAGTATTGACAGTAGACTGTGCATTACAATGAAATACTTCTTTCCAAAGAGGCTGGTTTTGAGTAGCCACATTTATTTTTCACTGGCCATATGTAATATACTAGCAGAAAGTTTTTGTTTGGTGTTTTCATACCAATGTATTATGGATATATTATATAGAAATACATAAAAAAAACAGGCTATTGATTAATAAACTGAGTGACAACACTTCATCAAACAATAGAACAATTCATACTGAAGAGAAATTTCAATAAACTTAATGCTATATGGTTAAAACAACTTTGGCAGGAAAGGAAACAAGCCTACTACTGTCACTGATTAGAACACATTTCATTAATCTGAGGAGTAGGAGTAATATCTTCAAAAATTTATGAGTTAAGAATGGTGAGTGCAATCCTTGGTAGGACCATAAGAGTCAGTATAGTTAACAATTTATATTTCCTTACTTGTATTTTTTCTGTCATGTATTTAAAGAATTGATTTCTAAAATGTTTGTCTAATTAGCAAATATAAACTGGGAAAATAAATGTTGATATTGGAAGCTGTTTTGACATAAGTGTGACAAGTTCCACAAGATGTTTATTAAGAATATATAACATGCTCTGGGTACAGAGAAGACATAAGGGATTACTGAGTGAAAGAAACAGAGAAAACTTTAATGAGTAGAAAAGACAATAAAAGAACAGATTTCAAAAACAGAAGCTTTTGACTGATGTAGCATTTAAATATTTGAAGATCATAGTTGATGGGAGAATAACAAATCAAAAGAGAGTTCCACAGGTGAGAAGTACAAGAAAAGATACCATTAGAATAGAAATTAAGCTTACACTTAGCTATTTCAACAGTAAACTGATGATACACAGCCACTAATCTAGTATTCTTTTTCTTTCATATGACATGTCCCTTCTGGATGTAGATGATCATGGCTCTCCATAATTTCCTGTCTTTTGTAGCTCTTAATAAATATTTGTCTTTTGTTATTTCTCCTAAGTCCTGTTCTGCCATCGATTTACTCGAGCTCTATAAGTTCATTATACATTGTTTTCTTCTGTTCCACTTGCCTTGAATCTGTCCTGTGTGTATCAAATTTTCCAAGCCCTCTTTCCTCATTATGTGCTCTATAAATTTTAACTATCTCTTTCTGATAATATAAGTGTCCTTTTTATTTCCATTTTTTATTAAACTTTATCATTGCTCACATGTCCAGTTCATGGTATCCCCAGCATACTTCTATAAAACTATATGTTATCTCAAGTCTTTTCATCTGTGAGGAGACTGTCCAATATTTACTGCCATATAAGAGAACCGCTATTACATAACTGTTATTTTTTTCTCTTTTCTAAGAAGATTTTCCTGTTTCTTAACACTTTGCTTCACTTTTGGAAGGCATCTTTCACTATACTAATGCACCTTTGGATTTCACGATCACACTTTCTAAACTTTATTAAAGAACTTTCTATTCTTGTACTTGCTTGATTTTGGTATGTCAAACAACCATGCATTCCATCTTCTTATAATTGATGTTTAATCCTTTCTTCACAATTGCCTATCTATATTCTTTATAGATTATCCCAGACTCAAACTGATTATATATATCATTTAAAAGATATATGTAATCAATCAGTTTGCATCTGGAAAGAGTAGTTCTGGCCTTGAAATAATTCACTTTGTGTGGGCTTGAACCCTAACTGTTAAATTTGTAAGTTTATTACAATATTCCCATGAAGATATTTAGGTGCCTTGTCACTACAGTAAGTATATTACAATCAATTTGAACATATCAACCACAGGAAATTAAAAGAAAAACTACTATATCAGTTCCAGGAAGTGTATTTTAAAATGCACCATACTTCTTGAAGACTTCCAGGAAATGTGCTGGAAATATGGAATGGAATTTTGCACAGTAAGAACAACAATTACAAAACAGGATACAAAAACAGATAAAAAAAAGACATTATTTGGAACTTCCTCTTGTGGATATACTAGCATTTCTAACTGCATAATTTATAAACCATTTTCTGTTTTAACTTTTCATCTAGCTTTAGGTTTTCATCAGCATTTATTTCAAGAATGAAATATTTAATTCATGATTTGTTGAGTTCACTTCCAGTGTAATTGCTAATTGGTAAAAATTCCAGTGAATCTGAGGAAGTAAATGCAAATATTAAAAACACCCATTAGGCATAAAAGCAAAATCATCTTGTAAAATCATCAGAACAAATTTCTTAAAAAGATGCATCTCATAAAATTCAGAAATTCACTAAGACTAATAAAATTCTTTTTTTTAACTCTGTAGATTATTTGTTCAGAAACTGTTTTACATATTTCTCTGCTATATGTAAAACAAAATGAAGTCAGTAAAAAAACTTGCTACTTTTTGTTGTCAGGAAAATAAGTATTTAAAATTCAGTGAGATTATTATGACTTTCTTTTTGCTGTTTTAAGAATTAATACAAGTTAGCAAAAATTTGATAAAATTAGATAATGATCACAAAAGATGTTATTTTGCAAAAAAACACAGAAAGAAGGTAATAAAAAGCAGAATCCATGTATAAGTTTGTAAATTTCACTTTTTATTTATGTTGGTATCAAATGTAAATGAAGAGAAGAAATAAAAGGTAAAGGAATTTAAATATGAAAGAGTGAAAAGAGAAAGTGAGAAAGAAGGAAAAAAGAAAGAGAATGAAAAAGAAAGTTAGAAAGAAAGAGTGAAGAAAGAAAGAGTTGAAAAAGCCACAATGAAGAAAAAGAGTGAAGATAGAAAGTGGGAAGGAAAAGAGTGAAGACAGAAAGAATAGAGAGAGCAAGAGCGAGAAAGAAGAAAAAAGAAATAAAGAGAGAGGTAAAAGGGAACAAAAGCAGTGATAGAGGAAGAAAGAATGGAGAGAGAGAGAGCAAGAAAGGAAAAAGAGTGCCAGGGAAAGAAAGAAAAAAGAGATGGGGAGAACGAAAGAACGGAAAAGAGAGAGGGAGAATGAAAGAAAAAAGAGATGGGGAGAACGAAAGAACGGAAAAGAGAGAGGGAGAACGAAAGAAAAAAGAGAGAGGGAGAAAGAAAGAAAAAAGAGAGAGGGAGAAAGAAAGAAAAAAGAGAGAGGGAGAAAGAAAGAATGGAAAAGAGAGAGGGAGAAAGAAAGAATGGAAAAGAGAGAGGGAGAAAGAAAGAATGGAAAAGAGAGAGGGAGAAAGAAAGAATGGAAAAGAGAGAGGGAGAAAGAACGGAAAAGAGAGAAGGAGAAAGAACGGAAAAGAGAGAGGGAGAAAGAATGGAAAAGAGAGAGGGAGAAAGAACGGAAAAGAGAGAGGGAAAAAGAATGGAAAAGAGAGAGGGGGAAAAGAACAGAAAAAAGAGAGGGAGAAAGAATGGAAAAGAGAGAGAGAGGGAGAAAAAGGAAAAGAGAGAGAGGGAGGAAAAGAATGAGAGGGATAATAATAGAGAGAGGGAGAAAGAAATGAAAAAGAGAGGAGGAGAAATAAAGAAAAATGAGAGAGAGAAGGAGAAAGAAAAGATTGAGAGAGAGGGAGAAAGAAAGGCAAAGAAAGAAAGGGAGAAATACATGAAAGTGAGGGAGGAATAAATGAGA
>OZ010573.1:117693544-117726044 GCA_963932145.1 Acanthosepion lycidas
AGAAGACAGCTGAAACACCATGAATATGACAATAAAGGTGAGAAAAACAGTCTGAATAATGTAAATAGTGTAAATAATTAAAATATCTCATCTCGGAAATATAGACATATATATGTGTTTGTGTGTGTGTGTGTGTGTGTAGTGATTTTCCAAGCATAGCTTAGATGTGGCACAAGGCCAAATGTATGGGTCACCCAGTGATGATCCAACTCACTACTCAGTTGTAATTGTTCTAGCAAGACATGCTTGCTGACCATTACCCTGCCTCAAGGTGCCCTAAAAATGATTTTCTAAGCATATCTTAGATGTGGCACAAAGCCGAAATTATGAGGGCACCCAGTGAGGATTGAACTCACGATTTAGTTGTAACTTTTTTAGTGAGGCAAGCTTGCTAACCATTACACAATTCTGAGGTGTGTGTGTGTGTGTGTGTGTGTGTGTGTATACAAATAGGTTTTGTTAAATTCAGCTAACAAGGTCTGTTTGTCTAAGTGTTGAGTTGTGGATAAACTGTCTAAAGTTTGTTTTGTTCAAGTACTTTAAACTGTCTTAGTCATTATCAAGAACTGGGTATTGACATGGTGGTAGAAAAGATTTTGTTGGCTTCATCCTGGGATTCTTTTTATGTGTTATGATCAAATTAGCTCAAAATAACATTATGTGTAAAGAAGAAGACCATTTGAAAAAACAGTTACACAGAGCTAGACTGCACCGGAAAAGAATGTATCAAATATTTTTATGTATTATTATTACTTTGCCTGCAAATTAAATATTTTATACTCACTTCAAGATACTGTCAACTATGATGAAAGATTTTATATAATTTGTTTTTTTGGCATATAATATTGGCTTTTGTAATTTTGAGTCTTTCCAGAATGCACGCTAGGATGTAGCCAAGAAAGATCACATTGACAACACCCATTTCTTAATAAGGACAGGGATAGCCAAAAGTATAAGAACAAAACATGAACTTCAGACAGTTTTTCACTATTTTTATCCTGATGTGTATCTCTTATTCAGCATTTTTGAAAAAAAGACAGAAATTTGTTGAGATGGATTCCTTCTTTCTACATGCACACAGACACACACATATTATATATTATTAGTATTAGTAGTAATCCTATAGGTATAAGAAACTACACTCATTCAGAAAACCTTTGGTGTCTTGATTTGCAAGTAATCAAATCAATACCAAAAGGAAAAAAAGGTATAAAAAAAGAAAGAACCAAGAACATGTACATTAGCCGAAAATAATGGTCCAGCATGCAAGTTCAAAGCCCAAAGAAAAAAACCCCGATATGAGTATGCAAAACAACTAAATAAAGTGCTCAATACAGTAAGTAGAGGACTTAGTTAAACCTAAGTGGGTCATCAGGGAAGGCTGGCTTCCCTGACGATTCACTTAGGTGAAACCTTGGCTCTCAAGGTTTAACTATTATATATATATGGTGCATTTGGGAACGAATATTTTGTTTATGCAAGTTTCAATGAACTAGCAAATATTTTATTTTGATTAATTTTTTTTTTTTAATTTTTCAACAATTCTAATAATTTTTCTGATTTCCAATTAGTATTGGAATATATTTTCCGTAGCTGAAAGTATGGTGATATGGGAAATTTTCAGATTCTGATACCAAGTAGAATTTTAAAAAAAAATGATTAGAAATGTTGAAAGGATAAATAATAAAAATGAAACTTTTGCTGGTTTTTAATGAAACTTGAAAATAAATTGAATGGCAAAATTGAAAGAAAGCCTAAGTTGCATATCCTCCAAATTTTTTCAAGTATTGTATCATCATGTCCAAGTTTTTGGTACTGCATTTATTTTAATGAATTGTAAAATTATTTAGTGTTTCTTCTTAAATTGAATAAAATCTTACTAATGTTAGGTTGTTTGTTCCTTATGATTAAGGCTTCATGTATTTGTAATTGTTTTTTAGAGTTTTTGTAAAGGATTTATCAAATTTCTTATTGTTTTCCTGTTGTGTTGGCTAGTAATGTAAATTAACTGAACTTTTCTCAGATAAATGGCAAGTTAATTGGTGTGAGTAATTAATGCATGTGTTATTTAAATTATTATTAGAGATACAGTCTCCAGCTGGGTGAGCAAATTCATAGACAATATTGGTTTGTTGCAGTTTTGATTTTTGTTGCATTGTTGGTGGTGATCATAGAAGTCTTTTGGAGTCATTTCATTATCACTAAGTAGACTCTGAATCTTCTCCACTCATGATTAATGTTCACACAAGGCCCAGTGCCTTGAATGTCTGTTGAGGTTTGTAAGGATATTATTATTATTGTTACAAATAAATAAAATAATAATAATAATAATGAAAATTATAAATAAAATAAAACAATAATATTTTAATCTTATCTAAAATAAATAAAAAATTAAAATAATAAAATTACTCCCAACATGCAACAAAAATACTTCCTGCAGGAATACGGACATCCCATCAAAAGACGTGAGATTCAATCTCTTTGCCCAAGAACCATCAGCATGACAACGTGTTCCTGTTTTCATCTTTATGAAAACAAGCATAAAATTCCACTACCACTACCCCTATGGTATGAGTGAATATACCACAGATTCAAGTTCATCACAAACCTCATGTAAAACTCATATTAATGATCCATCACTAAAGATGCTGGAAAAATGGTTGGCTTCTTGTATAGCTCCAGGAAGTATGTGACTCCTACTGCTATGCCAAGAATCAAATCAAATCAAAAATGGAATATTTCTAGAATTGCCCAATGCTCTCTTTCAAAGAGTTCAAAATCATTTACATGGCCTTACAAAATGATGGCATATGGATAAAAAATGAATTAAGTAGTTAGACAAAAATAGAAAGAATTGTAAGATGACAGTGTGTCTTCTCACTAGATTCATCCGACCTTTACAGTCAGGCTATCCTAAGGGAGCTGGAGAACCAACCAGGGTTTATCCATGAGCATAATCTTAACGAAATCAGGTATGCAGATGGCAGTGTGTTGATGTCAGAAACAGAAGAAAAAAAATACAGAATATCCTAGACAAGTCAGTTATGTGCCATGCGCGATACACACTTAGGTGATCATGCATTTTTCGATACATGACTGACGAGGCAGATTTTTTCCTGCACTAGGTTGACATTTCTTTCTCTGGTAGACCAGTTACAATCCCCATTCTGACCTGCAATTTACCCATAGCTGCGGGGAGAAGAAGAGGATTCATACATTTCTCAAGGGTATTAGCACGTAAGTTAATGTAATGGATTTGACTGGAATTTGATCTCGGCTCTCTGATTCCTCAATCCAAGCTGCTATCCATTACTCCACCATGAAGGTAGCAATGAAAAGTGAAAAAAAAAATATTAACCATCAATTGTAAGAATATAGAATGTTTAGTTATCAGCAAGAGGAGGACTCCAAACTGGGAACTAGGAATTGGAGACTCCAAAATCAAACAAGTACAGACATTTAAATATCTGGAAAATGTGACATTGAAATCCAAAGGTGTTGTAGAGTAGCAAAAGATGTATTTTAAAAACTAAACAAAGTACTCAGAAACAGGAAAATTTCATTAGAAATAAAGAAAATAATTCTGAACTGCTATCTAATCTCAATATTCATATATTGTGAAGAGTGCTGGATAATTTCATCCCTAATAATGTGTTGTAGTATTGGCCTAATGAAACAAGTCCCTCTCTCATCAGTTTTTCTTGCTGTTTGTTCTTCACAGTCTTTCGTACCTACTTCAATAGCAATCCCAAAAAACTGTGGCCATCAATTCCCGTTGAAACGACTTTGGCCTTCTTTGGAGCATGTGAGGTGGGATGTTTTCACTATATGCATTGTATCTTTGTTTCTGGCTCAAAGTGATGAATCCAACACTCATCCTGAGTTAGGCAAACATTCAAGAAAACCAGCCAGATCTTCCTCAGACAATGTCAGATTTTCCTGTGATCTTATCAGCCTGGGATGCTTTTGATCAGGTTTCAGAAAATGATGCATCCACCCAGCAGAAACCTTCATGATGCTAAGTTCCTTAAGGCAATAGAAATGGGTTTAAACAGATGGATGCTGAGAATACCATGGACAGAACATGTGAGCAATGAGGAAGTTTTAAAGAAACAGAAATTGTATTTATACTTAGAATCAGCAAAAGAGAGTGGAAATTTCTTTGAAAATTTGAAACTCACAGGATATATTGAAGTCAAAAGAACAGAACCTACCTAATGAGTACATGTAAACACAGATGATTAAAGATGGCACAAGGCTATATTTCTGGAGCATTCAGATAAGATATAATATACTGTACAAGTAATGATCTGAGGAAACTAACTCGCAAACAATTGCTCTATGGCAACTATTATTGTTAAACTATTATTCACATTAAAAATTCTTCTTCCCTGATTTGAAAATATTGATGTATATCATCAAAGTATTGTTAGGAAAATTAGACCCCCTTTTTTCCACCATTGATATTGTTCATGCTCTTTACAAGAGTCAGAACAGACCAAAACTTTAGTATTGCAGCCATATTTGGGTTGGAGTTGCCCAATTCTCAACTTTCCAGCCTTGACAGACTTCAAAATCATTTACACAGCCCTGTGGGTGATAGATTAATTTCCCCCTTTCAACCACTTTCCCACAGCTGAAATATTGCTAGCCTCTTGTCACTCTATCACCATTTTAATGGCAAATGTACAGACAAGGTACATTCTTTAGTTCCAGTAATTTAGATTGTCACAGCTAGGAACTGCCATGCCAAGTACACAGGTTCATCATCATTCCCTTCATATTTCATTGGTAAGGAAGAAGTTCTACTCAGAGAGGTTTTTGTTACTTTGTGGGACAGACTACCTAAAAAGAAGCTCCCCTGATGACTACAATCTTAACATCTTCATGCCAAACAATATCTATCCTGCATATCCTTATAATATACAGTGCTGTGCAAAAGAACCCTTAAAATGGTATTTAAAAAACTTGTCCCTTTTTCCAGATGATCAAAAAATGTTAATTAAACTATATATTCATTCAGAAAAATCTTTATTAAATCACTTGGAACTAGCTTGAGAAATTTTATTAAGCTGGAATAAAAATGTTCATTAAAAATTAAGATGTACAAAAGTAAATGAACCCCTCACATTTACACTCTGTTTTTTTTGTTTTACATGGTTTCCAGTGTAAATAATTTTTGTGTGCATGTAAAAATCAAAATTTTCATGTTTATTGTTATGGTATGCTGTGTATACTGCAGTCAAATAATATAACTCATTGTCTATGTAAAAGTGTTGAGTTAATGGCTAAATTTAAAAAAAATATATATGCAAATGTCAAAAGAACTTCCTGAAGCTTTAAAATAATTGAAACCTATAATAATGGAAAAGGCTACAAAAATCTATCAAAATCTATCTATTTTGAGTGCATGTGTCTACCATGAAACAAATTATTTATAAATGGAAGGCCTTTGGTATGATGTCATCACAATCAAGAAGTGACCATCCGCAAAAAACAACAGCAGAGCAATCTAGTTCGGCAAACCCATGCAAATACAGTTGCAGCTTTGCAATTCTCCAATGCTCACTGGCCAATCAATGTGCATACAGCTACAGCACGAAGAAACCTGAACAATGCTGATCTTCATAGCAGAATGTGTAGAAACAGCCACTAACAAAATAGCTCAAGCATGCTTGCCTCAACTATGCCAAAGCTCATATTAATAAGCTAGAAACATTCTGGCAAAAAGTTTTATGGTCAGATGAGACCAGATTAGAGCTTTTTGGAAGGAACAATAGGTAGTATATGTGATGAGCTTCTAATACGGCTTTTGAAGAGAAGAATTTGATACCAACCATTAAACATGGCGGTGACAGCATTATGATTTGGGGTGCTTTGCTGCAGCTGAAACAGGCCAAATAATATGCATTGATGAAACAATGGATGCTCCAAGATAACAAGCGATTTTGAATGAAAATGTCTTGTCCTCAGTTCAAAAGTTGGGTTTAGGTCAGGGCTGGATCTGAAGCATCAAAGTAAATCCACAAAAGAATGTGTACGTAAAAAGAAATTTCAATCTCAGAAGGTTTTAATCAAAGTCTTGATCTATACTCAATTGAAAATCTGGGATTCAAGTGAAGACAGTGTATGCAAGAAACCCTGGTAATATTGAGCAATTTTGGGAGTTTTGCCAAGAAAAGTGGTCAAAAATCAGCACTCACTACTTCTTAAAAAAAGAAAAAGACTGGCTGATATTGTAAGGAGCAGTTACCAAATATTAAATGTAAGGGTTCACTTTTGCACATCTTAATTTTTAATTAATATTTTTATTCCAGCTTGGTAAAAATTTTGAAAGTGGTTGAAATTGATTTAATAAAGGTTTTTCTTAATGAATATATAGTTTAATTAAGATTTGTTGATCATCTGAAAAAAAAAAAGAGACAATTTTTTAAAATATTATCTTAGGTGTTCACTTACTTTTGCACAACACTGTACAGTTCTTACTTCCTCCTTTTATGCTTTTACAACAATCTCAATCTTTAACCCACTACCTTGAGTGGCTCATGGGACTGTTATTGGGATAAACATACTATTAAAAAAATTGTTTGAAAAATACATGGAATGTTAATGACACAAAGTTAGGGAGAATATAAGGAAGGGGTCCAAACAATACTTGCAATATATACACTATATTCAGACGATGGCCTCATATTTGTTGTTGTTATCAGAACATTTTGACTGTTGCACCCTCCAGCCTTCATTATGTTTATGCCAATCTGGGTAACCTACAGCAAATTCTAATCATAAAACTTTCTTTAATCTATGCTAGTAAACTGTTTTCATTCCACTACCCATGTGTAGCGATATCTTGTCTAATTCTTATTTTTAGTTATTACTTAATTATTGCTTGCCTATTTTGATACAAACATTGAGGTAATAACAACAAAGATGAGGATAACAATCCAAATATAAATAGTGTAAATAATGATAATTATCCCAGAAATACAGATAGAAAATACTTGCAATATTAATGACTCTTCTCAAAGTTACAGACAACCCTACTGAATATACAAGGTATGTTCCAAAAGGCCACCATCCTGGGTAAGATGTTAAACTACACCTGCATCCTGGGTAAGATGATAAACTACTTCCAGCAGCAAGGCAACTGATCAAGAGGTTTTGAGGGGCATGGAATCAACTCTTAATTGTTGGTGTTCCCAGGTCCACCCTTACCCTGGGTGGTAGCACCTTTTAGGGTCCAAGCTATGGGTAAATAGTTAACTATTACCAGCAATACTTTTTTGAAAAACATTATTACCAGCAATACAATTTTGAAGGAAAAATATTACCAGAAACAGATTTTTGACAAAACAAAATATTACCAGCAATAAAAAATTTACTTGACATTAAATTACCCATTGAGGTTGATATGCCGTAAAACAAAATAAACCAAACCAGACCAAAAGGCCAGCATTTGTAATGACATGACAGCAGGGAATTAATATTTTCTTTTATTATTTTATTTTTATGAAAATAGATTAATTTTTCAATAATGATTTCTTCTAGAGATTCCACTGACCATGGTGAAACTCAGCAACCCAAAGTCTAACCATCTTATAGACAGGATAGTTATTCTGGAATTTGATCATTTCCTGCAGTGCAATCTGTTCCAGGTTAAATTAATAACAATGTCATTCAATTCCTGATTATAGTAAGATAAGTAAATAAAAAAAAATAATTTGAAATCACTCTAGAAAAGGACTATATTCAGGCTCAAATCGTTTTGAACGCTCCTTGTAGTTCAACACAAAAATATTGTTTTACTTCATATATTTAAGAATTAAGTTGTAAAAATGATGATATTATTCTCTTTTTAATTGTTTATATTTGGACAGTGCCAGATTTACCTGTATCTTTAGCAGGCTGAAGCCTAGAGCCTCATAATCTAGGGAGCCTCCAGCCAAGGTGTATAATATTTTTTGACACTGTCATAATGCATTGTAGACTCTAAATAACCCATGAGTAATTCTAAACACCCATCATCATCCTCAGCTTTACTTAAATTGTTTTATTTAACATATTTCCATTTTCCTCTGCTTGTTAGAATGGTGGATTTAGTGGAGGCCTCACAAGTGGAATAGCTTAAGGCCTCTCTTCATCTAAATCCGGCCCTGCCTTGTCCATTGGAAATAGCCTTGAGGTTTAAAGCATCACTTCATCAATTTTGTGACATAGTAAGTATGAGTTCAAACCCTGGTCTGGGTAGTACAGACTCAAACAAAAGCAGAGCAAGCAATAACTGAGCAGAACTAAATAAGAACAAAATGATATATCTACCTGAACATGGCCCAGACCATAACCAATGAAAAGAGAGTTTTCTGATTTTTTTCTTATTTACTTTGAAATTGCTTTAACGTTACATGGATCAAGAGATACCTGAAAAGGGCTGGAGGTCACAAAAGTCAAAACAATGTAATAATAACAAAGATGAGGATCTTAGTCCAAATCTAAATAATGATAAATCCTCATCCCTGAAATTTATTCTGTTTTTGTTTTTTCTCAAACTATTTTAAATTCATTAAATTAGGCACTTGTAATTGCCATTGAGATAATTGTAATTGTTCTCATGAAGATATTCCAACATCAGCTGCTTTCAAATAAATGACTGTATGGAATATTCTTAACTTATACCTGGAATGTGGCTTTTTTTTCTGATCTCTCTTAGAAATATAGAAAGTCTATATGAAGTCACGATTATTGTTCTTCCGAGGATTCTTTTTAATAAAATAGAATGAAATGATAGATGAATGGATATTCATTGCACAACTTTTCATTTTATATCAAGTAAAACTTTATGAAACCCATTTTTCATATCAAGATAACTTTATTGTTTCCATTAAAACAAATGAAAAAGAGAAAGTGCAAAAATTTTTTAAAAATCAATTGAAAAATGTTTAAAGAATAAAAATGTAATATATGATGAAAAAACAATAGAAACAAGGAATGTAATGTATCATATAGACACTTTGTGTGATATTTGGTGAACAGCCATGTGAACAGGTTACAGCAAAGAAGAGTAATTTGGTTTTTGTATACCCAGCAGCAATATGAAATGCCATTCTGGGATTTCTGGAAGCACTCTTGAGACATTCTTCAACCAACATTGCCAGTGACCTCAAGGAACTCTGGAAGATAGCACCATGGTCTGGTTACTTGCACAGTTGCTAGGCAACCTAATTAGTGCATTGTGAATACCGACACTGACTTTATTGCAAGTGGCACTCTAATCTTTGTTGTAGCAGTTGTTGTTGCATTATAATGTCATTGGTCTGAATAGAAGTGGCATTCAACTTTCTCAATTCTCCATTCTTCATAAGCTTCTCTTTCATCTCATTTTTATTTTCTTTCCTTCTCTCTTTGACTTCTCCCCTTTGAAAATTTGATTTCCTTTATCTCAATCTCTTTTTCATTTTTTTTCCTCTGATCTTTCTTTTTCTTCATTATATATTTTTTTTTTATTTAGAATTTATTTCATTTCTTTCCTTTACAGTTTCTTCTTTCCTCTTTTTTTCATTCTTTAAAGTCCAGTTTCTTTTTCATAATTTCTCTCTTTATATCCTCCAACTTCATTTTTTCCTCGCTTTCTCTCTTTTTTTCTCTATCATTCAAGGATATTTCATTTATCTGTATCAGTTACTTTCCTTCTTTATTTTATTCTTAAATCTTCTTTCTAACCACAAAGTTTCCATTCTTTTTTTTTTCATATCTTTTTTCCCCTGACATTCTTTATTTTCTACTTAATACTCTATAATTTCTTTTTTCATCTTTTTTAGATCTTGTTTTTATCCCTCAGAAACTTCCCATTTTATCTGACTTCATTCTCCATATCTCTTTCTTCTTCCCAAAATCTTTTTCTTCACATTCTTTTTTTCTTCTTTAGTTTCTTTCTTTTTACTGTCAAGTTTTTTACCTTTTTATTGTTTATTTTGTTTTTTCTTTCTTTCTTTCTTTCTTTCTTTTTCTTCTTTTACAGTGTTCAATGATTTTCTTCTTTTTTTCTTGTTTAGTTTCTTTCTTGTTACTGTCCAGTTTGTTTTTTTTCCTTTTTATTGTTTTTGTTCTTTCTTTCTTTTTCTTCTTCCTAATGTCTCTTTTTCATCCATTTTCTTCTTTATCTTCATATGAACCTTTCCCCTATCAAGTTTTTCTATCCCCGCATAAACACACATATCTATCTATCTATCTATCTATATATATATATATATATGTTTTTATCATTCCAAAATAGAACCCAGACCAATGGAAAGAGAGTTTTCTCACTTTTCCTTAACCTTCCTTTAAAAAATCTTTTTTCCTTATTATACTTTTCTTTCTTTCTTTCCATTCTTCAGAAAATCTTTCCTAATTTATATTCCTCTTATTTTATCCATTTTTCTTTCTCTTCTTTCAGAACAAACCACCAAATTCCTTCACAAAACAATTCCTTCTTAACCACACACCCTCTCTCAGACAAATCTCTTAACTTCCTTCCATTTTTTAACCTTCTACATTCTCTAATTTTCTAACCACCCACTCTTTATCTCATTTAATCCTCTCCCTATTTTTTCTTTCTGACCAAAACCTCCCTCTCTTCCTCACCCACTTGTTCATCAGTTTCTCCAATTTAAACCAACAAAGCTGTAATCTCTACAATGATATGCCTGACCACGATGACATGGACACTCAATTTCATAGTTGTTTATGACTGCTTGTCTGGATTCATTAAATCTAATACACTCAGGGCCTCAGTCGCAGGGGAAAGGGCCTTCATTCTTGAGGATAGAGGGGCATGAATGGGGGCACATGGGCCATTTGCTGCCATATAACAGAACTCACAGAGGGCACTAGTGAATGAAAATTAAAGGGGTAGGTAGATGACATAATAAAAGGAACTGATGCTGCAGCAGGTCAAAACCAGTGACATGGGTGGGGGTATCTAAAGGATGGCCATTCTCCATTGAGTCATCAGACATATTGTGCAGTGCAGCCATCTGTCCCAAATGATAAAAATCTGCTCTTCCTGGACATGAAATTGAGAGAATGGGAGAAAATAAAGAAAGACAATGAGGCAGGGATTGGCTTGAAGAGAAAATAAAAGACTGAAATAAAAAAAGCAAAGAGAAATGAAAAATTGAGAAAATGATGAAATATTAATGTCACATGGCTACTGCAGATTTTATAAGCATATGAATATACTTGCCAAATGTGCGCAGGAAGTAGTATTATTGATGACCATCAAAATCCCTATTTCACCTGGACATCAATACTGAATGGAGGAAGCAAAATTACAAAGGTTTTAACCACAATTCACAACCTCCATGTGTATGTATGTCTTATATTTGTTTAAAATTTGCTATATTTATAAGTGAATTGTACTCAATATCAGAGTATTGGTCTGAAGATCACATTAAGTTATAAAAAACTGTCAACATACAGTTTGGATTTCTATGGCCACACTGTTTACATTTCTCTTGCTCATATATATATATATATATGTACACACACACACATAGTAATCTGTTGGTATAATCCAGATGAGTCCTATTAACACAATATAGAATTTGAAATATATTAAAACAGACTCACAAAGTGCACTCAATGTTTATTTTCATTAAGCAGAGCAAAATTTTCTTTACAATTTGAATTAAGATACCTTTAGTTAATGACCATTTTCACCTATGAGTTTTAGTTTTAAAATATGCAGGCTTTTTCAAACTGTTTACAGTATCCATTTGTGGTGGGAAACTCGCTAGTTGGAGAGAAAAGAGAGAGAGAATGTTAAAAGAGACATGGTAGGAGATATGGCAGAAGAAGGCACCATTACAGGAATTATACTATGGGGGTAGGAAATCCTGGGTCGGGGAGCAGAAGGGGAGACTGATGAGCTGCCCTACATCCTAATGGTAACATGGCTAAAGTTTGATTCAATGAGAATCCATGGAAATTAATAAAAATGTGAGAAAACAATCAAGAGGTAACTTTAGTAAGATGAAAAACAAATAATTCAGAATTATTATTCAGTTATCTATCTATCTATCTATATATATATATATATATATATATATATTGAAAGTGATATCTGTGGATCCAGACTACGTTAAAAGGTCTCTGGTGAAATTTACAATGGAGCCTTAAAGTGGTCTGTTTTTCTTTAAATTATTAGCTTTGAATTTACATTGAGCTCTCAGGATTTCATCTTCCTTGGGACTACCCATACGGATTACCAAGTTTTTCGTAACTAAATATATATATATATATATATGTCTGATACCACAGAACTTGTAAATAGTTTTAAAAAGACAGAACTGCATATTTTCTTCCAAAGAGGTAACTTTTTTTCAGCCAACAACCTCATCAGATGAATCGTTGGCAAGTAGTAAAATATTAACATGAATTGCGGAGTGATAGACAAACTGGGAGGAAATGAAAAACTATGATTAAAATAGAATTTAATAATAAAAAGGGGAGAGAAATATATAACAGAGGGGAGAAAATGGCAAAACCCAGAATAAATGGTTCCAGTGAGTCTAAAAAGGAAAATATAGACTCACAAGCCTCCAAGTGAAGAAAGAGAAGTAATAAATTTCTCTTTCTGTCAGCACAAAGACAGTCAGTATAATTTAATATGTACTGCCTCTAAAGTGTGCAGATGTTTTGCCGAATATGCTTTGCCAAATATGGGAAACCACAAATTCATGTATTTGTATGCACAAACTGGTTTATCTAAAAGCTGTTGGCCTATTGTGGAATCCTGTGCTGTCTGTGTCTGATGTGTATTACAGGTAATTATACTCTGTCTGATATTGCCAGGCACGTGTTGTGCAATATGTGTTTCAAGGCACTAATTGATCTGCTCTATGTAGTCAGCATCATGCTGACATTTAAATTTATAAATGACCAAACTATTTTGTATTTATTTACTAGTCACCAGCAATTCTCCTGATAAGTTATTGGCCAAAAAATGGATACCTTTTAGGGTAAAAATATGTGGCTTTGTCTATTCAAAAATATATTTTTTCCTAAATTTAATCCATAAATATTTTAACCATTCACCAACACTAAAAAAGATTTTTAACAAAAATAATGTTATCATCAGCTATAGCTGTGTGAATAACATTGACACAGCTATTTCCCAACATAACAACATTATATTAAATAAATATATTTCCAACAAAGACAATGTAAATATTTCTAAAAGCAAATGCAACTACTAGAAAATTTGAAGACCAAGCAAGCATACATTCTGGTAATAATGTTAAATTTTGAATTTTTGTTCTATTGAATATCCTTGGAAATTTCATTTTTACTATCATCAAATGACCTTACGTAATATAAAATACTAAAACAACACTGCTCTCTCCTAATACGTCTGGCAATTAAAGAATGATAGCAACTCACTATCCATTAACTGGAATATTATAACATGAACCAAATCTTATAATGGGAAGGAAATAAATGTAACATGCCTTGTTGAAAAACTGATTATTTTAAAACATTTAAACAACCCTAGCTTATTAAATAAGAGAAATGAATTGATAGCTACATGTAGACATAAAAATAAAAATCTGCTTAAATACATTGATCCAGATTAATTTTTAATATAAGTTGCAGTTTGTTTTGGCTATATATATATATATATATATATATATATATATATAAATATATAAATAAAATTTATAAAATAAAGAAGGACAAGTAATCTTCCTTTTATAATAAAAAAATTAAGATTCACAACTGAAAAATAAAAAATTCTTGAATTTTTTTCTTACACATATATATACAAATCCCATTTATTTTACATGCCAATTATAATTTAAAAAATTAAAAACACTATAATCCCAGGATAATATATACCTATGCTAACATCTCAATAACCATATATATTTTATTTATGTAATGCCAATTTTATAGTTAGCACCTGAAAATTGTGTTATCTGTGAGGGATAATATGTATATTTAATATATATACTTAATAGTTCTGTTTTATTACGTTAAGCACTGTTTTATTTACACCAGCACTATATATGCAATATATCCTAATTATATATCTCAAGATATACTAAATTCACCCATTATGTTATGTTTGTTTAATTTTTTCATTTTATTTTACAATTTTCAATTAAATTAGTGCACATTTAGATGAAAATGGTGGATAAACTGTCCAAAGTTAATGATTTTTATTAATTACATTTTTCACATGTAGAATATTGAATTCATCTTTGTTGTTACCATATTTCAGCCATTGTGCCCCCCGCATCCTTCATCAGTTGCATGTCAATCTGGGTAACCTTCAGGTTATTTTGAACTGAATTCTGGTTATTGATAGATTGTTCTCATTCCACTGACCATATCTTGGGATATGTCTCATCTTGATATGGGCAGCAGAACTATTTTGTAAATAAAGGGTTCAGCTCAAAATTTACTTGACAGACAAGCACCAGATGAAGGATAGTGGACAAAACAATCAACAATAAAGATGAAGACAATTGTCATCATGGAAATAATGTAATTAATGATAAATTCTCATCCTGAAAATTCAGATGGACAAAAATCATTTTTATTGCTTTTTTCTCCATCAAGTGAATATTTGACAGAAAAGGAATTAGGAGGTATATAAAAAAGGCAAACCTTACTAAGAGCTCCAAAGGACAAGAAATTGAGGAGAGCTATGATCACCTACCTCGTGAAGGGGCAGGGTAGATAGAAAAATGTTTTGTTAACTACAATCTGGTATTTTTAACACAGCATTTCAAATTTAAATATACATTTATACATGCAGAATGGTTTCACAGAGCTTGATCACAACAAAAACAAATATATTATTAAATATTTTATAGGAAAAACAAAAATAAATGATGCAGACCTTGTCAGTTGAACTTAATGAATTCTTGTTCTGTCTCTCTATATATATAAGAGACACCTATTGGCCACCAGTCAGCATAGCTAATGCTAACCTCCAGGAGAGTGTCTCATTGCACTTTCTCAGTCTAAAACTCCTGGCTGAGATGAAGGAAAAAGACTACATCAAATGTATTGCTAAAATTGGTTCCCTGTATCATGCTAGACATTTTTTCTCTCCAGAATCTATCTTACATATTTATAAGTCAACCTTTTTTTCATACTTTGAATATTTCTGCCACAAATGCTAGTGGTGAGAAATAATATGTATATTTATTAATATATACTTAATAGATCTGTTTTATTACACATAGGACAGTTTTATTAACACCAGCACTATATGTGCGATATATATATATCAGATGTTACAAAAAAAATTTACATAAAATAAATACACAACACTTGTCTATATTATTTAATGAAACTTGTATGAATGAATATATATATATATATATATATATATATATATATATATATATATATATTATATTTATATATATGATAAGATATAGTTTTAAGGTATGCTATATTTATGAGTTAAAGTGTGCTCAGTATCAGAGATAGAGTCTATGCAAATATAAAAGTGAAAAGTGGACATTGAAGTCAACATCCAGAGGTGACAGTCTGTTTCACGTAAAACGCAATCATCAGGCGATGGTATGTCCATTTTTATCTATCTCTTTTATTCTCTCACTCTCTATATACATATAGATATATATAGAGAGAGAGAGTGAGAGAAAAAGAGAGAGAGGCTGTCTCAAAAAATGCATGCATATTTTGAAGCTTTCTCAAGAAATATTTCAAGCAACTAGAACCAACTACATATATATATATATATAATTATATACTCTTAAGATTTTGTCATCACATATATTCAAATTGATCCAGACATTACTGACAGCACAATGCAGTGGAATCACAAGCAGCAATCAACAATTCGATGGGTTTCTTGGACTTCTGAGAAAACATTCTCTTTCTTGCTTCACAGGGCATGTTGACATCCATAGTCTTCCCGAACGATATTTGTGCACATCGGGTATAGTACCATCAGCTTCAAATTTACCTCTAATTCATGAGATTGTAAGCCACCTGAGTGGATCTGAATGAAACTCTCTTCAATACTGCCTTTGAACTTCAACTGTATTTTCATACTTCCAGTAGCATTTCAGGATGAAATTTCTTTCTTTAAAGATAAGCCTGGATAATCTTAATGTGTAAATATGAAAAGAAATCAAGTTGACTTTATCTATATACTGTGAAAGTGTATTTATTAAGACACAGACTCTCTCTCCCTCTTTATATATATATATATATATATATATATATAACTAATTTTAGTGGTTTAGGGTTGGTGTCCCTTTTTTTTATGAAACAGTTATATTTGAACAAAAAAAACTATCTTAAAAACTTACAATTCTGAGTATAAATCTGGCAATGTTTTTAGCTGACGCAGAGAAAAACTACAAGAAATCCCAGATATTGTAATAAAAGAAAGAATTCTAAGAAGACAGCATTTAAGTTTTTTCAGCAAAAGGAAAAATCTTAAGATGCAAACTATGAATTGCAGATGTTAGCATTAAGCAAATACAAAAATTTCAAAATCCAGGTAGTCTTTTAGCAGAGGATGGAAAATGTGATACTGAAATCTGGAGTACTTCCAAAAAGCTAAACAAAGTACAAAGAAACAGAAAACTTTCATTTGAAACAAAGAAAAGAATGCTAAAGAGTTATGTAATATCAGTTCTGCTATGTGGTTGTGAATATTGGACAATCTCATTACAGATGTAGTAGGGACTTGAGGCAATAGAAACGTAGTTCTACAGAAAGATACTGAGAATTCTATGAACTGAACATGTTAGTAACAATGAAGCAAAATATATATTAATGAGGAAAGACACAGTAACACATCGGGGAGGCTGGGGTCATTATCCAGCACCTGGAAAAAAAAGGACACTTATACTTTGAATCAGAGAGAAACAGTGGAAAATTTCTAGGGCACATCATGATGTGTAAAGGGTTGGCAGAACAGGGACTAGAAGAGATAGTAAAAAGACAAACCTTGTTGAGAGCTACAAAAGATAGGTAATTGTGGAGAGTCATGATTTTTCATCTCCTGAATGGAAATGGTATACAAAGACCAATTAATTAGCAAGAAGTTAACAATCACTAACAATTTGATGATAAAGGTCCTTTCGTTATCCATACCAGCTGTTCTGGTTTATTGTTCAATTTAATTTTTCTCTTGATGAACTAGAAATATAATCTTTGAAACTTTTCTTCTGCAAAATGAGTGATAAATGTCTTATGTAATGGTTAAATTAATAGTCTAACTACATGTAACTGAATGATTTATGTATGAAAATGTAACACTATGATTTTTAATGTTTAATTAGAATGCAAGCCTAAAAATACAGATGTTAAACATTTGCTAAGATATAACAGACTCTCCTTCAATTCCCTCTCGGATGGATGCTTATATATCTATCAGCTATCTGTTTTTCTCCCATATAGGTACATCCTACATGTTTGCATATTGGAGCAGCCAATGTTTAATCTCCTGGTGCACCTGGATTCTCTGATGGACAGTCACATGCTACAACATCATATCAGCAAAATATATACTACTCCAGGATAATCATTGCTTTTCTTGCTTAGATCATCATCTCCAAATTACTTTGAACCCTGTCTTATTGACTGCCAGAATAAGATTATCCAGAAGCAAAAAATATATCATAAGATAACTCATTAGCTACACCTGTTGAGTTTGAAATTCTGGTGAAAAATACATACATTATCTTTTATAAATGTGTGTAAGGCTAAATTTTGACAATATGTCCCCCAGCTTGCATAAGTAGAACAAAACAACTCATAATTCAAATGCATAATGAAGAGATTTATCCATACATACACATCATAAAACTCTTATGTGGGATTTGACAAAAATCACTCAAGCTCTCTTAGTACTTCCTACATTGGTGAGACACCCAAAACCAGGTAATGACCCTAGCATTCCTACCAAAGGCAAGTTACTATGTCTGCCCTCATTAATATAGAATAATTATTTCCTTGACCTTTTCACTAAGGCAGAATATGACAAGTGGGGTCCCCATATACATAAATATGCATATAAGCCAAGTACCAAAATTGCCCAATTCTTGCAATCACTGTCATGCTGACATCAATATTACTCCAACCCCCACCTCTCCTATGGCAATGAGGAAGGTTCTGCCACAGTGTTGGAATCCCTGGGATCAGGCGCCTTCTTTCACCTCAAGAGAGGTGAGAACAGATACTATACAGCATTTACCCAACTGGTGTGGGATGTGACACAATGTCATTTTAATGTGGGGAACCCAAGCGCATACACACAGGCCAATGGTTAAATATTGGTCTCTTTTTTCCCATCCTTGATTAGCATAGGATCAGGAACCAACTTGTCTTAACTGCTCATATATATTGGAACAGATACCACAGTTTCATCAGAACAAACTATTAGTTTTTTATATAGATTTCTGACAAATTATATTTACAATATAAGCAGTAACATTTAATTCGAACTGCAATTTGTAAAAGCAAATTTTAGTAAATATTTCAGCTGTATTCTTTTTATTTTAAAGCAAATTTTTAAAATTTTCATGTACAAGAAGTATCCTTTTCATTAATTTTTCAAAATATTCATTGCATTTGTGTAGACAGAATTTCTATCTGCCTTGTCACAATTCAGGTTTAAGTTAACAGAAAAATATTGGTATGTTTACATTTAAAGATGATACAATTAAATGTCATCAGTTTTCAAGAAGCAGGCATAAAGTAAGCAATATTAATTATGATCTTATTTATTGTAGCATTTGTAGTAACCATGGTTGTTGTCTGACATTTCACATTACCGCAAACTAGACAAAACCAATTTTTTTATGGAATTATTAAACTGAATCAAAATAATCTGTTTAATTAGATTTTCATAAAACTGCACAAAATTATTTAAACTGGTAAAAAGAAAACAGAAAATTATTCAAATGTTTCTTTCATGGTCATCTCTAAGTCACTATCTCAAGAATTAGAAGTTCAAGTAGACTTTAGAAAACAGATATGCTGCTGAAAATATTGTTTATACAAAATTTTACAGAGAATTTCTATTACAACTTACATTTCTCAGTATGTTTGTATCAGGTCAGGCTTAGGCCTGCTATTGGTAACATGTAACCCAGTACAGCCTGCCATTTAGTATTGGCTAAACCAGATCCCTCCACTAGCTTTTCTGCTGATAAGTCATGTTATATGTCAGTCCACAAGATTAAAAACAAGACCAGTCAAAGTGTAGATAAACATCTTATAGGAGCCAACATGTGTTGCATATATATATATATGTGTGTGTGTGTGTATGTGTAAGGCTAGGATGGGGTTTCAAACTTTTAATCCCAACATCCCTGGAGATAGGGTCTCAATAAAAACACTCAGTGTGCTTGAACTATTGTGAGTATATGAGTTGGACATCACGAAGAGCATCTGACCTTGTAAAAACCTTACCTCAAATTATTATGACAATTCTCAGTACATTGATGGGCTTATGTGGAGAGATAAAGTAAGTTCCTCTGTCAGGCCTGACCTGCCTTACTTTGTGCAAGATTAATCGTGATCTTGCCTGAATAAAAAGCATAGTTATGACAAGGATGAAGTTGGACAGGTATTTGGATAGTATTCTAAACCGAAACTACTAAATTTATCTTTTATGTAAAAAGACTTGCGTAACAGATGAAATAAAGCAATCAACATTGCTTTTAAGTATTAGTCATTGTGCCGTATAACAAAGGGATGAATCCATATTCTTTGCCTAAGAGCCAATAACAGATTTTTTAAAGCATAGATAAGAGTTAAAGTTGTACATTTACTGAAATAGATTTCCAGGTGATCTTTATGATTTGTGGGATTCTAAAAATGCAACTGATACTCTTGTAACCATAGATATATCCTGACTCTCCCCATTCACTCACCCATGCACAGTCACACTTTCATTGCCATTTAAACAAGATTAACTTTGAGCCAAGTTTAAGTTTCACATCAGTGAACATAACTTTAATATGCTTAGATCAATTCATTAAGTGGCCTAATCAAAGCTTTGATCATTCAAGGGTTCTGTTAAAGCCAAAAATAACAGTGGAAGATGAAACATGCCATAATTTTGATTCAGCAATTTGTAGTTTAACTCTTTTAAAATGTATTTATATATTTCATGCTGCCATTGCCTTTAAAGTTCAAATAATAGTTATTTTGAAAAGACTATTGAAACTTCTCATTTTATTGTAGGAAACTTGATTGATAAATAAGGTTTATAATCCTATAAAACAAATTTTAGACCATAGATAATATAATGAAACTACTATCAAAATGAAATTTATTTCTCTTCTATTTTTTTTTTTTTTTCTATTCCATGTTTCTTCAAGACAGATGCAATCATAACACTTCACAGATTTCTTTTGTGAATTGCTAAGCTTTCTTGGAAAAGATAGTGCAGTGGTTTTCATTTTCCTTTCTCATGGTTTGAAATTCAAATTTTTCATTCTCTTTGACTGCCACCCAAAGATATAGAGCCTCGTCCACCCTGCTTTTTAACACATAACTGGAGGAAGTAGAGATTGATTGATGTCTTTCCTGAGGGGATTAGGGCAAAAGTGAACACAGCAAACTAACTGGGAATTTGAATCTGTCTATATTTTTGAGATGAGGTATTATGTACACTATTTACATTATTCGGACTATTGTCTTCATCTTTGTTACCATATTTATTACAACGTTTCTTCAAGGACACATGGCACAGTGGATAAAGGTGTTAGTTAGATCCAGTGACAGGATCCAAAGAGTGTGAGTTCAATACCTGGTTAAGGCAGTGGAGAACTTGGAGAGGGGAATTAACAGGAGATAACTGATAACTGACACATAGAACTAGAACAGTTTACCCCAGTAAGCGAAATAAAGGGTTAGGTTCGACATTCCAACCACCGGAAGAAGGCTGGAGTGTACAATGGCTGAAACATTGTAATAAATATGGCAACAAAGATGAGGACAATAGTCCAAATAATGTAAATAGTGGTAATTTGAAATCGGCTTGACAATTCCTTTGTTTGTACTGATATATAATGCACTACCTGCATGTCACTCTCCAAATGCCACCTCTTAATTGCTGGTATTCCCAGGCCCACCCTGACCTAGGGTGATAGCACCTGTTAGGGTCCAAGCTATGGGTAAATAGTTAACCCTTAAACTGGGGTTAAAACACTATGAAAATGTAAATAGGTTTTAATGCCAGAAATACTTTGTAAAAAAAATATTACCAGCAATACATTTTGGAAAACGAGATATAACCACCAATACATTTCTGAAAAAAAAACAAAAAAAACTGCTATACGTTTTTGAAAAAAAATATTACCAGCAATAAAAATTTTGTCAGCATTAAATAACCCATTGAGGTTGATATGCCATAAAACAAAACAAACCAAGCCAAAATCTCTCCAAAATTGCACGTTTATTCTATTTAAAACATTTTTCAGCATAATCAGCATTTAATAATATTTATTTTTATGAATGTGCTGTTGATTTTTCTATGTCATCCATTAAGAAAATTTCTGGTTTACTTTTAATGCAATTGTGCACAACAATTTCAACTTTGTCAGATAAAAAGAATTTTGACCTTTCAGCATCTTTTTCAATTTATGGAACATCCAGAAATTTGACACTGCTAAATTAGGACTGTACAAGTGTGCAACAATTATGAATTTCAAGCTTCTTTTAATGATATTTATTTCATTTTTTAGACTATTGTTCCACTAATATAAAACCCAAGTGCCACTCAAGGTAGATGGTTACTGAAAGTTGTTCTAATGGCATAAAGGAAGAAAGTGTATATTATGAGGATATCTAGGATAGATAATGGTTGATCCTAGACTGAAGAGGTTAATATGATAGGAATTAGAGAAGCACCCTCTCTGTTCCTGAAAGTAATAGTTATGGTGAAGAAGCTGTCCTGACTGCAATATATGTTGTCACAAAGCAAAAAGATATTCTCTTTTCTGGCCACATTCTGTAAATCCTTTATTAGACTTCTTGTAAGGATTCAGAGTCTTCTTTATGTGACGTGCCCCCTTAGGATGTAGGTGATCATGGCTCTCCACAACATCCTGTCCTTTGTAGCTCTTAATAAACTTTGTTTCTGTTATTTCTCCTTAGCCCTGCTCTAGCATCCATTTACTTAAGCTCATTAAGTATGTTATGCATTGTATTCCTCTGTCCCTCTTGCCCTCAATCTGTCCTGTGAATATCAAATTTTCCAAGCCCTCCTTCCTCATTATATGCCCCAGAAACCTCAACTATCACTTCCTGAGGTTAAGTATTAGTTTCCTTTTTGTTTCCATTTTCTTGAAAACTTTGTTGTTACTCACATGTTCAGTGCACGATATTCTCAGCATCCTTCTGTAGAACCACATTTGGTAAATTAATTGTCATTCCCTTTGGCAGAAGATCTGTATAAATTGTTGGATTGTATGCCATACAATCATATTACTTATGATTAACAAATGCTATAATAAAAGTGTTTTCACTCATGGAACTGACGCAATGCACATTTGAATGCATGTAAAATATATGCTAAATGTCAAAGCAAATTCAATGTGAATACAAAAAGAAGATCAGATGATATAATGCTAATATTAGCCATTTCCTTATAAGGAAACATTCGTCAGTAACAGATTGATCAGCTAATGGTACTTTTGGTTGAAATTTATGAAATCTTTCTATAAAAATAATTTTTCAAGAAAATAGGTTTCTCAGGTCTACTGTTGTTTGCTATTAAATCTTCTCTATAATGTTAATTTTTTTCTTCATTCAATTTTTTTCCTTTCCATATATCTTTGAATTTGAAAAAAATACACCATACCTCTTATTTTAAAAAATAAATTTATCAAATCCATTGTTATCATTCTTTCTAGTAATGACAAGTCTTCCCTTCTTAACCATTTGCTTGATGTAGTGTGGAACATCAGTATCTTATATATGTCATTATTTTCACATCCTGGATAAACTAGATCCGCATCCTGGCTAAAATGATAAACTACATCCAACAGCAAGGTCTCTGATCAGGAGGTTTTGGGGAGTGTAGAACCACCTGTTAATTGCTCATGTTCCCAGGTTCACCATGACCCAGGGTGGTAGCACCTGTTAGGATCTCAGTTATGGTTAAATAGTTAACCCCAAACTGGGGTCAAAACACTATGAAAGTGAAAAAAAGGGTTTAATACCAGAAATACTTTGTAAAAAATTATTACCACCAATACATATTTGGAAAAAAAAAATTACCAGCAATCCTTTTGGCATTAAATAACCCACTTGATATGCTGTAAAACAAACCAAACCAATCATTATTTTCTCTTTGAGTAACATATGCTACCCATTTTAGGTGTTGCTGTTATTGGAAATCTAAATGTCTATCTTGGAATCTATAAACCAGTGCTTCTTAAACAATGAGTCGCACCCCAAATGGGATCGCAAAGTGAAATGCTGAGGTTGCAAAAGTTAAATTCAAACAATTGAATTTCAGTTTATATGTTATCTCGCAAATTCACAATATTTAATGTGATGCACCATGCAAGTTCTGCAGAAATATAATGCATAGGTGGCACTATTGTGACAAGTGCAGTGACAATGGTTATATTTTCAGTGTAGTTTGTTAATGCTTGGTGTCACAAAAAATCTCCTGATGAAAAATGGGGTCATGAATGGAAAATGTTTATGAAGCATTGCTATAAACCATGAATTTGTTACTGGGAGGCTTAAAAAATATTTTTACTCAATTGTGTGTTTTTTTAAAGTTTTAATGAAATTCCACATTTTTTTTTTCCACTGGCATTCTCATATACATACTATCAAAGTAAATGCATAGCACCATACAAGCAAGACATCTTATCAACCACTCAAGGTCAATCAATTATTCTGTGACCTTTATTACCATGCAGAAATTGTTTTGAATCAAGATCCAATTCACAGCCAGGATAATAAAAAAAAAAAACAATTTAAAAAATATAAGAAATTTTTAAGAAATGTATACACATTTTTTTTTTATAGGTACTGCAATTTTTAAATGCCAGTCTGTTATTTACGACTTGCTACCTAAATCACATTTTACCAGTAGTAGGCATAAATATCACTATATTTTGAAAATATACTGTTTTTAATTACAGGCTTCAGGAACTAAAAAGACTAGGCTTAGTGTGAAAATTAATTCAGTTCTTTTGTTTTCCTTTGTCAAACTGTGATGTCATATCAGCAAAATATCTCATCAGCCTCTCCAGGGAAATCATTGTTACAAAAGCCATCATCATGATCTAAGAATTGTCTTGAATCATTATTCAATTCAGTACCAGATTAAAACAGCACTTTTACAGAGTACCTCAGAAGTATATGTACCATCATTTTCCCATCTCTATTAAAATTTTAAAATACAAGATGTTGCATGCTTTGTGCAAATAGTCAAAACAAAAATTTGTTACCAAAACCAAAAATTAAATTGTATCAAGTACTAATAGTTACAGAGTATTTGCAATGTGTAGCATCATATCCACCATCAAGAAGAGAAAGGTGAAATGTTACGGCTACATCATAAAAACCATTTATTTTTTCTACTGCCACCCTACAAGCAGAGAAAAGCAAAAGAAAAAAGAGTATAAAATGAGCTGACCATGTCAGTAAATGAATTGGAAGATCATTCACAAAGACTTAACTATTGGTACATAATGAAGAGCTGGTCAGTTTCTCAGTTGTACTATGACCACACTCTGTCATGATAATGATGATATATTGACAAAATATTCCTGATATCAGTTCTAACAACTTAAAAGGAGCAGAGATAATGTCATGGAAATGTATTGTCAAACTGTATACATGAGGTGGCTTTTCATATTAATATAGCAAATAGCAAACTTCTCCCAACAAGAACAATCTATCATGGTGGTTTTCTGAGCATAGCTTAGATGTAGCAGAAAGCAAAAGGTTTGGAGCACCCAGTGAGGATCAAACTCATCATTCAGTTGTAATTAATGTAGGACAAGCTTTCTAACTATTACACCACATCAAAGTGCCCTAACCAAAATCAGTCACGATAGTTTTCTGAGTATAGCTTAGATGTAGCAGAAGGCCAAAGTATGGAGCACCCAGTGAGGATCAAACCTGCTATTCAGTCATAATAGATCTAGAAGGACAAGCTTGATGACCATTACCCCACATCAAAATACCCTAAGAAAAATCAGGGATGTGTTTGACTTGGCTATTTACATCTGTCTATATTTCTGAGATGAGGTATTATATACCCTATTTACATTGTTTGGACTATTTTCCTCATCTTTGTTGTCATATTTCTCATGTTTCAGCTGTTGTATGCTCTGGCCTTCTTCAAGGACACATAGCACAGTGGATAAAGGCGTTGGTTAGATCCAGTGACAGGACCCACAGAGTGTGAGTTCAATACCCAGTTAAGGCAGTGGAGAACTTGGAGAGGGGAATTAACAGGAGATAACTGATAACTGACATCCATTAGACATGGCACGTTGAACTAGAACAGTCTACCCCAGCAAGGAAAATAAAGGGTTCAGTTCAACATATAACCACCTGAAGAAGGCCAGAGCATACAACGGCCGAAATGTTGTGATAAATATGGTAACAAAGATGTGGACAATAGTCCAAACAATGTAAATTGGCTATTTGCATTTGTACAAAGCTATTTGTGATGACCATCCTTCTTTTTCAAACTCGCGGATTAGTGTTACAGAATCACTAACAAAGAACTGAAGCAAATAACTGAAATTATGTTGCTTGAGGACTTTCCACAGTAGCAACAACTAAGATGCATAATACATGTAATTCAAAGAGAAAATAATAACAGTTAAGATGCTGATGTTCCACACGATCTCAAACAAAAGATTTGGAACAAAGCTCACATCAATACTAGAAAGAGTGATAACAATGGATTTGAGAAACTTATTTTCCAGAAAATTTGGTTTAAGGGATAATGTTATAAATTTCAGCCAGCAGTAGCACTAACAGCTTAGTCATATGATGTCAAATGTTACTTTATAAAGGAAATAGCTAATATTATCATTACCATTATATATTGTAATTAAACAAATTACATTGTACAATAAAATAACCTTTAAAGATTTCTCACATTATCTACAACTAAACAATGTGCTTTCGGACTACTTGTCATTTTTAGATAATCTGTCTGTACAAAATTTTATTAGGGTTTTAAAAAAATGGATATTTTGAAAAGTAAAAATAAAACAAAGTGGATGGAAGAGTAAAGATAAGAGATAAATTACTCACTGTAAAGTGGTGGATTGAAAAAATATAACAACAAAAAAAGGACTAACTAGTTATCACTCCTCATTCTTCAGAACACAATTGAGGACAAGACCTATAAATATGTGCATAATGTCTAAAAAAAGTAAAAGAGTAAACAAAATCTACTACTAGAGAATCTGCAGTATAAATCAAATAGATTACATTTGGACCTTGTATCCAATCCTTCTGTTTACAGTAAGAATGATGGTGTATATTAGTCTCAAGAACTTTCAGATGGTAATCTGAATATGATTTACTGATTACTATAAAAAAATCTTTGATGAAAGATGAGGTACAAGTCGGATTATTTATTAAGTGTTCTGCAATTGCAGAACCGGATGTATTAACAAGTAAATGCACCTTTTCATACTTTCCTCGATTAATCTTAGCTGGTATGTGCTGATTAATGCTTGCCGCTAACCTCTGATTAGTTCTGCCAATATATTCACTATGGTACTGATATTTAAAATCATAAATGACTGATCTAACATGATGAGGGTACAGAACATCTTTACAAATGGATTTCAGCCATATGTTGAAAAGTGAAAACAAGCTGTGGATTGACAGAAAAATAACAAAACTGCACACTTTGTGTGAGTGTTATAGTGGAACACACCTATTCTATAGTTAACAGACTCTCCCACCTATAATAAGTAAGAGTAACAAGTCTGTCAGCAGAGAGATGGTCAGTCAGTCGATGTCAGACGACCGTTAGTCAGATATTAAAGTATCAGCCACCCCAACTAGATTGTCATTATCTATTATATCAAGTTCCTAACGTTTTGTACATCGAACCTATTTTAGGACCGACTTAGTACAAATACAAGCCTCCACTGTGAAACCACTCCATAAAAGAGAGTTGTCTAATAAATCTCATCCTAACTTTGAAAATCCACATAATTATTCAGAAACAGAAAAGATTGTCTTGACATTTATTAACTTTTTTTTTGATAAAATGATAGACATATCCAGAAAGATGAGGGCTATCTTCTGTTCCTTTTTAGAATTGTATTTACATTTAGTTTTTATCACTTAACATGTTATGTGGTCAGTTTTAGCCTTGTTGAAATATGTTTTAACTTTAACTAGTATAGTACCCATCAAAAACGATAAGATTATATATGGATTAGAACTATGCACACTCAGAAAGTAATGTTGATACAATGTTGGATATTTAAAAACAATAACAATCAAAATAAAGCAAATCTAGTGCTAACTTTTCCAATCCATGTCATTATTCAAAATCAAAGATTTGAATGAAATTTAAAGTTTTTTTTCTCCATAGAATGATACACATATTCAGAAAAGGGATGAGAGTGCTTTTTTCTGTTCCTTTTTAGGATTTTATTTATTCTTCATTTTTATCACATAACATGTTATTTAGTCATTTTATACAACTAAAAAAATAACAGCATGAGTTCTCAAACTAAAATAAAATTTAAACAGCAACAATAACAACATTTACTCACTTTCATCTCTTAGGCATTAAATTATATCACTTAGTGTCCTCCATAGTTTATTTGACTTTTACAGTTAACCTGAAGAATATTTATGAGGATTCTTCAATTTAAAAATTTTGAAAAACTAACATTTTTACATTACACATATAAATACATGTTTCAAAATAAAATCCTTACATTTGACTTGATAAAGTCCATCAGAGGATGAAACATGTTGATAAAGAAAAGATTTCTTTTTATCTATATTCATATTGTGTTTCTACAGATATATTTTTAATTATATTTGAATTTTCATACAAACACAATGGGATCAAATCTGGATCAGAATCTGACAGAAGAAAAAGATAAAGAACAAAAAGGAAACGTTTACGTGGAAAATGCACATTGGTACAGATACAAAAGACATCCCAGATCATGTGCAAACATGTTTGTCAACACCAGTTACATCTGGATTTTTCCCGTTAACACAGGACAGTTTGGCATGTTGAAATACAGCCCACTCTGCAACTGGTCAAGATCCTATTCTAATATGGTTCACTTTTAATTAAACTTCATCAGAGAATGAGATATGGAAAAAATTAAAGAAATTCTGGTATATTTGCTTTTGTGTTGTTTGATTTTCATTGGTTAATCATGTTTCACTTGTATTTGACTTGTTAAACAAATATTAGTATAATCTGTGGCATTCTGAATTCAAGACACACGTACAAAATAAACGAACCAACACTTTTAAAGCAATGCACTGCTTAAAATACATTTGATTTCCTTTTTTTCTCTATACTTCCTCACACTCCTGATGATGACATGTGAGTTGAAAGCTTGGACATAATGAGAATTTTGGTTAATTTTTACATCTACAACAACCACATCTATAAAAAGTTATTGCCATTTTAGAAAAAAATCCCAATGAATTTAATAGACATAAAAATGTCTATTCTTTTTAATACAGAAGTGTATGTATGTGTGTATGCTGACTTACACAAACTATGAATTTATTGATCCACCTTCATGTACATCAATAGATAAATAGGTTGATATAGGGATAGAGAGAGTGGTGATGGTTTTGAGAGTGTACACACTGTTAGATTGGGCAACCAAATTCAGGCAGAGAGGAAGCAGACCAAGAGCAGATGTGGACAAGTTGGGGTGGCATTTGATATGTGGCTGGAGAATGGTCATTCTTAATTTACAGACAGTAGTCATGAAATGGGCACACTACAATAATCACAAGAATTGTATCCTAATTTACCAATGTTTACAAGCCTATAGATGGAAAATGGGCTATATATATATATATATATATATATATATATATATATATATATATATAAAATGGAAGGTATACTTAAGCATGTAAATGATTATATATATTTATTAATATCCAATTATATCATGTATTTTAAGCTTCAGATGGTAAAAGATTTCAGATATGTATATATGTGTGAAGGCATACAGGTGTAAAATAAATCTGATCTTATATTTATACAACTACTTGTGTTTGTTTATATACAATTATAAAAAGAATGCAGTACTTTTCTTTGTCTCTCTTTCTATATATATATTTGTGTGTACATATGCATGTGCTATATACATGCACATTCAAGACAGCAAAAATTTATTTTTTAACTCTGATATACAGGGTGTTTCCCATAAATCAGGGCCCACAAATGATAGAGTAATGGAAATTACATTTATTAAATGGTAAAAGGATAACATTTTAGGATCTGCAACCTTTTAATCTCAAATATGAACCAAAATGTCAAGACGAACCCTAGATTACATGATCCAGGTATCAGTCATTCAGTTGAAGGCAATGTTGAATGCAAAGTTGTTCATAATGTGTGCACATTCCTTCTTAGTGATCACATGAATCTTCTCCATGATGGCTGCCTTTAATGCAGCAATGGTACAAGGGTTGCCCTTGTAGATGTTTTCTTTGAGGAACCCCCCAGAGGAAGAAATCTTGGGGGTTCAGGTCAGATGAGTGAGGTGCCCAGTCAATTTCAGCTGATAAGATGCTCCCTAAACTTAAATGAAGCCATGCCATGGTAACATTAGCAGTGTGAGGAGGAGCACCATCCTACTGGAACCACTCTTCCTCCTCATTAAAGTCCTCACATTCCTTGAGCTCTCCCCATCTGAGAGACCATTGTTTTGTTTCAACAAATTGTGAAACATTCTGTATTGTGTACAAGTATAAATATGGTCAAGTAGTTAATATGTTAGCATTCTGATGAGGAGATCTTGTTACTAATTTCACCATGGTTGATTTTGAAGGGGAGATGCTTTCCTGATATCAGTCTAGAGATGTGATCTCAGCATGCAGTATGGTTATGAACTGCTTTATACAATTTAAGCCTTATGAGTGAAATTAGGGAGACAAAATTATTCAAATTCCATTGACGTTTTCTTATAGCATGAAGTCATGAATCACTATGAATGAATACTTGAGTGTACTGGCCTTTTCACATCAATTGATAATACAATATTATGCACTTCCACCAAAACTGTAACTAAGTTCCTTTCAATATCGTTGAAATCACATAAACCAAAAGTGTGATCTGTGGGTGTTGAAGAAACAAATGAAACAAGGGTCAGCTAACCAACCTAATAGACAAGTATCAAGACAACTGAGGACTGACTAAAAAGGCTTGCAGATGAAAAAGTCTATGTGTTGAGACCTCAGATAATTTTAGTATCAGTGAATCCCAACCACACAAGGAGACTTGACATCATAATTGGGAGAAAAGCCTTCAACTCAGTTCGTGTTTGTATGTTGAATACTGAAAGCCACTGGTCATCATTTCAGGCAGAAGACCAGCATACTGTTACTGCACAGAGACTGGACATTTCTCTGCAACTTTCCCAAGGAAGTATGCCCTTATAAAAAAAAAAAGGACATCAATCATTGAGATTTTCTTCCATCTACTTTGCAGCCAAAGCAAATACTTCTGATCAGAAAATTTGACCAAACATAGGGCCACATATATGTTCCTTGTCATCTTTTATATTACCCAAAAAGTTTCTGGCAGCATCTGAAAACTCAGAAGAAAAGTGACAGGTGGTAGGAAAATATATGATGAAAATCTGGACAGTGGGATTTCAATCACTTTTTAGGTGCCATATTGGATGATAGTCCAAAAAGTGCAACGGCACATTCATATGCAAAGTGGGACAAAACTTGCAGGAGCTAGATGGGTAGTGGAACATGGATTTGTGTTGTTAAATTAGGAACTCATGCGTGACTCCTGATAGAATATTACAAAGTCCACTACAAGAATATGATGGACTCAAGTTGAGTCCAACCAAAGAAATGTAAAGAAAACAAAGAAGACCGATATATATGTACAAGCAAGTATATGTATTAAACAACAAAATTTACAATGGACAACAACATTAACATATGTGTTTGTGTGTGAACGTAAACAGTTTGTATTTTGATGACTGTTTATATGTATGTGTGTGTGTTTCATGACATTTTCTCACAAGTGGGCAAAACACAAATCTCCCCAAGAAATGCAAGCTAAAAAGAGGACATGGCAGGTTCTCGTCATATATATATATATATATATATATATATATATATATATATATATATATATATATATATATTTATTTATATATATATGTATATTTAGTGTGAGGAGAGCCAGCCCTAATGAACAATTTGGACAATTAGGAAATTAAGGCGGAGTTAACTCCGATAGAGTTCAATTCACAGAGAAAAAGGAAAAACTCTTTATATTGAAACAAATACAACTACTACTTCTTACAGAGTATTAATATTATAAATTAACTGATTTAAAATATGTTTTTTTTTATACAAAGTTCTAACCATTTTTCAAAAATTTTTGAAACATGGTTAGAACTGTATAGCAAAAAAAACACATTTTAAATCAGCTAATTTATAATATACTAGACTCTTCTGTCATTTTTGATGTATGAGGGTCAAACAGCTCAATCCTTAGAACCAACAATCAGACTATTCACGCATATAACCAACATAGAAACAACATCACAAGGAATCAACAGCCAGACGACCTGCACATATTTGATTATAGCAGTGAAGTCTTGTGCAGAACCAACCACGCTTTTGGGAATAGCTGAAGACAGAGACCTGATGCACATTATGCCACAAGGTCCCCAAACAACCCTCTACAGGTTGTCCTTCTCCTAGACTGGTTGCCATCCAAGGTTATAGGACCCAGTATGTTGTCCTATTTACTCATAACTGCAGGGAGAAGATATGGATTCATACTTTTGTCAAGAGTAATAGTTCATAAGTGAATGTAATGAACTCAACCAGAATTTGAACTTGGCTCTCTGATTTCTCAATTCGATCCACTATCCATTACTCTACCTTGCCTATATATATATATATATATATATATATATATATATATATATATATATATATGTAAGGAATTAATGGATTTTATTTTTTAATCCAACATATTTTTATTACTTCATTTTTAGTGGATGCCGATATTTGTACAGATGCTTATTTTTAAACAGTATTTTATCTGCAGGCCTGCATACATGAGAAAACTTATTAAAGAAAATGTATCCTCCAACAGGAACTGAACTTACATTCCCCCTTTGCAGGAGAAACTAATGATGTGATTTAAGCATTTGACTATGAAGAGCTTCAAAATCAAGCAAAGTTATATTTGTCTATAAAGCACGTTTACTTGTTCAGATTTTCTTGAAAGTCATAACTGCTCAGTTTTGTATCAAAA
>OZ010573.1:117731044-117743544 GCA_963932145.1 Acanthosepion lycidas
CAAAATTTAAATCATAAAATACTTCTTTTTTGTCATAATAAAATTTCTAATGAAAAATCATGTCCCACATTTTTTTTTAACCATGTATAATAATTTTCTCTTATTTAAAATACAAAACATCTACTTTTCTGGCCAATTTAAAAAAATTACCAGGGGTTTTCCGCAAACTTTTGAACTATACTCTATATACTAAAGAAAGATTGGCCACATGTGAGTCTTATAATATGTAAATATAATAATTTATCATTGCAAATGGATACAGGCATGTTCAAAAAATTCTGATTTTTAATATTTTTCTCATCATGCTTCCATGTGGTCAAGATGTTGAACAATGTAATTAGTCTTATTATCAATGTTATCATTTTTTATTGTTTTTTTTATCTCTCAAAATTTCTTTCATCAGCCTATATATAACAAATACTCAGTCTTTTTTATTCAAAAGGCCAATATTGTATTATACAGATAATAGAAACACCTAGTCATAATGTCATTTTATATATACATTCATTATACCATTTAGATGCCAATTTTATATCAATATATATATATATATATATATATATATATATATATTATATGTGTGTGTGTGTGTGTGTGTGTGTTTGTGTATACTCATAAATAGACAAACATACATACTTTTGATGTTTAGATATATTTACAGACATAAATAAACCAGTGTTCAAGAAATAGATTGGTAGGTAATTATGTTACAAAAGAGAAGTTTTACATATTTTTGATCAACCGTGCTTAAATACTTTATATTTTTATTGCTAATTGATACAGATATACATTTCATTTCATTTTTGCTAGTAAATATATATGGAGCCAAACAGACTGAAGCCACAGGCCTACCTATAATGTATAAGTATGTAAAATCTACACATAGTTATAATTAAATATAAATCAAATCCTTTTGTGCATATAGACCACATAAAAATAGAATGAGTAAATATATAATCAAAGGTAGATATATTTCCATATTGGGCAGAATTTTATGAATAGGGGAGACTGGGGTTGGTTGGTGACTGGGACAGGTTGAATCACTTTAATCATTGTTTCTACCACTTGATGGCGCCATTGTTAGTTTCATTTTGAGCTGAAAAAGTATTCACCATTTTTCTTTTAATTTTCAGTTACATGTGCTAAAAGCATGAACATTTTTCCACAGAACATGATTTTCATCCTGTTGAGCAATATTTTCACTTTGAAAAATGTGTTAATAGCTTATTCTGTAATGTATGGTTGATAAGAGTACAATTCATGTTTACAAGAAAACACTATAAACAATATAGTTATATTTTAAGCAAATTCTGTCATAACTTTCTTTGAATATAAGGTAAACAAAACTATGTTTTAGACTAATTGTTATTGTTATGGGACCTACCTTTATGTACTAAATGGACTCGTTCTATTACTATATTATGCCTCTCAAGAGAGCTGTCTACAGTTGACGAGTTGACTACTGTACTTTGCTGTCAGTCAGACGTGCAAAACTTTTGTATTTGTTCTTTTTGTTAATGATCTTTTTTCATTAAATTGCTGAGTTCGAGTTTTCTTTTGGACCTATTCTGGGTCCACAACAGTTATACTGTATCAACCTGCCCAACTGATCATACCAAATTATCTAAAATTTCATGTCCCCTCAAGACATCTTTGTCTATGTACCATACTGTTTCAGAATTTTGGCAATATCGGCTCTTCACAATTTCCTGCTCTTTGTAAACTTTGTCTTTTTGTTGTCTTTCCTAAACCCTGTTCTGCTATCCATTTAGACAAGCTCATTACGTAGGTTATTCAGAACCTACCTATGTCTCTTTTGCCTTCAATATATCCTGTGTCAAATTTTAAAAATCCTCTTTCCTTATTATGTAAACAATCTTGAATCTCTACAAATTACTTTTGCTTATTATCTGTGAATTGCTATGACTTCATGGGAAAGATAGTCATTTCCATGATGTTTTAGAGTTTAAAGTTTTTCAAAGCTAGAGAACCTGGTTTACCTTGTTATTTAATCTATAGTCAGGGCAGTATTAAGAGACTGATCCATGCCTTTTCCAAGAGCATATTTGTAAAATTGAATGCAAATGACTAACCTAGGACTTGAACTCAGCTTGTCAATTTTACTTTCTGTGACAGTATCTATTACACCACTTGCAGATCCTGTATCAAACTACCTTAATAAAAAACATCATATGCATAAGTGAAATATGGATCCATAGATTTTTACCTTTAGTATGTGACATGTTTCTTGTTATAAAAGACACTACTTCACATTGAAAGTTATGTTTATATGTTTAATGATATTGTTTAACTGACTTATGTATACTAATCAAGTTCCTGTGATTTAAAAAAAAATGTTTTATAACATAAGCACACACTTAAGGATTTCCAAATTATCATAGCTTAATTATGAAATCAAGCATCTCATTCAAGATGAAAGGAGTGAGACTAACAAAATGGCTTTTTCAGATCAAAAAATTGGCACTAAAATATAACTTATATCTCCCAATCCAACACACAATCGCTATTAGAAAATATACACACCACTTTCAATCTATATTTTAAGTACTTTTTACCTATAGGAAGCATACAAATGCCACTTGTAATTGTTATATAGTTCTCCATCATTTCAAAACCAGGTAATCTTTCACCCCTTCAGTACACAACTTCCTACCTGTGTTGTTGTTAATAAGGTTTGTGTTTTCACTATCTCCCCTATTCCCTATTCTGCCATCCACATACACAAGGTACGTTATTTGGTGCTTTCCTCTGTCCCTCCTGACTTCATTATGTCCTGTTTGTGCCAGATTTTCCAAGCCCTCTTTCCTAATTACAAGCCCTAAAAATTTCAATTTTCTTCTCCAACTTGTAAGTATAAGCATCCTTTTTGCTTCCATTTCCCCTAAAACTTCCTCCTTACTCACATGTTCAGTCTATAGTATTCTCAGCATCCTTCTGTAGAACTAAATTTCTGTTGCTTGAAGTCTATTCTTCATCTGTAAAGAGATTATCCAGCATAGGAGAACTGATACTGCATAACAATTTTCCTGTTTCTTAATATTTTGATTAGCTTTTGGAAGGCATCTATCACGATTTCTATACACTTTTAGATTCCAGTGTCTTCTGTTAGAATACTTCCAAGATATTTAAATTTTTGTATTTGTTTGATTTCGGCTTCTCCAATTCATTGTTCACATGTTGGGCTCTTTCTTCTGCTGTTAATTAGACATTCTATCTCCTTGCAATGATTAGTCCTTTCTTCTAACTCTCCTTTATTACTGAAGGAGTTTCAACAGTTTCATTTAGCTAATAACTGCAAATGCTATAATTTATATCAGGAGGTAAATGGTTTACAACTAGTACTACTAGTAGAATATATAAAGTAAACTAGTATTTTAGTTTATATATTCTTTTTCAGACCCTTCACATATGGTTTAAACCTATCAATGGAAAACTTCCTATGGTCTACATATCCCTGATGGCATAACAACAGTGGATTAAGTGTGGCATGAAAATAGAAGCCTCAGATCAGTTTCACCTTTAAATATGCTTTGGAGGCATGTTCAAGGAAAGAATTGGAGAGAGAAAAAAATGATTGTTTCATTAAAATGTAATGTATTTTCAAGTCTTTTACATTCAGCGTTAAGTTGACTGAAATTTCTCTTCTCTTCTGATTTTAGTCATTGATCATGCTGCAATCTTAAAAGTCTTGATACAGTATCAATTTCTTTCTACTGATAAACAATGGATAAGACAGTATATAAAATGGATTGAAAATTTTCTTTTAACCTTACTTTTATCTTTTACTTAAAAACAAAAGCAGAAATAACTCATTTTAGGGTGTGTTTTTAAAAAACTGCAGAGCTGCCCCAAACATTTTGCCTGTAGTGTAGGCAATTACAGTTCTCCACAGATTACTTTTTTTATTATTTGTGAATTGCATTGATTTCATCAGAAAGATCATGCAGTGGTTTCTTAAAATCTTTTCCCTATTTTTTGTTTTGGAATTTAGAGTTGTCCTTCCCTTTGAATTTCAACCAAAGCTAGTGAGCCCAGTCTATCCTGCTATATAACATAGTTAGCAGGAGAAGATATAGAATCATGCCTTTCCCAAAGGCACTAGTATGATGATGAATGTAAAAGACCCAGTCAGAATTTGAACTCAGTTCACCAAATCTACTTTCTACACCAATAACCATTATGCTAACTTCACATTGTAATGTAAAAAATAGTGTTGTAATGGAATGTTCCACTCTCCCTATCACCTGTTATGGACTCACTATATCTTTAGCTATATATATTGAGCACAGGATATACCTGGTGACTTACTTTGGCAATTAGTTGGAGATTCATCTCCTGCTAAGCTAGTTGAACTCTCTGCCTTCGGGTGGAGAGGAACCCAGACGAGGCTATACCAAAGGGCAGAGCCTCATCTGGGGTGGTAAACAGCTACCTGACCCTGTGTACACGGGGTCTATGGGGAATTTTTGCCTGAGCATATGGGCTCAGTTTTACCCTGCATTAAAAAAGACCTTGTGCCACATCCTGCCTCATGGAGTGGTAAGGTAAATAACCTTGCTTCGGGAATTAGTTGGAGATTTGTCTCCAGCTGCTCTGGTCAATATCTCTGCCTGAGGGCAAAGAGGAATCCAGACAAGGCTATGCCAAAGGGCAGAATATCGTCTGGGGTGGTAGACAGCTACCTGACCCCGTCTATACAGGGAATTTTTGCTTGAGCCTAAGGGCTCGGTTTTGCCCCACATTAAAAACGGCCTTATGCCACATCCTGCCTCGTGGGGAGGCAAGGTAAATAACCTTGCTTCAGGAATTAGTTGGAGATTTGTCTCCAGCTGTGCTGTTCAAACTCTCTCGCTTCGGGCAGAGAGGAACCCAGATAGGGCTATGCTGAAGGGCAGAGTCTCATGTGGGGTGACAGACAGCTACCCAACCCCGTGTATACGGGATCTATAGGGAATTTTTGCCTGAGCCTACAGGCTCAGTTTTGCCCCACTTTAAAAAAACAGCCTTGTGCCACATCCTGCTTCACAGGGAGGTAAGATAAATATCCTTGCTTCAGGAATTACTAGCCTGACACCCGATTCCCTGTCTTTCAGTAGTGCATTCTCTTTTACAATAAACCTCTCTTTCTTTCATCTTCGGACGTGTTGCTGTTCCTTCCCTTGAGTACCACCTTTGTCTGTTTGTAACCTTCTTTAATGATAGAACAAATAGCTTCATCAAATAAAGATGTAACTGATATAAAATGACATTCTTTATTTCCTAGTAAAGTGATTTCAAGAGATATCTGAAAATTACTTCATGGGAAATATGGAACAGATGAATAGATTGAGCACTGAGGTCTTTGAGATAAAAGTCACAAAATTCATTTGCTGGGCACCAGAGAATCATTTCCTTGGTTACAGTTTTTCTTTATGATAATGGTAATATTAGCCATTTTCTTATAAGGAAACATTTGGCATTCATTGTCTGAACAGCCAGTGCTACTATCAGTTTAAATTTATAAAATCTTTCTCTTAAGAACAATTTTTCAGAAAAATAGGTTTTTCAAGTCTTCCAGTATTGATGGGGGTTTCCTTCCTAACCTTTTATTTGAAGTAATGTGAAATATCAACATCTGTACTGCCAGTCCACTAGATTTAATGACAGATGATCCTTGCTTAGACCTACAGGCTTCATTCACCTGTAGCTATTTTTAATCATTGATCTTAGGAAGCAACTACATACAGCTGACACTTTCCATATTTCTGAACACGTTTGATATCATGCATGACATCCATATGAAAAGCTTGATAAAGAGAAAACTCAATATTCTTTGATGTTTTCAGTAAACATGCTATTTTCTACACCTTTTCACTTCTATATTCATCTCCTTACCTATGAAAGCTAATTTCCCTTTATTCATCCACCTATAATTATGTTTTCAATGTTAGCCAATTCAAAAAGAAAAAAATTAAATGAAACTTTTCACTAAAAAATTCGAATTTTGGTGACGCAGTTAAAGAAAGAAGAGACTTTAACACTCACAGGATGAATTGAAAGAAAGAGAAGCAGAGGAAAGCAGCAGGTAACCTATTTGACAAGTATGAGCATGTGGTTGGAGGATTAGAAAACACTAAAAAAAAGTGGGGTTTTTAAATGAGGTTTTACTGAAAACAAAATAAATGCAGTTGTGGAGAGATAACTGCTTTCTCTAGTCACAGATGTGCTGTCGCCTCCCTCTGTCTTTTTTACAAATACTTTCACCGAAACTACTCCGATGAGCTGCTTTTGCTGGTTCCAAAACTTCATAAATTTAAGCGTTCAACTAGGCTGGCATCTCACTCTCACCCTTTCACTGTCGAAACTGTTAAATGCAGCCATCTCTTCTACTCCAATAGTTTCATGTCTCACACTTCTCGCCTGTGGAACCCCCTCCCCTTTTCCTGTTTCCTTGATAGCTATAATCTCTAGCTATTCAAATGTAATGTCAATCGACATCTCCAGAAGCCTTCATCTATCCCCTATCCTTCTCTTCATCCTTTCCTCTATCACTTCTCTTTGCTCTCACTCCAACTCTCTGTAACCCCTTATGCACTAGTGGGTTCCTAACTTGCTTGGGGTGAAATGCTTAAAAAAAAAAAATTCCTCCGAGTCATAGCAGTGATAAACTGAATTTTTATGTGATACTAAACCTTTTATATGCCAGGCAATGTTGAACATTTTTATCACAAAGAGCAGATATGAGACAACAGAGACATGGTTCTACAGAAGGATGCTGAGAATATCATGCATAGATCCACTGAGCAATAAAAAAATTTTAAAGGAAATGGAAACAGAAAGGGCATATATACTTAGGAGACATTTGGACATTCTTTTGACTCTTAATGCAGAAAGAGGGCTTGGTGAATCTGAAACTCACATTATATATTAAAGTACAAAGGGAAACCTAACAAGTTTGCATAAAATAAATGACAGAACAGGGACTGAAATGGAGGTTAAGCAAACAAACATTGCATAGTAACAGAATAGATAGGTGTGGAGGACCGTAATCATCCATGGTACATAATAGAAGATCTTTTAAAAAGTTGTTAATTTTTATTTAGTAAATGGATGACAAAACAGTTAGTGGTAAAGGCGGTAAAAAAAGTGCTAAGAGATGTAAAGAATAGGAAGCTGAGAAGAGCTATGAACACCAATGTTCTGAAGGGATATGTCTCATAAAAGGAAAAAAAAATATTTACAAATTATGCCCTATGCATAAAAGCAACAATAAAAATGTTAAAAAAAAAAAAAAATCAAACCTGGCAGTTTGAATGGCATCAAAAACTTTTGGAAATGTGTTATGTTTGATACTACACACAGAATCACAGACTTAGAATGTCTGAGTTAACCTCTTGTGATTCAATCCTTCCTTCAGGCAATATTGCCTTCATTTAACCGAAATTAGATCTGCCCAATAGTTAATAGCAAAGATTGGATATTTGGGGCTGTAATGAAGCCAGACTGTTCGGAGGAGGAGATATCCTTCAGGCAATGAGGAACTTGCCTAAGGAATATCTGCAATGGTGCAACAATCACTATTGCTCACAGCTGAGATTATGAAGTATGCTCTCCTACCTTATCAATAAAGTTTGTCAGGTCTACTTTTAAACAACTGAAGTTGATATTTCTCAACTACTTTTATCATTAACGAGAATGTTTAGTGTCCATTCTTTATTTCTATGTAGTCTCCCTTTTTCATTCACTCTGCTTAAGTATATCTTTTTATGTTTTCAATCTGAAATACATTACTGATAGTATTTTGCTTGAAAGGCATTAACATGCTGGATGCAAGTTTTTTTACAGGTACTTTTTTTTTTGTCATTATTTTGGTCATGCATCCTGTATAATCAGTTAGCCAAGTTCAAACTCTGACCTAATCTTGTTCATTCATGTTTATACAAAATACTTTGAGAAAGGCATGAATCCATTTTTTATCCCTACCAGATATGAATTAATAACAGAGTGACTGGATTCTTTAGCTTTAATTGGTACTCCACACATACATCACCAAGCAAAATTCAGTCAAATTAGTCTCTCTTTTCATATATATATATATATATATATATATATATATAAATAAATAAAAAGAAAGAATAGTAAGATATATAATCCGGTGTTCTTATTGATATTTTTATTTTTACAAAATAGTGCTCAATGTAAATTTACAGAGCATTAATATTATAAATTAACAGATTTAAGATATGTTTTTTTCGCTACAGAGTAATAACCATGTTTCAAAAATGAAGCTAAAAGTTTCAAATTTAATTTTGTAATTAAATTAAAAACATTAGTTCCATTTCATCCTCAAGCGAATTTTGAAGTAACTTATTTTTTTTAAACTTACTGAGTTTTAATGCCACAGAAAAATCATAATTCACTGTTTCCAAGGATACAGAGAGATCCAATCATTCAGACAAGGGGTGGTAGTGTGTTCATTTTTATTAACTTTTGTTGTATCAGTTATTAGTTACGTTCGAAAAGGGGATTATGTTTAGGTAGGGGTAGGGATGTATTTTTCAATGAATTCTGACATCTGTTAAAGGCATGTCATCTGGGTTTTTTTTAAAATTCTATTGTTAACGGCAAAAATTTCTCACGGAATTTTTTCTATTTGTATACTTAAAGATTTGGGGGGGGATGTTTCGGTTAGAATACATTTTATTTAACTACAATTTTTTAAATTTTTTCACTTTTAATTTTTAATAGACCATATTTTTTTTTAAAACAAGTAAATGTATTAGAATTGCTTAGAGTATATAAAATTATTTTTCCCATATTAAGTATAAGTATATATATTACCAAGAACAATATTAATGCGATTAATGGTGAAATCACTTTGCTAGTAGAACATAATGTATGCATTAAAATACTGTTAATCCATTGAATGATGTGATCCTCATTTATAAAACTGTTCTCAGATGTTTCTAGTGTATATTTTTTAAGTTAAGCAAGTACTTTCCAAGATCCATGTCTCCATCATCAGGCTGTAATTTTTCTTTAAAGTTAAAAGACAAAATAATATATATATATATATATATGTATACATATACATATATATCTCCAGTGAAGTCTGATTAAAGAGAACCAGCAAATTCTGTCGGTTTCACTTTTTATTATATGTTTCCATTTTTCAGATAAAATTTGAATTATTGTTCTCAAACTTACGGATAAACAGTCCAAAATTCATGTTTTGTTCTTGTTGTTCAAGTACTTTTGACTCTTGCACAAATTATGAAGAATCAATGTGGTGTTTAAGTGGAAGTTAGAATTCCTTTGTCTACAACCCAGTATTCTTTAGGTAGCTGGACATTTGAAATTGTTTAGCATAGCATCATATATAAAGAGGAATGAGGCAACACAAAATGGGATTTATTTTTTTTATTTGTTATACAATACTAATAAAATATCAGTCAGTTACGGGCCATGTGTGATACATGCTTAGATGATCATGTAAATTTTCGATACATGACTGACGAGCCAGATTTTTTTCCACACAGTAGGTTGCCATTTCTTTCTACGGTTGACCAGTTGCCACCCAAGGCTATAGAACCCAGTCTGTTCTGCTATTTTACCCATAACTGGAGGAAGAAGAGGATTCATACCTTTCCCAAGAGTATTAGAACATAAGGGAATGTAATGGATTTGACTTGAATTCGAACTTGGCTCTCTGATTCCTCAATCTGAGCCACTATCCATTACTCCAACATGCCTATGCGTGCATTAATTAGATTATATGCACTTAATGATACTTTCCCGTGTGGTAAATGATATTTTATTTAATGTGGGATGTTTATTTTGTATAATAATAGCATCTAGAGTTTTTAATCTTTCCTTGCATTGGCTTCTCTAGAGTATTTTGGTGTTATCTACTCATATTTACTTTATGTTTGTAGTTATATTTTGGTCATTTATGATGTGCTGGTCAATGTGTACATGGACCACACTCACTTTCAATATGTGACAGGTCAGTCTGTGAGAAAGTGTGATGCATATGTGCCCAATACACGTATTTAATGTTGTTTTTTCATTATTAGTGTTGAAGAAACAACCTCCCAGTAGGCATGAAAATTCATAGATTTTTACATAGAGGGATTTATAAGGCTCATTCTTCTTGATGATAATTAAGTTAGATGTTTTAAACTTTTTGTAGTGTTATGTCCTTTTAGTATGTTGTTGTAGCATACCTACAGATGATAATGAGCATGTCCCCATTCCCATAAATACAGTAGTAAATACTGTATGTTGGTCTGTAGTTGGAGATTCATTGTGGAATATACTTGACTCACTTCTAGCAGTTGACTACTACATCTATGCACTGCTAGCGAATCTTGTATGTGTTGTTCATGTCCTAAGTATTATCGTTCATTACCAACTTTTTTGTGATTATTCTATTCAGTAACCTTCCCTAGGTTAGAACAGATGTGATCATCATAGCTCGCCACAGCTTCCTGTCTTTTTTTTTCTCCTAATATACTTCCTGTTTTTTGACATCGTTTTTCTCTTTGTAGGATGGGTTTCTCTATCCATTTGTTAAAACTTGTCAAATAGATTACTTATTTCTTCTCCTGCCTTTGATGCATCCTGTGAGTGTTCAGTTCTCTAAGTTTTCTTTCCTCTTTACATGTCCCAGTAATTTCAGTTGTCTCTTTCTGATCTTTAGCAAGTTTCTATCCTCTTTAAAACTTCATTTTCTATATGCTTTCTCAATGATATTGTCAACATTCATCCTTATAACCATATCTTGGCTGCCTGAAATACTTGTGTCAAAATTGTTAAGCTTTTAATATCAGCTGTGAACATACTGCATAGAATTTCAATTCCCAGCTCATGGGGACAATCTGTAAAGAATAAATGTTTAAAAAAATGCAGAGTTATAATTTATGCAGAGTTTCAAACTTTACTCTTCCAAGTGTAGGAAAAATTCATTTTTCTACCATCAATTAAAGCACAGTTATGTTGCTAACTGCTTTTAATGCATATTCTTGACTATAAGCCTATATTGTAAGCCCTGTGGTTCCAAAGTAACCATCGTTTTCCACCCACAGACTTTATTCTTTCCCCCTTCTGTTATTATATCTTGCTGCCAGCAAAACATGGTTCCTTGTTTCTGACACTGGGAAAAGGATTAGGGTTTGGTAGAAGTATGGTTATTGTGGAATGAATTGGCTGCTAGTCATCTAGTCAAGACCTGCCCAGTTAGGATTTGGTTAGGGGTTGAAGTAATATCAGGCATGAGGCATAATGCCTTCAGAGTCAGATTATGTCTCTGACATGAACATCATAATACAAATGCTGCCTTGAAGAAAGATATAATTTTTGCCCTGCAGGGACAGCACTAAGGTTCTAAAGATGAAGGATAAAGGGGGACATCTTGACTATAAAAGTATACAATATGCTACAACAGAGGAGAGTCAGAAACGAAAAAGTTATATGGATGCTGAGTAAAATAAGTTAGGTTTGATCCAGTATGCTTTAGACCACTCAGCAACTGAGTGACAAGTGAGTAAAATATGAATAGAGAAAGGTGTTAGAGAAAATGTTTGGGAAGGTGTATAAATAAAGTATGAAAACATAGGTAAAACATAAATAAAAAAAGAAAGAAAGGAACAGAAATGACATATAAAGATTTTAAATTTGAATATGCAAGCCAAAACCCATATTTAGCCAGAGACAACTTTATGGTTACTCTTATGTAATTTCCATAACATAAGAACTGAAGTGATCTTTTCCTTGTCAAACGAGGCTTTGCTATCTTCAAAAGAAGATCAGTGCTGGTGAAGTGACTATGATGTGTAAAACCTAAAATTTGAAATTAAACTAGAACACACCACTGATGATTCACTTCAATCCAACTTTATGATGTAGTTTTTCAAAACACCTGATCATCAAGCCAAGAATGGTAAGGCAGAACAAAAGTTTTCTCAACGAGGTTTTTTTGAAATTCTTAACAATTCAAAGTTATAATGCTGTTTTATTTTTAAATCAAATAATATATATATATATATATATATATACATAACACATTTTTTTCCTACCAGTGAACTCTTTTGTATTCTTATTATTATGACATAATCCACCCATTTGAGCAATGATTACTTGTGGGAATCTAGAATTACTCAAAGAGACTGATGCCATATCAGTGGACATTTTCCTCTTATCTTTATCTAAAACAATAGTTTATCTTCTTTCGTTCTCACACATTATATATTTATTGATGAAAGACAAAATATGTATCCATCACAGAACTCTTGCTTTATGGAACAGGCTACCAGGAGAATGCTTTCCCAATCAATACAATCTGAACTTCTTCAAATCTAGGATTAATTGTTATCTCTCCTGTATAATCTCATGAACTTCACTTTTGCATATTCTTATACTGACACAACACTACACAGTAACCCTCTAGCTTGAGTGGCTCTTTAACCTTCTGTTGGGTGAATGTTAGAATAAAAAAAACA
>OZ010573.1:117751044-117756044 GCA_963932145.1 Acanthosepion lycidas
AAAATATTGTATCACCCAATTCTTTCAGCATATCATATTACAGATTTGAATCCATGATATGGCTGTTTTTTCCCAAAGCTAAAATTATTACTGAAAAGGATGAAATTTTATACCACAGAAAAGATTAACATGAAGACAGCTGATGGCAATGACTCAAAAGGACTTTGCACTCAGGTATGATTATTTGATGTAGCCTATCTGTAATGTTATGGGTTATTTTTAGTTATACTTTTAATATGTTGAAAGTTTTGTGGGCCACCAGAAACCTCTTCTCACGACTGTCAAATGGAGAAAAATGTCATGGTTTGGACATGTTACATCATGCAAGGCATTGTTGAAGGTGAACGTAAGAGAGGACGCCAATGTAAAATCTGGTTGGTCAATGTCAAACAATGGACAAGTTTGAATATAACAGAATTGCTGATAGCTGCCATTGATACACCATTGGGAAGCCACTTGAGGTCAATGTTTACAGAGTTACAGAGTAAGAGGGACAGTTTGTAGGGATATGTGGGGATAATAATGGTTGATCCAAGACAAGAACAGGTAAGCATACACAGACTTTCATTATTTATAAGAAAGGTGCTTCCAATAGCCAGCCTATACTTGGAGTTTCATGTGTACATTTAGTACACAATACCTTAGGTGTTCAACCTGAGAGTTGTGTACTACCTGTCGACATCAAACTCTCAGTAGAGGCTGCCTATTAGAAGCACCTTTCTTATGAATAATGATGATTTGTTCTTTAAAGTTTAGAACACTTTTTCCGCCCCAAAGAATATTTTTACACATCAGTGGGTATTTATTTTATAATTTTATATTTTTTATTTATTATGATTATTAATTATATATGAACGATAAATAGTTCAGAATCCTGAAACAAAACAGCCAAACTATACAGCACAACTGATTTGATTATATTGCTGAAGTATGTTACACTTTTTGTAAGAACAGACAACAGAGAATGGGTGCACATCTTGTGTCATGAGAGTGTATAATCTGCCAGGATCAGCTATTTGAACAAAGCTTGTATAAACAAATCAGTCCTGATAACTTGTGACTTTGTGCTAGCAAGACCATCATCAGCTTCCAAATAGTTTTGCCAATCTAGTTTCACTCACAAAGCTTCAGTCAACCAGTGTTATGATTTTCAGGCACATTCCAAATGTACCAAATGTTGGGATCACCTACCCAGACCAATAACATGAACAACTCACCTTCCTGACACATTCCATGGTTTGAAAGTGAATGTTCTAACCACTTGGCCACATGGCAATTAAATAATTTTTTCTTTTTTAAACATTTCACCCCAAGCAAGGCGGGTTCCACTAGTACGCAATAGGTTACAGAGTGGAAGCGAGAGTAAAGAGGCGTGATGAAGGAAAGGATGAAGAGAAGGGTATGGAATCAGTCAGGCATCTGGAGATGTCGCTTGACATTACATTTGAATATTTGGAGATTATAGCTATGAGGAAAACAAGTAATAAGAAGGGAATTCCACAGACGGGAGGTGCGAGACATGCAGCTATTGAAGTAGAAGAGACAGCCACATTTAACCATTTTGACAGTGAAAGGGTGGGACTGTGATGCCAGCCTAGTAGCATGCTGATTTGATTATATTGCTATATTTATACATAGATACATACTAATGTTAACCTTAATCCATTTTTAGTCCTTTTCTTTTTCAGTGTTTTTTATACAAAACTTAGGTTTATATATATATATGTATGTGTCTCTATGTAAAATTTCAGATAGAGTATATCTGTAAAAGGACAATATGAATAAAAACAAAAGGAAAAATTATCTTAGCCAATGCATTTCCTCCTTTGAGGGGCTTTATCCAGGCAAATCTAAGGATTTTATTTTGTGACAAGTATTTATATACAAGAGAAAAGTTTTATTAGTTTTTCAAAATTTCTGGTATAAGAGTGCTCATGGATATTCATCAAGTTAGTGAAAAAATCAGGCAAGTTCAAGGACTTGAGGTGATACAATTCAATATCTAAAAAACAAAAGTAAGTTGGAGTTTATATATATATATATATATATATATGTAAATTAGTATTCAAATTGTTTGGATTGATTTATGTATTATATGTTTTGAATAACACAAAGTTATTGATTTAACCATTTTCTTTTCATATTTTTTGTATTCATGTCTCTTAATAATTCTTTCTGGAAAGAGATATGAAGAATAATCCAAGATGCATATATATATATATATATATATATATATATATGTATAAATATACAATCCCCTCCAAATGTATTGGAATGGTAAGGCTAATTCCTTTGCTTTTGTTGTTAGTGGGGACATTTGAGTTTAAGATCAAAAGATAAATACGAAACAAAAGTTCAAAATTTCAGCTTTTATTTTCTGGCATTTACCTTCAGATGTATTAAACAACTTAGGACATATCACCTTTTGTTTTAACCTACCCATTTTTCAAGCGAGCAAAACTATTGGGACATGTGAATGACAGGTGTTTCTATTTGCCCAGATATTGCCTTTTAGATTGATTTTTTAAATATTAAATAATGATGAATGACTACTCTTGGTTTTAGGCTTGTGTTTCACCTGTAAAGCCTGCATTTATTGTTAAAAAGGATGACGAGAGCTGTCTATAGAGAAAAGCAAGCCATTTTGAAGCTGAGAATAGAAGGAAAATTGATCAGAGCCATTGGACAAATATTGGACATAGCCAACACAACAATTTGGAATGACCTGAAAAAGAAAAAAAAATCTACTGATATACTGAGCAACAGGAATAGCAAAGTTTGGCCAAGGAAAACAACAGCAGTTGATGAAAATTGTAAGAGTTGTGAGTAAAAACCCAAAACAACAGTGTCACCAACAAACTCCATTATGTAGGGGTGAAAGTTTCATAATCCACCATTTGAAGAAAACTTTGAGAGCAGAAATATAGAGGCCATACCACAAGATGCAAACCACTTAACAGCAGTAAGAATGGGAAGGCAGGATTGGAATTTGCAAGTAAAGTGATGAGTGACAAAATTCTGGCAGAAAGTTTTATGGACTGATGAGACCAAGATTAATTTCTAACAGAGTTATGGAAAAGCCAAAGTGTGGAGAAAGAAAGGATCCAAAGCATAGAAGTTCATCTGTAAAGCATGGTGAAGGCAGTGTCTTGGCTTGGGTTTACAGGAATGCTTCTGGAAGAGGCTCATTCATATTTATTGATGATGTAAGTCATGATAGGCCCAGTAGAAGGAATTCAGAAGTCTACAAAAACATTTTGTCTGCCAATTTCCAGAGAAAAATGCATCCAAACTAATCATGAGAAAGTTTATCATGCAGCAGGACAATGACCCTAAACATACTACAAACACAACAAAGGACTTCATCAGGGGAAAAAGTAAACAGTTTTACACTGGCCAAGTCAATAACTGGATCATAACCGAACAGAGCATGCATTTCATCTCCTTTAGAGGGGACTGAAGGAAGAAACCGCTTGAAAAAAAAAACAAGAACTGAAATTAGTCTGAGCTAAATGTGGTGATGTCAATGGGCCACAGGCTTGATGAAATTATTGCAAACAAATTTTAAATGTTATTTACTTGAAGACTATCTGTTCCTTTACTTTTGCTTAGCTAAAAGGTGTAATCTGATATAAAAGGTGATATATCCTAAGTTGTTTAACATATCTAAATGTAAATACTAAGCAATAAAAATCTGAAATTCTGAACATTTGTCTCATATTTGTCTTTTTATCTTAAAACCAAATATCTTAAGTGAAGAACAAACATAAAAGAACAGACCTTACCATTCCAATATCGTTGAAGAATACTATATATATATATATATATATATATATATAGTAATGAGGAGGATTTGATAATTATATTAATTGATTCATCGAGTCTGATAGAAACCTCAGGAAGCACTGGACGGCTCAGTCCTATGGTCAGAGAGAATCTCAGTTGAGTTCCACCACGGAATGTGGGAGTGAGCGGCGCTTCTTAGAGTCTGATTTGTAATCTCTTCGTCACCGAGGCCCGGCGGAGCAGTTGGTATAGTGTTCGCTTGCCAACCTAACTGTCGGGGTTTCGATTCCCTCGGTAGTGGATGCGCACTGCTGATGAGTCCCAAATATAGGACGAAACGGCCGTCCAGTGCTTCCTGAGGTTTCTATCAGACTCGATGAATCAATTAATATATATATATATATATATATATATATATATATATATATACACACACACAGAGAGTTTTTCCTAATATCAAATTAGCCAAGAAATGTTAATTTATGGTACTTACCAGAAAACATATGGCATAGTGGATTAAGGCATACAGAGGCTACGTGAATAAAATAATTTAAATTAATCAACTATATGAAGTGAATTAAACTCGTTAATATAAACTTGCAAAGAATAATCTAAATGTTTTTTTCAATTCAGGAAAAAGCTTTTCCTCAAAACATCATTTCTTATAAAATATAGAAATACCTCCAGTGCAGCTGTCAAGTATATATAAATACATCTGTAATAATTGTATTCAATGACAGAGACCATGAAGAAAAAATGTTTTTTCTATCATGTTAACCTTACTTTATCTAGATTTTTGTTTGTTTTCATGTTGGACAGACACCATTTCTCTTCTGCATAGTCTTTGTCAAGAAAGAAGGCTAAACCTTTTTTCTAAATGATGTCAGCACCTTCCTTCAATCACCTGACATAATCTGCAGATCTGGCCAATTGGGGTCATCAAGCCAGAAGCAGAATTTACAGGCTTTTCTTCTTGATGCCACACTGAAATGGTCAATCCCTCAAAGCTTAAGAAAGTTAAAAGAAAACAAAAACAGTTTGGCTGACAGGAGTTTTCCATTAGGTTTGGTATTCTGAAGGTCATTGGAAAGCAAGGGTTAAAAAAAGAGAGAGTTGAAAATCAAGCAGAGTGGTTTGTGCTGTGACCCTGACAGGCTTTAAAAGATGTTACCTTGAGAACTGAAAACTTTCTTATAGTATCTAATGTGTCATCC
>OZ010573.1:117761044-117788169 GCA_963932145.1 Acanthosepion lycidas
AGATCATGGATTTGTGTTGGTGGCTTGGATCTTACTGGCAAAAAGTCGCCCTAATTAAGGAAAAGAGGTAGGCTCCCACGGAACTGTGTGAAAACTTGATCTTACATTAAAAATATGTGATTGGTTAAAAATTAACCAATCACTACACTCGTACTAAACAGAATAGGTAAGTATTCTCAGAACCAAAAGATACAAAGGAATGACTTCGATGGCTAAATTGTCCTATAGAAAGGTAGTAGTAATTTATTAGCCAATCGCAGCCGAATAAAATGACTTGGAGTGAAAAACATAGCAACCGCTATAAACTAAAAAAATTATTTTTAGTTTTTAAATAGCAAATATATCTCAATATTGTCATGATTTAGAATTGTCTCCCTTGTAGAACACTTCTCTAAAAATAAAGAGGTCAGTTCAAACATGGCTGGCTAGCACCATACATATGTCTTCATGTTCTATCAATCTGTTTACATAGTGTCAGTGATAAAAACAAAATCAAAAATGATGCACAGCTCATCAAACAAGGGCAGGAGTGAGACAAGAATTAAAACAGCCCTTAAAAGAAGGCTATAATAAAATAAAAAAAGAAGAAATAGTTGAGCAACATGGTGGAAAATAAAAGATGAGAACTGCCATTTATGAAAAAAATCATTCCCAGGATGAGATCCTCACTGATAAATTGTGCGTACAATATTATCGTTATCTGTCATTGTATTATTTGAGGTAAATCAATCTGCTGTTCAAAAAAAAAAAAGTATTAATCAAAAAAGAAATACATTAAAGATCAGAATGTCCAGACTAACAATTGAACCAGTCATATCATAGACGACAAATAAGAATGTGGTTGAATTATTCTTTTTTTTTTTTCAAACAGCACTGTGAGCTGAATTTCTCCATACAGAATATACCAGTGGAAAAACAGGTTGAACACATATTGTTAATGTCAGGTGAAGAATTCATCGAAGTTTGAGAAAGAGGCTGACAAACGGAATCTGGTCATGGTATAGGAAAAGTTACTAGAACAATTAGAGCCCTGAATAAACTTCAGAATCACTTATTTTTGCTTACAGAAATTCATACTGGAAGATTCTAAGAATATTGATGACTTTCTGACAAGTTGCCATTTACAGGCAAAGAAATGTAAATTTCAAGATGAAAAGAAATGGAGTAGTGACTAATCGGATACATCCTGAGCTACAAAAACAACTCCTCTTGAAAGATCAGACATTGTCAGTACAGGAAGCTGTGAACATATGCAGAGTACACAAAGCTTTGATACACTACATGAGCCAGCTAAGGTGGATCAGATAAAATCGCTACTCAGTTCGAATAATGTAGCAAAGCTTCAGAAGGAGCTGAGAATTATCACATATATGGCACCATTTATCTCATGTCTATCCCATTTATTTTTGAGAGTGATCACAAACCCCTGGTGATGATATCCCTAAAAAGTCTCACAGCAGCACCTCCCTGCCTTCAACGATAATTGATGAGTTTTGTAGAACTCATGATGACTTAAGAAAGTTGAGACCTAGATGCCAATCTAGTAGCATGCTTAAATTCATGTCATCTGGGCACCAGAGAAAAAAGATTGTCAGATCAGCTGCTATGAAAATATTTGTAGAAAAGACAGAGGGAAGCTGTGTCACATTGGTGAGAAAGTAACCGAAGTAGGGATAGCTGGTCAGCATCAATTATATTACAGATCCATCTTTGCACCAAAACAGACATGGCAACAATATTTAATGTACAGGTGAATGGTAGATATGGATATGTTTAAGATTAATTTTGATGAGAACAATTTCCCCAATCACTATAATCTTAACTTGTTCAAGTATAGGATTAACCGTTATCTTCTCCCCATATTCTATATAAAATATGTTACCTTTTACGCTGTAACACCCTATCCCAAGTGATTCATGGGCTTTGTACAGGGTGAGCATTTTTGTGAAAAAAAGGCCAATATTACCATTACCATCTCTAAACAATCCAATGAAAGAAGAGGAAGTTTCATTCTTTGTTATCCATCATAAATAAACAGTGACATGTTAATTATGCACTAATATATTTTAAAATAAATTTTAAAAATTTTATAATTGGTAAATTAGGAATATTGCATTAGTTTAAATAAAAAAATTATAAATTATTCTTGTTAAAAAAAATCAAATAGTATTTAATAATTTTTTCGTAGATTATCAAAAAGTAAAAAAATATATAAATTCACTTTCAACATAGGCTTCATTATAATTGCAATCATTGCTTTATAATACAATAAACATTGTCTGTCCTGGGTATGATGATAAACTACATCCACATCCAGGGTAAGATGATAAACTATGTCCAACAGCAAGGCTTCTGATCATGAAGCTTTGAGGAGCGTAGAACCATCTCTTAATTGCTGGTGTTCCCAGGTCCACCCTGAACCGGGGTAGTAGCACCTGTTAGGGTCCCAGCTATGGACAAATAGTTAACCGCGAAACTGAGGTAAAAAGCATTATGAAAGTGTAAAAATAGGTTTTAATACCAGAAATACTTTGTAAAAATTATTACCAGAAATAAATTTTTGAAGAAAAACTATTACCAGCAATACGTTTTTGAAAAAAAAATATTACTAGCAATACATTTTTTTAAATTATATTACAAGCTATACATTTTTGAGGAAAAAATATTACCAGAAATAGATTTTTGACAAAACAAAAATATTACCAGGAAAAGAAAGTTGTCAGCATTAAATGACCCATTGAGGTTGATATGCCGCAAAACAAACCAAACCAATAAACATTGCTGAGGAGTTAAGGTAGTTAAAATAATAGTGATGTCAAGGGAAAAACTATCCTATTGACACATTTTTTTTTGCAGGAATGAAGGTTAAAGAATGCCAAAATTCAAACTGTCATCACAGTTGATAAAAAATTCAAATTCGATTTATAATGCTAAACTATCAAAATAAGATGCTAGAGAAAACAAACACCTATCACTAATGGAAACAATGTTGCTCCCTGAAGATAACCAAAATGGCTGAAAGTACTTGGATGAATAATACTGAGATTTACAGCTATGATTCTGAATCATCAGAAAAACCCTTGTGAGAAAACAAAGAAAATTAAATAAATTCTCAAAAGAAATATTTTTGTGGTCTTCAATCAAATATGCATCAAAGAGAATTAGTTGTTAATATATTGTGTATGTGTGTGTGTGTGTGTATATATATATATATATATATATATATATATATATATATATATATATATGGACACACACACATGCATGGTGAAGTAGTGGTAAGTAACTTCAATTGAGGAATTGGAGATACAAGTTTGAATCCCAGTTGAATCCATTACATTCACTTATGTGCTAATACCCTTGGGAAAGGTATGAATTCTCTTCTTCTCCCTCCAGCTATGGGTAAATAGCAGGATAGATTGTGTTCTATAGCCTTAGTTGGTAACTGGTCTAGGAGAAGGACAACTCTGAATTCAAAACCTGCAGAGGGACGTTTGGGGACCTTGTAGCACACAAGTGCACCAGGTCTCTGTATTCAGCCCTTCAAAAAGTATGGATGGTTCTGCACAAAAACTTCACCACTATAATCAAATCTCATGTGCTGGTGTCAGGCTGTCCATTGCTAGGAACTGATCTACTTGACCTTCATACATTGGATCAATGGGAGCGTTGAGTATATATATATATATATATATATATATATATATATATATATATATATATGCCCCCAGAAAATTTAATTCCTGTCGAGCACTCTTGTCAACTGCTGATATGTTAATAGCTATTTCTGAAAGAGCATCAAGCTTTATATAAGATTGGTGAAACTCCGGCTTCATATATCTCAAAGGTAGTTGACAGGGTTTGGCATTTTGGTGTTCTTCACAAGCTGAAGTGTTATGGTAATTTTTGATTTGATTCAATTTTTCTCATCAAAGTCAGGAAAAGAAAACTGACTTGATTGGTCACTATTCTAGGCCATTTTACAATAATGCAGGTATCCCTCAGTGCTCTTATCTTTTGTCAACCTTAATGCAGGTATCCCTCAGTGCACCATACCCATTATCATCAGTAGGCAAGCTGCAACAGAAGGATACTATTCAGCTCTCCATTGAATATTGCTGGTGCTTCTACTATGCATTTAAAGATTCTTGACAAAATCAAAAGAAGAATCTGCTATACTACTGGTCCTGACTTGGCATCTTAGAGTCGGTCATTTCAGTACTGCCATAACATTGATTCCCTGTTCCTTTTCTAGAAATGGGAATTGTTCTGATGAGCTATCTTCTTTGGTACCTAGACTTTATGAATTTAAGGACAATATTAGATTGGCAACAAAGTCTCAGGATTTTGCAGTTGAATTGTCTAACAGTAACCATAAATTCTATTCTGATAATTTCTCCTCTTGCATTTCTTACTTGTGGAATTCTCATCTGCTTTCTTATTTTCTAGTCAACTTTGATTATTAAAAATTTAAATGTAATGTCAATCATCCTGTCATTTTCTGTGTCCTTGAATCCCATCTTTGTTTTCTAAACTTAATAATGATTTTTCTCAGATCAATAACCCCTTGCACCTTAGTGGCTTTATGGCCTTGCTTGGTGTGAAATAATTTTAAAAAAATCATTCATATTGTTACATCTGAAAGAGAAATGAAAATGCTAGAATTTGGTGCATACGGCATAAGATTATGGTAGGCTATCATTCATTTATGCCCAGTCTAAGACACTTTTGTGTGTTTATATATGTATATATAAAAATCGAGACAGTATGGGGACTGACAACTTTACGCTTCAAATAATCTTCAAAATTTGTTTTCCTACTACTTGTGCAGGCTCTATACATAGGCCAATAGGATCCTATAGAAAATAGGAAAAGGTGGAGCTCAATTGTTTAGACTTCAAGTTGAAGCAAAGAACCAAAATGGACCAAATGGTCAACCCCTTCTATCGCACAAAAAATTACCTGATTTCTCCTGCCATGCTTTATTTTTCCAAAAGTCAGATCTGAATATTACTGCCATATATAGGTTGGAGCTTCTCAATCCACACTGTCCAGAGTTTCAAAATGTTTACCTGGCCTTGTGGTGAAACACCTTATTTTCTACCATACAGCCTTTTTTCCCCAATATCACAAGAAATGACACTGTTGCTACTTCCATGGCAAATGCTCTGACAAGACCCATTCTTTACTTCCACCAGCTCACACCTTTACAACCAAAACCTGTGTTGCTATGTCCACAAGGCTGAATTACTTCTATTTCCTCTGTATTCCTTTGATAATCTTAACCTTTTCATGTCTCACATCAATAGTTTTCTATCCACCATATATTCAATCTTCAGTTCATATTTTTTTTTTATATCATTCACCGCATTCAGTAAGCCTCTGCCTTTAGTGGCTTTTGGGCCTTGTATTGAAAGAACTTGAATAGAAAAAGGTATTCTAGATTAATTATGGCCTTGATATTGAGTTGGCTCATTTCAGTTATCTAATTATTCTATTTGTTTTAACTTTTTCTAAACTTTTATGTCCTAAAATTTGCTATTTCAAATATCATTTATTACACTTAAGTTAGAGGATATTCTGTGTGTCTACATATATAATATAAAATGCTCAAACACTAATATTCCATGGTTATAATTTATTGAACAATTTCACTTATATATATATATATATATATATATATATATATATATATATATATATATATATATATATATATACATACATACATACATACATACATACATTTCCAAGAGGATAGAATCCAGGTAGAACTCAATGTCCAGGGTAGAGTAAGAATATAATATAAAATGCTCAAACACTAATATTCCATGGTTATAATTTATTACATTGGAATCATAATTACGATCCAATTCATCAGACTTACAAATTCAAAAAGAAATCAGAAAATATAACTCCAGGAATAAAAAACAAAATTTTAGTCAAAATTTTTTGAATTTGTAGGTCTGATGAATTGGATCATGATTATGATTACAATGTAATAAATTATAACCATTATGGTGCATTATCCACTGTCACAAGTCATTATGAATTTTGTTTTGTAAAGTACAAATATATATATATATATATATATATATATATATTTGTACTTTACAAAACAAAATTCAACCTTTGAAAAAATATTTGTCAAAAAGAACAGCTTAACTAAAAAAGTGCTCATTACAATTTTCAAAAAATGAAAATGTAGGGCAATTTAAGATATAAAATTTTGAAATACCAACCTTTATGCTGCAATGATTTCTGCCAGAGTTGTAAGTTTTACTGTGTAATAATACTGGTCTGGTAGAAACCGGAGCAGTATAAAGGTTTGTGCTTCAAATTTTTTATATCTTATATATAAATGTATATATTCATCTGTATGTGTGTGTGTGTGTTTGAGTGTGTATATAAGTGAAATTGAAAACATGAAACTACTTATTGCTAAGTATTTGAGACACTGGACTTATTCAACTACTGTTTAAAGGAAATTATGTATACACTCCCAAAGAATATATATATATATATATATATATATGCACACACATAATGACTTGTGACATTATGTGTGTGCTATCAGCTACCAAATAGTTTCATCTGTTCAATTGCACTTATATATATATAATTATTTATTTAAAAATAAATAAATAAATAATTATATTTATGCTCTACTTTCGTATCGAGCACTATTTTTTAAAAATAATAACAAAAATACTAAGGAACTTTGGATTAATTACCAAACCAGTTTCTTTCCTATTTTCTACAATATTTTCATATATATATATATATATATATATATATATATATATATATATATATATACATATATATATATATACATATATACATACACATATATATATGTGTGTGTGTGTATATGGTTAAATTTCAAGATATAAATTAAATATATCTGTTAAAAACAGTATGAATAAAAGATAAAAGGGAAAATTTTCTTTATTATAGAGGATGCTACATATATATGTGTGTTTATATTGGCTGTATATGGCCAGCAATCTTTCATTTATATAATTTTGGTTAAAGATTCCTGAATCAAAAAAATATTTGAAGATGATAAAATTGATATCACACAAAAAATCTGTTTGATAATAGCTGATGAAAACCAAAAGTACTCAGACTTTGAACACTTTATAGTTAAATATGTACAAGAAACCAGGAAAATAGTTTGCAATATAGAAAAAATAAATCCTTAACAAAGAAATTTTATTGGTCTTTAACCAAAGTTATGTACGTGCATTAATGTTTTATGGATCTATGTCAGATTTCTTTTTTTAACATCAAAAACATGAATGTATTTCAATGATTACTTATGTGATACTACCCAAAAGTTAGCAGGGGAATGTGAACAGATTGATTAATCAGTTTATGCAAAATTTAACATAGTCTACCAAATATATCACAGATTTCTTGAAATTACTACGTAGTTCTTGTATGAGCCATGTCTCTTCTGAATGTGAGCGATCATAGTTCTACATAACTTGCTATCCCTTGTAGCTATTACTAATTTTTGTCCATTTTCTATGTTTTCCACCCTCCATTCATACACATAAGCTTATCAAGTAGCTGGGCCACTGATTTCCCCACTTCTCTTTGCCCTCAATATATCCTGTGGGTGTCAAAGTCTTCATTCCTGATTTTATATCCAAATGTTTCAGCTGTTTCTTACTGATTGAGTATAAGTGTCTATTTTCCTTAAGTCTTCTTTGCTTACACACTGTCTATAGTATTCTTAGTATCCTCCTGTACAACTATATTTCAGTTTGTTTCAGTCTTCTCTCTATCTGTGTGGAAATTGTAAGAAAAGAAATATCAATTACTACACCAGGAAATTTTAAAAAATTGATAACTTTCTTTTGTTTGCTTGAAAAGATATTGCTAAATTAACACCTTCAACTGATAATTTCTGTGTCTATTCACAGGAGTTCAAAAAACTTTATTCTGATCAAGATGATTTCCATCACAATAAAGTTTGTATTAATGTACACTAAGAAAAAGATTATGGGTTCAAAATGTAAGAATTTACAGACTGAAATCATTTAGACGGAAACTCTTTAGAACAGTAGCAGATAAACTTGAAGAATCAACATATTAGACAGATTTTTTGTCATCAAATGCTGACCCTTGAAGAAAGATTGATCCTCACCTAAAAGACCTTAATCCTAACTGAAAGTTGAGGTGTTAGCATTTGCATTTTAAATGACTTACAAAGATACAATGGAAACTAATAATTTAAATATCTTGAAAATATTTTAACAGAAAATGTGACACTAAAATCCAAAGGTACATTTGGATAGTGAAAGATGCCTTCTAGAAGATAAGCAAAGTATTAAAAAACTGAAAAATTTCACTGTAAACAAAGGAAAAATAACTGGACTGTTATGTAATATCAAACATCCAATATGGCAGTGAATGCTGGACAATCTCCTCACGAATGAAGAAGAGACAGAAATGTGGGTATATAGAAGGATATTAAGAATAACAGACTGAACATGTGAGTAACTACAATTTTTTAGAGAAAATGGAAACAAACAGGACATTTATACTTAAAATCAGGGAGAGATAGTTGAAATTTCTAGGGCACATAATGAGGAAAGAGGGCTTGGAAAATTTGATACTTACAAGACAGATCGAAGGCAAAAAAGAAGAAAACAATGGATAGCATTTCTAGTGAGCTTAAGTAAATGGATATTCAAACAAGCTTTACAAGAGGGAATTAAAAAAGATTTTTAAGAGCTACAAATGAGAGAAAATTGTGAAGAGCCATAGTTGCCAACACACTGAAGAGACACAGCACATAGAAGAAAAAGCATTTGTTTTCTTTTGTACAATAGGAAAATATTTCAAGGATATACTCAAAATTCATTATATACATATGCAATGAAAGAGATAATACTCAAATTGTGTAGATGTAACTCATTAACCTAGGAGAACAATACATATAAGAGAATGAAAACTTTGATTTCAAACCTCTGCTATCTTTTCAGCATACCAAATGAGGGAATAAACCTTAGGATAAAATCTGAAATCAGAATCCCAAAGACAGACCAACATTGAATCTTGTTCTGGCAACTCGTGAAATGACACAAGTGCCAAGCAGTATCAGTCTCTGTCCTTCTCTTGGACAACATCCGTGGCATAGAGGGCAAAGATATACTGCATGGACAACTGTCAATATTCCATTAAAAATTCTTGTCCATATCTGTATCTAGGCGAGTGTCTCTTCATCTGCACTCAATTGGAGAATAGATGCTGCACCCTAGCAAGCTGAAAAAAGTAAATAAATTTGCTGGCACATATCCATGGTCTTTCACGAACAACTGATGTTATCTGTTAAAAATTTATGCTTTTAATGAAAATTATTTTTGTTAAATCTTGAGAAAATATCTTGCCACTGACATAATAAGATGGTTAATAGACTTTATATTTCTAGACTGTCTCAGTAAAAAAAAACATAGAGAATCAATTCCACTTTTTTTCCTCTACACACACAAACATTCCCATGAACAGACAAGCAGATCACACAGACTGGTCATTAACATGTGCATCAACAAAAATTTCATATCCTTTTCCAGTCCATAATAGTAACATTTATCTATTAGCACAAAAATTTGAGGTAAAAAACCCCAAACACTTCTTGCATTTTTCCATTTATCAGTAGACAAGTTACACACATCTCTAAAAAAATAAAACATACAAGAAAACCTTTTTACATTTTGCTTATTCTTTCTCTTATCCTTATGTTGGATTCCAATCCATACTTGATCTGCATTTGACCCTAAACTTACAATTTTACTCAGTATTCATATCACATGTTTGTAACACCAAATAACAGCCAGATAATAAATAATACTTGTTTTGTTGTTTCCACATCTTGCTGTTTCTCATTTTTATGATTATTTTTGTATATATAAATGTTACAGGGTTTATAATTATTTACTCACAGTTGTAACTCTCCAACACCATTATTACATTTGACAGGGACAGGTTATTTTCATAAGTGTCGCATTAATGATTTTGTTAAATGAGAAACTGAGTAATTTTAGAGAGTTTTCACTTGTAGCATATTTTTTGTAACCTACAGAACGGTATAAGTCTCTGACAGTCAAGATCATAGAATGCAAAAATTTGTGCTGCAGATGTCCTTCTCCTAAAATGATTACTAAACATGGCTAGTGAGCCCAGTCTGTCCTGCTATTTAATCCATAGCTGAGGGAAGAACAGATGTATTTATAACCTTCCCAAGCTTATTTGTGTGAATGTAAATGCAACCAACTCAACCAGAATTCAAATTCAGTTCACCAATTTCATTTATTCCAAGCCATTAACTATCACACTCCTTGCACATTCTCTGAAAAATAATTTGTGCATAATATCAAATTGGTATTGAAAATGTTTATAAGATTAATAACCCTTAGAAATAAATTGAGAAGACAGTGCTTTTTAAAATAAAGGGACACAGCATGGTACACACAGACTTTGTTTTTCTTATAATTATTTATCAATTAATTTGATTAATATGTCAAAATATGCTTTATATTCATGCCATTTCTTTAATATTTCCCATTTCAAAATGGGGTCTTTATTATAGTCATGTTTAATTTTCCATATGTAAGTAGATAAGGTAGTATTATGTTTGAATTTATTTGTTATTAAAACTACTAATATGGGTATAATGCCATTTTTTATGTATAGAGGAAAAGTTAGTAATCGCTTTATTTAAAGAACCTAATAATTTGCTAAATTTAAAAACGGAAATCTTAAGTAAGTGTAGACATAGAAAACGCTAGTGACTACAATAGGTTTGTTTTTCTTCACTTTTTTTTTTCTATGATTTTGAATAAATATGTTTTATCCTCCCCCCCCCATTGTTGTGTTACTGTTTGCTTTCTTTGTCACATGATCATGTTTAAAGCTTTCTCTGTGATTGTTATTATTATGCTCTGTAGTCTACATTGAGCTCTCCCTGGATTACTATCTTCCTTGGAATTATCCCTACCAGTCACAAAACTGGTAATACATATATATATATATATATATATATATATATATATATATATATATATATATATATATATATATATATTACATACATATATATATATATATATATATATATATATATATATATATATATATATATATATATATATATATATATATATATATATGCATACATATACATACATATATATAAGTGAACATTGAAGTCAACAGGCTGTTTCATGCTAGGCGCAATCGTCAGGCCTGACGATTGCATCTAGCATGAAACAGCCTGTCGCATCTAAGTGTTGACTTCAACATTCACTTTTATATTTACACATGCTCTATCTCTGATATTGAGCACTTTATCCCATAAATATAGCACACCTTAAGAGTATATTTATATATATATATATGCATACACACACACATACATACATATGCACACACACACAAACATATATATATATATATATGAAAAATGAAACTATATGTATGATAGTCTCTGTCCCAGTGGTCTAACAATTTAGAGAGTACAAAATAAAACCACTATAATATCAAAATATTTCTTACATTTTTGACATTCAGAAAAATTTGCCATCCAGAAGGAATTTAATAAAAATATCAAAGGAAACCTTTCCAAAATCAATACACCTGTACGCAGAATCTTCCCCAAACCCTAATTTTATTTTCAATCTATTAAATTCTTAAAATGACATGCAAATTAGCCACTGCTGGAATTTGAAGCCACAACTGGACCAAGTCAGGTGGGTCAAGTGTTAGATTTAAATAAATGCCAGATTAATTAAGCGGCCAACCAATGTTGCCAAGTATAGTTCAGTGGTTAGAGATAGAAACAGAGGTCACAATATTTTCATATTTTACTTTAACCATTTTATCATCAAACTGATTATGAGTCACCTGTGAGATGCATCAGAGGTGAGGCAATTGAAAATGTCCACTACAGGTGAGACAAAAGAGAAACAGAAGGAAAACAAAAGATTAGAATAGAAAGAGAAAGGAGAAATTGTGAATAAGAGTCTATAATGTCTAATAATAGATAAATAATAATGAACATAAAAAAATAAAAAGTAATAATGATGACAGGAAAAAAATAATTTTCAAAACACTTAAGAAAATAAGAAAATAATAAACAACTGTATAGGAGTTATAAATTTAATTAAATAATTATAAACACTAATATTTATATATACAAAAATACTCATAAAAAGAAGAAAGAGTAAGATGATGAAACAACAAAATGAGTGTTATTTATTATCTGGTTGTTATGAGGTGCTGAAGGGGTAATAAACAGTAATGCTGACTAAAATTGTGAGTTTGGGATCAAATATAGATGATATATGGCTCAGAACCTGACAGAATAAGATAGAGTAAAGTATATAAAGTATTTTTTTGTATGTTTTTTTTTTTTATAGATGTGTGTAATGAGTGTCCTGATAATTCAGTTGGAATAATACCATAAGTGCTTGGGGGTTTCTTACCTGAAATTTTGTCGAGGGCTAAGAGATAAATGTTAGAATTATTACCAAAAAAGGGAAATGGAGCCAAAATTTTCATTGATGCTCATGTTGACTGCCAGTCCAATAGTGAGAATGCCACATGATTGTGTGTGTAGTAGAGAAAAGTGGGATTGATTCTCATTGGTTTACAAACAGTGAATAATGATAATAATTGTTATAATTAATTTTATTTATTTTTTATGGATGCAGCACAGTGACAACATATATTCTATTTATGCATTTCTTTGTGGACATGACAATGATATGAAGACAAAATCTTAATGACATAGATACACACAAGACACTGTGTTGATGGTTGATGCAGGAAAGGACTATCAGTTATAAGAAGACAAAATATATCATCCTTAGTAAGAGTTATGAATTAGAGAATCAAAATCAAGCAAGTACAAAAATTGGGAAATGTGGTATGAAAATCCAAAGGTGTATTGGAATAGCAAAAGAGTCTTTCAAAAGCTAAGTAAAGTATTAAGAAAAAGAAAAATTTCATTAGAAACAAAGACAAGAGTGATATGTTAGGTTAATAGAGCAGAAATAAATTATTTTCAACTGGTCAAGTTTCCCCAAAAAATTAGCAAACTCACTCAGTAGAAATTGTTTAAGGTTTATATTGAATCAAGTAGCTGAGTTTTGATAAGCTGGTTTGACAAGCCTCCAGCTACATATTGGAATCTACTAAAGAAGAACAAATTGTTTATCTTACATTGTCCAACTCACTGCTAAGGAAGTTGATATTCCTTATAACACAATGTAATATCAATACTCCTATATGTGAGTTAATACTAGACAATTTCCTCTCAGATGAAGAGGAAACTTGAAGCCAAGCTGATGCTGAGAATACCATGGGCAGGATATATGAGCATCCAGGAAGGTTTTAGGAAAATTAGAACAAAAAAAAGGACACTTTTATTTAGAAGCAGAAAGAAAATTTTCTCAGTCACATAATGAGGGAAAAGGGGTTGGGGGTTTTGATAATCACAGGGCATATTGAAGTCAAAAAAGAAAAAGAGTAACCTGGCTGACAAACTTTTGCAAATCGACGGTATAACAAGATGTGGAGAGATAGTAAAAGCAGAATTATTGCTTAGATCTACAAAGGATAGAAAGTAGTGGAGGGCCTCGATTTCCCATGTTCTGAAGAGACAAAACATATAAAATTATGCACAATATAGATAAAACACAGAAAACAAAGATGAATATTTGTGGAAATAAAGATGAAACAGTAAACTATATAATCATTGAATCTAACAATTTGGCTCGGAAAGAATACAAGAATAGATATAACTGGGTTTGAAAGGTGATCCACAGAGAACTGTGCAAGTGACTATATTTTGATCACAAATAGCTTGGTATATGCAGAAACCAAAATCTGTCCTGGAGAACATAAAAATCCTTTAGGATTTTTATGTGTCTCATTCTGTCAAACAAATTGCCCAGTCCATGCAAGAAGATAGGATCTGATAGTCATAAAGAACAGAAAAAAAAACATGCCAGATTTTGAATGTAGCTATTCTGACAGACCAGGGAGTAAATCTAAAAGAAACTGAAAAGATAGATAATTATCTTAGTTGTGCAAAGGAGTTGAAAAATACTGGAACATGAATGCAACAGTGACACCAGTCATTATTTGAGCACTGAAAACTGTCCATAGGAGCCTAGGACAAAGGATGGAGGAAATAGGAATAAGAGAAAATATGAAGGAGAGTGTTTGCTCTCACTTAATCTCTAATGTAATATACCAGTTATTGCTTCTTGCTTTCCTGTCAAATACAATCTACAAAAATTTAAATGCCACATTAATCATCATCATCTGTTTCCTTCAATCCTGTCTTTTTTATTCCTCTTTCATATTCTTAAATATCCTTGTTAGATTGAGACTTTCATATGATTGTCATGCATGGCAAGAAAAACCATTCAGAAATATCTAAACACTCAACAGTATACAACTGAACTCTCAGATCAATGCTTAAAAATGGCTTTGAGTGAGCAAAACTTGTCAGACATGGCAAAGGTCATCCTTCTTCAAACATTGTGGACTGGGGCTACAGAATCCCAAACAAAGAACTCTATCACAGCAGAAACCACATCACTTGAGGACTTATAACAGCAGCAAAAACTAAAATGGAGAGCATATATAACTCAAAAAATATAAATTTATATATTTATAAATGCTCTAATGCTACACTGTTTACACTATCATGGCTCCTCATCTTATCTGAATGCAGGCATTAGCATGTCCAATTTTTGTCTTGGTGAATTAAGATGGTAATGATAATATTAGTTGTTGGAAAGATTTGACACCCACTGACCAAGCAGCCAGTAGTATTTACAGTTAAAATTCATAAAATCTTTCTCCTAAAACAATTTTTCAGGAAAACAGATTTCTCAGATCCAGTAACTGTTAACACCTTTTCCAGTACTGGAACCTTTTGTTTGATGTAATGTTGAATTTTAACATTTTGGTTATGTCATTATTTTTCATCAAGTTACATGTGCTATCCATTTTAGTTGTTGCTGCTGTTGGTAGTCCCCAAGTGATATGGTTTCTTTTTTAATCATTTCACACCAAGCAGGGCAATAAAGCCACTAGGACAAAAGAGGTTACTGAGTATTAAAGAATATAATAAAAACTACTATTAGGTTGGTGCAAAAATAATTTCGTTTTCTAACATATGTTACTATGTAAGAAAACGAAATTATTTTTGCACCAACCTAATAATAAGATGAGAAAACAATTTTTAAGAAGACAGAAGATAACGACTGACATTGCATTTAAATTTTTGAAGATCAAAGTTGACTGGGAAGCAGGAAACCAGACAAGAGTTCCATGAGCAAGGAGTGCAATAGAAGAAACTGTTAACATAGAACTTACTGTTGCATCTAGCCATTTCAACCATGATGAGATTTTGCTTCCAATCTAGTACTGGCCTTAAATTTATAAAATCTAGATAGCATAGTAGAAAGTTCATCAGAATAATTTCCATGAAAGAATTTATAGGAAAGGCTCAGGGAAGCTACATTACAATGGCGTGAAAAGCTCTGAAGCTGAGATATCAAATCAGGACCAATAACACTGCAGATTCTTCTTTGAATTTTATCAAGAATCTTGAAGTATATAGTAATATATTTCATACAGTTTTTGATTTATGAATCTATAACACCAGTCCATAATGTTCAAAGAAGGATGATCTTTGCCAAGACCCTCAATCCAGGTGTTTTTTAACGATTGATCCTAGAAAGCAGTTGGAGGTGGGGAAGTAAATATACCATTCTGTGCCGGAGATTCACTTGTTAGTTGCCTGATTTTAATCAGTTGGGCATGTCATTGAACTGATGCACTGTATGTCTGTCCATGAAGTGGTGGAAGAGTTTCCTGATTGAAGATCAAGTGTTTTGTTTATGTGCAAAGAATGAGGACACAAAGCTAATTTGGGAGTCACATCAAGATACATGGATGCACACTCAAAACAGAGACCATCTGAGTGGACTGGATTAACCAACCTGGAGGTATTTCTAATTGGGCTCTACCTGCAAACTTATGTACTGCTGTCATCAAAACCTGTCACTATATCAGATACTTTTGGCTGTGATGCATGTATATGGTATACTATTATCCAGGTGTTATAATGAATATATTGGGCTTTGCATATTTGTAAACCAGCATCACTTTATAAGCATTCTACTTTCTCACTGAAGACGAAATACGAAGTGTTAACCAATATTGGTTGGTTTTGTATAGTGGCATATCAACACCTCTGTTGGTTATTTAATGCCAAAATCTAAATATTTTGTATTCAGTTTTATTTTATTTTTGAAATGATAATGGTTTTAGTAATACATCTTACTAGTTAACCCATAACTGGGGGGGGGGAGAAGAGGTGGATTCATACCATTCCCAAGGGTATTTGCACATAAGTGAATATAATGAACCCAACTGAAATTGGAACTGGGCTCTTTGGTTAAGAATTCCGAGCCATTATCCATTACACCACCTGCACATCCAAGCTTAGAGCACCTGTTATTCACAAGTGGTCACCCATCTAGGTACTGACCAGGCTCAATGTTGTCTAACTTTGGTGATTTTATGGGAACCATTATTTATTGTGATGTTGCTGTAAACCTAGCCAATATTAAGCATCATATGTGACCTGGATGCTTTATAGATTTTGCTGTTTCTCTTTCTGAGCAGTATTCTACTTTGAAGGAAATAATCAAGTCTAGGTGACATTGTTCAATTTATTTCATGATTAATAAATCCCTTGAATCTTTGAATAACACCTAATTAATCAGGGAGAATATATACAAAATATTGAGGGACTGACAGACCAAAAAACTAACAACCAAGTATAGCTGGCAACATTATTTTTTCAAAAAAACGTATAGCTGGCAACATTATTTTTTTCAAAAACATATAGCTGGCAACACTGTTGTTTCAAAAATGCATAGCTGGCAACATTATTTTTTCAAAAACACATAGCTGGCAACATTATTTTTTTCCAAAAAACGTATCACTGGCAACATTATTGTTTCAAAAACACATAGCTGGCAACATTATTTTTCCCAAAAACGTATATAGCTGGCAACATTATTGTTTCAAAAACGCATACCTGGCAACATTATTGTTTTAAAAACGTACAGCTGGCAACATTATTTTTTCCAAAAAACCTATAGCTGGCAACATTATTGTTTCAAAAACGCATACCTGGCAACATTATTGTTTCAAAAACGTGTAGCTGGCAACATTATTTTTTCCAAAAAACGTATTCCTGGAAACATTATTGTTACAAAAACGCATAGCTGGCAACATTATTTTTTCCAAAAAACGTATAGCTGGCAACATTATTGTTACAAAAACGCATAGCTGGCAACATTATTTTTCCGAAAACATTATCTGAAGCCTTGTTGCGGGACATGAGTTTATCGTCATACACAGGACGCAAAACGTATAGCCGGCAACATTTTTTTTTTCCAAAAAACGTATAGCTGGCAACATTATTGTTTCAAAAAAATATAGCTGGAAATATTGTTGTTTCAAAAACGCATAGCTGGCAACATTGTTCTTTCCAAAAAACGTATAGCTGGCAACATTACTGTTTCAAAAACGCATAGCTGGCAACATTATTTTTTTCAAAAACGCATAGCTGGCAACATTATTTTTTCCAAAAAGCGTAGAGCTGGCAACATTGTTTTTTCCAAAAAACGTATAGCTGGCAACATCATTGTTTCAAAAACATATGGCTGGCAACATTATTTTTTCCAAAAAACGTATAGCTGGCAACATTATTGTTTCAAAAACGTATAGCTGGCAACATTATTTTTTCCAAAAAACCTATAGCTGGCCACATTATTTTTTTTAAAAAACCTAAAGCTGGCAACATTATTGTTTCAAAAACGTACAGCTGGCAACATTATTTTTTCCAAAAAAAGTATAGCTGGCAACATTATTGTTTCATAAACGTATAGCTGTCAACAGTATTTTTCCAAAAATATTATCTGAGGCGTTGTTGTTGGACGTAGTTTATCGTCATACCGAAGACACGGATGTAGTTTATCGTCATACCCATGACGAGGACAATATAAAGAGAGTAGAAAGAACAATATAAAGAGAGTACAAAGGACAATATAAAGAGAGTACAAAGGATAATATAAAGAGTGTAGAAAGGACAATATAAAGAGAGTAGAAAGGACAATATGAAGAGAGTAGAAAGGACAATATGAAGAGAGTAGAAATAACCATATAAAGAGAGTAGAAATAACAATATAAAGAGAGTAGAAAGGACAATATAAATAGAGTAGAAAGAACAATATAAAGGGAGGAGAAAAAACAATATAAGGAGTTTAGAGAGGACAATATAAAGAGAGTAGAAAGCACAATATAATGAGTGTAGAAAGAACAATATGAAGAGAGTAGAAAGAACAATATAAAGAGAGTAGAAAAACAATATAAGGAGTTTAGAGAGGACAATATAAAGAGAGCAGAAAGGACAAGATAAAGAGTGTAGAAAGAAAAATATAAAGAGAGTAGAAAGAACAATATAAGGAGTTTAGAGAAGACAATATAAAGAGAGTAAAAAGGACAATATAAAGAGAGTAGAAAGGACAAAATAAAGAGAGTAGAAAGGACAATACAAAGAGAGTAGAAAGGACAATACAAAGAGAGTAGAAAGGACAATACAAAGAGAGTAGAAAGGAAAATATAAAGAGAGTAGAATTTACAATATAAAGAGAGTAGAATTAACAATATAAAGAGAGTAGAAAGGGCAATACAAATAGAGTAGACAGGACTATATAAAAAGTGTAGAAAGAACAATATAAAGAGAGTAGAAAGGATAATATAAAGAGAGTAGAATTTACAATATAAAGAGAGTAAAAAGGACAATATAAAGAGAGTAAAAAGGACAATATAAAGAAAGTAAAAGGGACAATATAAAGAGCGTAGGAAGGACAATATAAAGAGAGTAGAAAGGATAATATAAGGAGTTTAGAGAGGACAATATAAAGAGAGTAGAAAGAACAATATCAAGAGAGTAGAAAGACAATATAAAGAGAGTAGAAAAGACAATATAAAGAAAGTAGAAAGGACAATATGAAGAAAGTAGAAATAACAATATAAAAGAGAGTAGAAATAACAATATAAAAGAGAGTAGAAAGAACAATATAAGGAGTTTAGAGAGGACAATATAAAGAGAGTAATAAAGAGAGTAGAAAGAACAATATAAAGAGAGGAGAAAAAACAATATAAGGAGTTTAGAGAGGACAATATAAAGAGAGTAGAAAGGACAAAATAAAGAGAGTAGAAAGGACAATACAAAGAGAGTAGAAAGGACAATACAAAGAGAGTAGAAAGGACAATATAAAGAGTGTAGAAAAGACAATATAAAGAGAATAGAAAGAACAATATAAAGAGAGTAGAAAGGACAATATAAAGAGAGTAGAATTTACAATATAAAGCGAGTAGAATTTACAATATAAAGAGAGTAGAAAGAACAATATAAAGAGAGTAGAAAGGACAATACAAATAGAGTAGACAGGACAATATAAAGAGTGTAGAAAGGATGATATAAAGAGAGTAGAATTTACAATATAAAGAGAGTAGAAAGGACAATATAAAGAGAGTAAAATGGACAATATAAACAGAGTAGATGGGACAATATAAAGAGAGTAAAAGCGACAATATAAAGACAGGATTCAGAATGAGAGAAGATCAAGATCGGTGTTGCATTTAATTTTTTAATGATCATAGTTAACAGGTGAGCAAGAAGCCAGAAAAGAATTCCACAAGCAAGAAGTATGTGCAAATAACTATTAGCATAGCTTACATGTAGTCATTTCAACAGTAAAAAGATGAGAACTAACTACCAATCTAGTACTGCACCTAAACTGGTGAAGTAACAATGAAGAAATCTCATGAGGACAATTACCATATAGATAAAATACTGTAAGATGCTACCACTGTGGAGAAAATGATATTAAATCATATTGGGAATGTATCAAGGGATCTCAAAGGAATAGAAGAAATGAGCATGAGAGAGTATGAACAGTCATACATTAGGTACTGTGCAAATGATTTGGTGTCAACTATGTCAACCAGTGGTCTCAGTATAAACAAGAAACATGAGAAAATAGTAACATACTCTGAAACTTTCAGATCCAGACCCAACACCTAATCTAGATGAGAAAACAATTTCAGAGAATCATAAACCTGGTAAAATCTAACCTACCAGATCATCGATTTGGTTATGCTATTGAACAACAGAATGCAATAGAAAGAAAACAAATCATTGAAAAAAAATACCAGGATCTCAGTTGGGAGCAATGAAAAATGTAGAAGAGAAAGATTAGATTAATGTTTCCAGTCACGTTAGGAATAATGACAAGTTTTATGAGAGTCAAGGTTGGATGAATTAGGAATCCAGTGAAGATATTGTTAGGGTCTATGAGGATATTGATGAGGGTGCTGCAGTTTTGAGGAGAGTTGTTGTCACTCATTCTCCAGTAATAAAGGAAAATGTATGATATATCCTAAGAATAATAAAAGAAAATAGGTGATTTAATAAAAAAGAGAAGAAGATAAGAAGAGAAAAATAACAAAAGAAATAGATAGGAAAAATTAAATGTTAAGAAGTCATAATTTAAAAAAAAAAAAAAAACATGAAAAAGATAATTAGAAACAAAAAATATGCTCGGTTTAAAAGAAAAAGAAGAAGAAATAAAATAGTCAAAGATGAAAGAATAAAAAGGGAAAATGAAAACAACAAAAAGAGAGCTAAAGATGAGAGAAATAAAAAGAAGAAAGAAAAGCTGAAAAACAGAAATACAAAAAAAAAAAAAAAAATGATTAAATGGAGAAGTAAGTGATGAAAACAGGAATAATGTCTAAAAAGAAATTTCTCATAAATAATCCATTATCTCCCCTGATTGATCATTGAAAGACCCAATCGTTTCTCTTTCCTGTATTTCTTGTCATTATTTTTCATTTTCTTTTTTTTTTTTTTTTTTTGCACACCGGGCGTTTGTAATGAAATCATGTATATTTATAATTCCATTCACTAAGTGTGTCATCTCTTTGGTATCCAACAGAATAATGGCCTCAAAGGCTGAGAACTAATTATGCCTGGTGAAATCAGTAGCAACGACTAAAAACTCCACAATCAGAATTTATCATTCCCAAGATGTTGACATATTTTATGTATTCATTTGATGTCTATATATATTTTTTGGCATTACTTAGAAAAAATGATGGAGGTCTACTGACAATTGTTGAGAACGCCATAGACAAAACATTTGAGCAAGCTCGCAGATTTAAGGACAGCAAGAACTACAAAGAAATTCATTCTTACAACCATAAAGAGACAGCTGATATATTTGGGATATACAATGAGGAAAGAAGGTTTGGAGAGTTTATTTATCAGAATAATACAATAACAGACAAGGGGAAGTGTGACAAAAATGTAAAAGCACATGGAAACAGTTATAAGATGTTTTTCAGAAACTAAGCAAAGTATTAAGAGATGTTTAAATATCCTTAGAAATAAATAAAAGAATGCTGAACTGCTACATTATATCTAATCTCCTACACAACACTGAATGTTGGACATTGTTTGTATAAAATGATGGCAAAACATGCATTTTCAATTTTTTGTCTAAAGGCTGTCAAGGTATTGCTACATGTCAAGAAAATACCTTACTACAGTAATCAGTGCTATTGCAATTTGGTAAAACTACAAAAGACAATTTTTTCCTTTCCTGAAGTTTTTCCTCCATTTTTTTGTGGACTCTGTGTATATATAAGTGGACATTAACTCTGTTTCATACTAAAATGCACCCACATAATTTATATCATGAAGATGTGTTTAAGCATGTAACAGACTGTCAAAACTGGATGAACAATTTAATTGATACTGAGCACTTTAAACCATGAATATAGCATACCTTAAAACTATATTTTTACCATATGTGTGTGTGCACAGACTTCAGGATGCCACTGCACTTGAAATTAATAAAAGAAGTGAATAGCTCAAATCTTATTGTACAGAAATGCACTTAACCAAGCTAAATCATTGCCGGCACACAGCCAAGTCCCACCACAATCAACAATCTACTAAATGAACCAAAACCCCCTTCCATGACCTCATTAATAATAATAATGTCTCATGGCTTATTCAATCCAATGTTTCATTCAGTGATATTGTGTTCCTTTTAATTGCAGAGAAATTGACTCTAGTGTTACCTACATTTAGGCAATGAACAACATTAATTAGAATATTGTTAAAAAATAGATTATATAAACCTGTTAAAGCAAAATTAATTAATGAATTCTTTGTTAAATTTTTCCAATCAATTTATAGCACATCAGCGTTAGAATTGTGCTTGAATCATTCTATTTCTCTTTTGTCAATATTTATTACAATATTGTTATTCACATGCAATAATTTCTTTAACATTTTCTAGTATTATTCATGAAAATTTCACAGCTTTCCTATTTGAATTTTCTGATGCATCATAATATTTAATAAATAAATAATCTTATTGTGAGTTCCACAACTATAAAATACCTGTGCAAATTCCAATATTACATTGTTAAATATTTGAGCTTAACTCTAACATAATATTACAATGCAGATCATTATTTAAGGAAGTAAGAGAGCACAAATGAAAAATTTGAAATTGGTAAGTTATTCTATTTGATTAAAGAAAACACATTATTATGAGAGCATTATTGCTTCATCTGTCTATCTTTCATTTTATCAGTGAAACCAAAGAGCCTCGCTAATATGTCTTTTCTGTCTTTCCTTACTATCAAAATGTAACAGTTTATTATTTATTATGTGTTGGTAGTGAGTTTCTTTCTTCTTCTCAGTGAAACCAAATTGCATCTATGATATGTCTTTTCCATCTTCATTCTCAATGAAATTGGAATAGTCCATTATTTATCTGAGGTATGGGCAGGGCATAATATAAGTGTAAACTAAGGAACAAACACAATTATAATATAATTGTCGTAAATATGAGTTCTGCCATACCCAAGTTATTTTATTATTATCATTATTTATAGTAGTAATAGATTCCAGCTAAGAAGCCATTCCCCAATATATTATGTCAAATTTTAGGAAGAATATTTTAGTATCCTCTTGTGTGTGTATGTAGAAACACTAGCTATTTCATTATTTGCTTATATATATATATATATATATATATATATATATATATATAAAGGGTCTCAAGCAATTGAGTAAAACCAGTGAGACCCAAAGTGGCTGAGTTGCTCTAAAGGACATCGGATCTAATGATGGTTTCTCCTGCTAGGGGAACACATGTTTGAATCCAGCTGGAGGTTACATTTCATCTTTAATAAGATTACTTGAATATTCAGGCTAGTAGTCAAAAATAAATAAATAAATAAATATATCATTTAGAAAAAAATAATGGAGCAACTACTGGAATATGAGAATCCTCTAAAAATAACTGAATTATGCAAAAATGAAAATAACACTGACATCTCATTTTAGCAGATATATTAACCAAAATTACTCAAAAATATCTTCAAATACTAAAGAGCAAATTTATTCAGTGAAGTCACTATTAGCTTCAACCATGACCTCCAGACAACCAGCATCTCCTGCAACTCTTCTGGACAGTCTCCTTGTTTAAGTTGATGAATGTTGTCATAATTCTTGCCTTCAGTTCATCTTTGGTGTTACAAGGTGTTTTGCTGCTTTCTCACTCAACTGCCCCCTATACATAATAATCAAGGGAGTTGCAGTTTGGATACATTCATCATTACAACTGATTCCTAAAAACAGAAATTACTTATGTCTCAGCTAAACAAGAATATATCAGATGATACATTATTACAACTAATTCCTAAAAACAGATATTACCTATGAGTGAATATAATGGAATATATCAGATTGTGGCAGACTTCCATCACATTTATTTAATTTTAATTAGGAAACCAAACTGATGTGAAGAAAGGATAAGGCAAAGGTATCATTATATATAAAAGTTGTATTCAACAATGTATACAATAAAGAATGTGTAAGAAATAAAAGCATGCAATTAGTAAGACGAGAGTTGCCTCTCTTTGACTAACATTGTCTATCAAAGTTCTCTGAAAAGAAAGAGTTAATAGTTTGTAATAAATGTTTTTTAACAGTTTTGCTGTGCAAGAGGGAAAATATGTAAGTGTAAAGGAATATGCAGTTTGTGAGTGTTGAGTGAGAAGATTGGCACATAGCTTCAACGGTCATGGATTTCTGTGGCAGCTGAAGTCTCACTTGTGTGCCTACTCTTTTTTCTTGCTTTTATAAGTGATCATTGGATCAGAAGTGCTTTGCAGGAAGAATCACTCTTCACATGCAGACAATCTGATTGGTCAGCACTGACCAATTAGTGAATGCGCTTTGGGGAGATTTCTGGGAGCCGATTTTCCCAAAAGTGCACAAAATCTACTATACGAAAGTATAGTGATTTCAGAATTGTCACGTAAGACAGAAGCATTGATTTCTATCCAATGAATGATTGTTATTGAAATTTGAATTTGTATAGGTATGCATGTGTGTGTGTGATGATGACTTTTACAAGATCATACATTCATCAATGCAACTAATTCCCAAAAACAGAAATTACTTATGACACAGCTAAACAAGAATATATCAGATGATATATTAATCATTACAACTGATTATTAAAAACAGAAATTACTTATGAATCAACCATATATATTAGATAAAACTGTTTTTCACTATAATCTTTTAATATGACCATATGGAAGATTATAAACAATTTACAGTTTTATTCATAATTCAAGCCTCAATTGAAAATAACAGATAAATAATATTAAACCTATGTTCGAAGAGACATTTACTGATATCACTTTTATTTGCTGCATGCTTGAATCAGCTTTTATTTCTTAGCATTTTATTTTGAATTTAAAGAGAAATTCTTTTGCAGTGATATATGTATTCATATTCATTGATTCTGTGAATAGAAGTAACTATAATTTTACAGTTAATGAGACATGCAGTAAACAGAAATGAATTCAATATCAATGTGTACAGAGTGATAGGTATGCATGTTAAAGAATAATAATGTGGGTACTATTCATTCATTCATTATCGAATTGATAAAATTTGTTTGTAATTCTACAAAGTGTTCACTGAGTGTCATGTTCAGAGTTGCCCAGATAACTATTCTAAAAACATTTCTTTTATATAGCCGTCAACAATACAGGAAGGAAGGAAGTCAGAAAAAAAATAGTAGGATAGAAGACTGCAAATGAGAAAATTGGCTGTTTTAAAAAGTAGCATCTGAAGTTATGGCATTTATCAATGCCTGATCACAAAATGCTCATATTGAAAGAAAAATGAAATTGTCTCAAAAACTTCTCCCAAAAAATTAATTTCAGTTGAACTCTTCGGGGGCGTAAGTGTGTGTTTGTAAACAGTGACTATTATGGCTATTATATAAAGACTCTTTGGTAAAAGCAAATTGAGTCCTCTTGGTCACTGTGTGTTTATCTAAAAATAAATACGCTAAAATTCACCTTCATCCGTGCCGTGCGCTGATGGCTTAGTGGTAGAATCTCCAACTGACGCCAATTCAGTCAGGTTTCGATCCTAGAGGCAACTGGATGTCTAGCCACAATGAAGAGAGGTGATACAGCAAAACAGTCTGTCTGTGGATGACAATATATATTTATTAAATTTTTTCATATAGACAGAGACAGTTTACTCACTACAAAGATGCAACTTCGTTTTGGTGCACTGAGTTGCACCTTGACTGGTGAGAACCAAAATGGTTATGGTTTTCATCAGTTGAGGTGCAACTAAATGCACTGAAACAAAGTTGCATCTTTGTAGTGAGTAAACTGTTTCTATCTACATGAAAAAATTATAATAATCATTTCTCTACTATTGTTATTGAGCTCTCTTTTGAATTAATGCTGTGAACGTTAGAATTTATATATTGTTTTCGTTCTCATTACATTCGTATATATATATATATATATATATATATATATATATACACAAACACACAGATATGGTTATACATGCATACAGTTATACATATACACATGCATATACAGTAGAGGGAAAAAATATTCATGCACATAAAATTTTTAATTTATTTGATTTCCAACTGATGAATTTTCATGTAATTAACTGTACATAGATGCATAATAACTAAATATGCATAGAAAACAGAAAAAAATTTGATTTAATAGAAATAAATCCCATTTATCCATTTTAATGGGTGAAAAATTATTTGTTTCAGATATATATATATATATATATAATTAAGCATTTTATTTAATTTTTCTTGTGTTCAAACAGGTTTATTTTTCTGGATGGACACAAAGTGTGTAGAAACTGTTCAAATGTTTTGTAATTCCAAGAGCTTTCAGCTATACTTCTATCCATTATCAAGGATGATTTTATTTTTTACTTTTTAACAGGATATATGAGTTGTATGTATGTATCTAGAGTTACAAGGACGTTTTATTTTCTAAATATTGTGGCCGGGTTTGTTGTTAATATTATTGGGTATTAGCTTTTTCTTTTTTGCTATGAAGGCTTTTATTTTTAATCTTCTTGAGTAAGTTTGTGTATGTGTTTAAATGAGTTCTAATGGAGCTATGTTTGGGTAGGTGCAATGTAAGTCATCTGGATGGGCATATAGTAGTTTGACTGTTGTAATTATGAGTCCCCTTTGATCAGGAACACAGTTAGGGTCATTTGAACTTGTAAATAATGTTGGTTCTTTGTTGTTTTGATTTTACAGGTGTGTTGTTATTTTTGAAGATAAGGTTAACTATTTTAAATTTTTTGTAATAGATAATTTAATTCTTTTTCAGGTTGACTGTATTTCTTTGATATTTTTATGTGAAGATTCATCTTCATTTCATATATATATATATATATATATATATATAAATTCGACATGTGAGGGTCAAGCAGATCAGTTCCCAGGAAACCGACAGCCCAACAACAGCATAAGAGATTTAATTATAGTGGTGAAGGTTTCGTGCAGGACCATCAACACTTTTTGAAGGGCCAAATACAGAGACTTGGTGCACTACATGCCACAAGG
>OZ010573.1:117788369-117970869 GCA_963932145.1 Acanthosepion lycidas
GTTATTCAGTAAGCAGAGAGATGCCAATACATGAGCTTCTCTACTATGTGACCAGTGTATTCATTATGAGATTGGGCTTGTTCATTCTTCATGTACCATGCTTGGGTGATTTTGCATCACCTAAGTATGTCTGCCTCTTGCCAGTACAGATTTGGTTCAATGCATCTTCTGGTTTTCCCCAAAACTAAAATTACAACAAAAAGGTTTTAGACTGCAGACAAGATTTCAGAGAATGTAATTTTGCAGCTGACAGCAGTTCTGAAAGCAGACATTATAGTATTTTGAAATGTGCTATGGCTCTGAAATCATTGTGTGATGTTTCAAGGTGAATACTTTGAAAAAGACTAAGTGCCATTGCCCTAGGAAGGATATTTTCTTAGTATTTAACATTATATATATAAAGGAATAAATGAAAAAAAAATTTCCCAAGAAATTATTATTCCAATGCATATCACCTGAAGAAGGCCAGAGCATAAATTGGCTGAAACATCATGAATATGACAATAAAGGTGGGGACAACTGTCCAAATAATGTCAATAGTGTAAATAGTTATAATACCTAATCACAGAAATTATATATATATATATATATATATATATATATATATATATACACATACACTAGCAGTATAACTGGGTGTTTCATCATTACTGGGAATTTTTACCGTTCAATTAGAGAAGTTTAAGTTTAAATCAGCAACTGATACACATCCCCAAATGGGAGCGGGGTTACAATTTGAATAGGTGGGGATGGCTCTGAAAAGGGCCATTTTTGCATTCTCAATCTTGCAAGGAAGGAACCTCTTCCATGGACTGTCATAATAATAATATACAATCATTTTTATTTATAATTTTTTTATAATTCTAATAATCTTTTGTGTTAGATTTCAACTCTCTAAATTGATTGTATGCTGTTTTTTACAGACATTAAATTTTTCCTTTGATTTTTTGCAAAGTGTAAAAGATCAGTTTTTTCAATTTTTCACCATCAAGGTAGTAATTTTTTCCAGACAATTTGAACTCAAAACTCGCACTGAAGAATTATCTATCAACACAAAAATAATTTCATCAAAATCAGATGAAAACTGTGAAAATGCATAAACAACATCTGATCACACACATACATACATACATATACACATTTTGAGAATTACAGATATAGATAGATATATAAAGAGAGATAAATGAGAAAATATAAAGTTCCCAAGAAAATATTATCATTTAAATGTATTCAAATATGATTTCATCAGAACCAAATACAGCTTCTGTTTCTTTTTTATTCCTTTAATTAATTGTCTTTTCATATGTTTTTATTTTTATTTTTTTGCTTAATTAATGAGGATATACAGGTAGTTTATCGGCAACAGAAATGGAATTGACAGCTTTTGAACTGACTGGGGTCTAATACCTTGGGTAGCAGCAAGTGTAGGAGAAAACCTGAGGATAGCTGCTTGATGAGCAAGTGGTTTGAATGATGGATTAGTTTTCTATGACTTATCAACTCTTTTCAGGTTATTTAAAGCAAATATTTTTGGACAATAATGATTTAGTGATACAAGTCTTACTAATTAACCCATAGCTGGAGGAGAAAAGGTGGATTTATACCTTTTCTGAAGGGTATTTGTATGTAAATAAATATTATAAACTGATGAAGAATTGGAACATGGCTCTCTGATTACCAATTCCAAGCCATTATCCTTTACACCACCCGTATATCCAAGCTTACAGCACCCATTATTCCCAAGTGGTCACCCATCTAGGTACTGACAGGCTTGATGATGCTTAACTTTGGTGAACATATGGGAACTAGTGTTTCAACATGATATGGCTCTAAGCTTAATACAAGTGATAAATGCCTGAACTGTCTACCTTATTTTTTTTTTTCAGGATAAATAATTTTTTGTGCAATAAAAAATTAATTATTGCTAATTTTTACTATCCCATCTTGCAATCATGATCACTCCATATGACAAATTGTGAATAAACAACATTAGTAGTCTTGGCAAAGAAAATCACTATTTTTGTACACAGGTCCCATGCGTGTTTTATGCACAAGCACAGAGAATGTGTAAGAACTAAGTAGAAGTCATTACAGGAATTAACATTGAATGAGTGAGATAAGATAATAGAAAAAAAAAATTGAGTTATCTACTGTTTCCTTTTGTAAAAGATGAAGGAAGAGTATTTCTCATACATTTGACAATAACATGATCAATTAATTTGCCAACAATGAACAAAAAATTAATTTACAGGTAAATCAGCTTTGAACAGCTAACATTCTCAGCTGACATAAATTTGGAAGACTATATGGAATCCATTGCAAGGTCAGCTGCTAAGAAAGTTGGTCCACTGTGTCATGTGAGACAATTTTTCTCTCCAGAATCTATGACATATCCTTAAGTCTACTATTCATCCAAACTTAAAATATTGCTGCCACATATGGTCTGGTACCCCTATTATTTACCTTGGGCTCATTGAAAAAATCCAAAGAAGAATCAGCAATATTATTGGTCCTGATCTGGCAGCTAGGCTTCAGTCACTTGCCCACTGCTGTAATGTTGCCTCTCTGTGCCTTTTCTATAAATACTTTCATGGTAATTGTTTGGATGAGCTCTTTGCTATGGTACCTACACTGTTTTAATTTAAGCACAATATTAGTCTGGCATCACAATCACATCAATTTACAGTTGAGCTAGCTAGATGTAGCCATAAATCTTAAGCTAACAGTTTCCTTTCCTGCACTTCTCACTTGTGGAACTTCTTTCCAGCCAACTTCAATCTGCAAAAGTTTTAAAGCAATGTCAGTCACTATCTACCATCCTCCTGATTACTCTTTCCTCTTCTAGCTCATTATTGAAGTTTCTGTGAAGTAATCCACAGTTACCTCCCTTGTCAAGAAATGGTATCTGTCTTCACTATAAAAACGAAGCATCGATGAGAAGAGGAACAATTTTAAATTCTATGTGTTAACTAGTTTGGACATCAAAACAGACAATCAAAGACTTCCTCTTCTCTTCATTCCCCACCTGTAATTTAATACAGTTACATTATGCCACAGTTTCTGTTCCTAATTTTTCCACACCCATTAATCCCTTGTGTCTTAGTGGCTTTACTCCCTTGCATGGGGTGATACTGAATTAAAAAAAAATGCCATTATTTGTTGAGCTTAATATTCTCTCAGATTTCTTTTGTAGTCATTAATGGCCATAATGGACTGCATACCCTAGGTTTAAAAGTTACACAAGTTAGATACACAAAAACTGATGTTAATGATATTAGGTTGGTGCAAAAATAATGACGTAATGTCGTGTTTTGACGTTAAAAAATACGTCAAAAAACGACATTATTACGTCATTATTTTTGCACCAACCTAATAACTTCCATAAACACACACAACAAAGTAAACAAATAGAGCAATTGAAAAATTCTTGGTCTGACTTTAAAACCTCTTAAAAAAACAAAAAAATAACACTGATGTTTGTTCATTTCAGTAGATTTTGGGAAATTGGTTGGACTTAGAACTTTTCAGAACCTCCATATACATGTATGTATATATGTGGATGTGTACAAAGGCACATGCATACATAAATATACTGGTCCTGCTGTAAGGTGACAGCCTGACTATACCCCACCTGTTACAACTTTACACTCCTTCACTTTTACTGTCCATTATGGTCAACAATGTCATTGTTTGCAAAACAAGAGACATCACGGTTGCACTTAGAAGTGCTGAGTGACCATTCATATCAGCCCTGAGCGGTAACTATAAACTGATAACTAAGAACAATAAAACTGGCTGTATTATTTCCGACATCTGCACACAACCGTCATGGTCAGCTTTGCTGGTGTTATGGTTGCATTATAAGGTTCAAATTAAATGGAGCCTGACCGTTTTATCAGAGGTATAGGTTCCAAAGAATTTACAGGTTCAAACCTGTTCTTGGTACTTTGCATACATGAGCTTGGTTATGTGTCAAGATGAAAAATAGGTGGAGTTACTATGCGTGATTGTGTAGTATTATTCTCAAAGATGAGGGGAAAAAATTAGGATGAACAGAAGGACAAAGAGAAAATATAAAAGAATTGAATAAAAGAGAAAAGGTAAAAGAAAAGAATAATGCAAGAATAGATTTTCAGAATCGAAAGAAGAAAATAAAATTAAAAATGAGATGAGGAATAAATTATGTAAAAAAAGGAAAAACTGAAGAAATAAAATTGAAAAAAGGAAATAATGAAAAGAAAAAAATAAGTGTAAAAGGAAAAGAAAATAACAACTTTGAAGAAAGAAAAAAACAGGAAATCAACAGAAAACTGAAATTCCAAAAATTAAGACTTAAATTATTTAGCAAAGAAAAATGGAAAGAATTGAGGAACAGATAAAAAAATTAATAAAAAATGAAAAACAATTACTTAAAAAAATACAAAGAACAAAAAATAAAATGATAAAAAATGCTCAACACAATGAGGCAAAAAAATGGTGAATAAAATATAAATTTGCATTTGTAAGAAAGGAAAATAAAAAAGAATGATTTCTGAGGAGGTCAGCATAAAAGAAAGAAAGAAAAAGGAAAACCCAGAAAAGAATGGGAAAAGAAGAAATACAAGACAGTAAAAATAATGTATGATATAAAAATAAGAAAAGGTTAGGTAACTGAAAAAAATCATTTAAAGTTATAAAGAAAAAATGAGAAAAAAATAAAAAAAAAAATAATAGAAAGAAGGAATACAAAAAGAAAGAAAGAAAAAACAAGAAAAGAAAGAAAAAATAAGAAAAGAAAAAATGAAGAAAGAATACAAAGAAGAAACAAGGAAAGAATAAAAGAAAAAATAAAAGAAAGAAAAAATAAAAGAAAGAAAGAACACAAAAAGAAACAAGGAAAGAATAAAAAAGAAAGAAAAGAAAGAAAAAATAGAAAACAAAGAAAGAATAAGAAAACAAAGACTGTCTTTAAGGGCTAAAAGATGGAGAAATAGATTTAGGAAAGGTAAAACCATTTCATAGAATGAAGAGAAAGACAAAAAAGAGAAAATAGTCATGGTGAGTTGAAAACTGAAGGAAGAGAAGTAATTTAAATAGTCAACAAGAAATAAAAATAATGTTTTTTTTGTTTGTTTTTTTTAAAGGATTTCATGCCAAGTAAGACGTAAGGGGTTACTGAGTGTGAAAGAATCTGGGGGAAAATAAACATTATTAAGGAGAGAAGACAATAAAAGAAGAGAAATTAAGGAAGAAGATGATGACAACTGACAAAAGGAATTTAAATGATTGAAGATCAAAGTTGACTGGAAAGTAAGAAGCTGGAAAAAAGTTACATAAGCAAGAAGTGCATAGAATTTACGGTTGCATCGAGACATTTCAACTATAAAATGATGAGGCCTAATTGCCAATCTAGTACAGCACTTAAATTCATAAAATCTAGGTACCAAAAAGGAAATTTCATCGGAACAATTATTATGAAAATATTTATAGAAAAGGCACACGGAAACTATGTTACGGCAGTGGGAAAGTGACTGAAGCTGAGATGTCATGTCAGTATATTTTTCTTTCTTTTCTTGTCTTTTTCTTGCAATTTCTTCTTTGGGTTCTGTGAGGAAGCACTAAATACAGATCAAAAACACAAGACCAGATATTGCAGCAATATTCACTGCATGAATAAATGGTACATTTATAAATGTTTAAGATTCTTCATGTCAGTGAAAAATTTTAAACCAAAAAGGTGTAATGAATCACACTTTTGAAGGTTAGCAACAGCCATATAACAAAAAAGTTTCTCAGATGATTAAGAGAAAACAGTTTCATTTTGGAGGCATTAAAATTAACAAACTGATGCTTCTCAGTTAACTGTAGGATATTTTTAAAATCAGCTGCCAATTTGACCTAATCATACCAAGCAGACCTATTATTAAGACAGGAGTAAATAGTTATGTCATCAGCATAGATACCAATTCGAGAACTGATGACATCAGGAAGGTTATTGATAAAAATTAGGAACTAAGTAGGTCAAAGCATAGAACCCCGGAGAGCATTATTTTGTTGAATAGGACAAACAAGGAAAATTTGATTATTTTTTTTATTTAGTTTCTCTAACATTTCTCTAACATTCTTACATTTTTCCATTTAGTGGGAGTAAGGGAGTGTAAAAATTATCCATATTGTCCATTGTCCCAAGCACTTTCAACCATTTCTTTAGCCATTTTCAAATTGTTTTATGTATTGTTAATTTCATTCCATACTTAACTGTTTGAGATGCATTTTTTGTGTTGTTTGAATACTATTAAGAGCAGCTAAGTGTGGCTGGAATTTGAGTAGACATCTTTCTATATTTAAAAAAATCTTCAAAACACTATTTCCACTACTGAATAAGGTGAGATTTACACTGGGTGCAAGATGTTTTATATAAAGGGTCTCTCTCACAATGAGATGTTTTTGATAATGTAACTTATATAAAATGCTATTTTGTTTAACAGAACCTTCCTTAAGGATTATTGTAAATTGTGGGTAGCTAAATGGCTTTTTAAAACACTTTGATCAAATTAATGGCATGTAAGCTGTTTATTCAATGAAGTGGTGGTATGTCCTATATATATATATATATATATATATATGAAGAAATATAGTTTTACGGTGTGCTATATTTATGAGATAAATTGCTCAATATCAGAGATAGAGTGTATGTAAATATAAATATAAAAGTGAACACTGAAGTCAACACTCAGAGGCCACAGGCTGTTTCATTCTGGATGCAATCGTCGGGCCGCGAATGCTGGATATTTCCTCAGCTATTTATATATATGGGTCAGTGGTGCATTGTGTGCAATCTATCCTGACAGTTATTTTGTGGTAATGGCTTGTTTGTTTATTTATTTGTTTGGGTTAATTTATTTTACTTGTTTTTTTTTTGATGTTTTATTAACATTGTAAAAATTTTGGCAGTGGGATTTTTTTTGGTCACTTATTTAATAGTTTGTTTTGGTCTGGGAAGATAATTAAAGCTATTTATTCATCCAATGTTTAGATTGCTTGCCATAGTCTATTCTGTTATTTTGGTGGGTGGACAGTTTTTAATTTATTTATTTTGATTGATTTTTTTTACTTGTTTTTGCTTATTTTTATTAGTTCTAACGGTTATTTTAGTGGGGTCAATTTGTTAATTTGTTCATTTATTTATTTGGATTAATTTTTTATTAGTTTTTTATTTATTTACTTATTTTTTATTTTGTATATTTTTATTTATTCTATTTGGTTTTCAATTTTTTAGTGACATAGTGATGTTTTTTTGAACAATATATAACAGTTGTAGTTATTTTTACACCCAATTTTTGGATTGGTTGTTGTAGTCTATTCTGATGGTTATTTTGGTGGGATTGGTTTGTTAATTTGCTTATTATTATTTACTTTATTTACTTATTTGGGCTGATTGTTTTACTTGTTTTTTATGTATTTTATTTTTTTATTTATTGTATTTCATCTATTCTAATAGGAGTGGTTTGTTAATTTGTTTATTATTTGTTTGGGTTAATTTATTTTACTTGTTTTTTAATATTATTTTGTTTATTTGTATTTATTCATTTCAGTTTTTGATTTTTAAGTAACATAGTAAAAATTTGTTTTCATATTTGCATTTTGAGATAAGCTCAGATAGTTTATTTAGTAATTTATTTTGGTCTGGAAAGGCAATAAGCAAAGTTTTCAGGTTCTTTATTGATTATGGTAGGTTGATGACCTTTTACTTATTTTTCATGATATTTTTGGTATGATTCGTTTTTAATTTCCCAGATATACTTGGAAAGCATTGTACTATTCACGTATTTACTATTTTTGAAAGATGCTTTGTGTGCATAGTTTCTTTGTTTCCAGGGTCCTTCAGTTATTCTTATGTATATTTTTTTACATTATCTGGTGATTTTACCGTGGCTTGGTATATTATGTTGTTTTGTAAGAAATTACCATTTAAGGGACATTCATTCTTTATTCTACAGTTATACATGGGTTTAATTTAAATTAAATGCATCTCATAAATTAAATCTTAAATACAGGAACTGCGGTACTCTAAACCACTTTGCCAACCTTCAAGAAACCCCCAAGACTAGACACAAAATCTCAAACGAGAGGTAGGGATGGTCAGCAACATGTTACATGAGTTGATGGGCAGCTTGATACCCCCCCACCCCCCGGATCACTCAACATTCAGTAGCTGACACTGGGTGCCAGAGCTCGCTGATAATTGTTTGACTACTCCACCACCTCAGGGTAAAAAGTGGGGTGGGGAACGATACTACTACATATGTTGGGGCAAAACAATTAAGTGGACCCTATTGTGATCACCTAGATTTGCTATATAACAACAGACACAAAAAACCTTTACCTATCAATGGATGCCTGCACTGGCCTGGGTCTCATCTCCAAGGACTTCTCACAAATTGTAGATATAGCCACATCCCTAAACAAACATCACCAGAACAGGCCCACCATCAAATGCCACTGCCTCAAAAAAATGCCACTCCCTCCACTGCCCACAAGATTACCTCTCCCAGCAACTGAGAAGCATCATGAGAACCATTGGAAATGTCTGATAGATCACAACAACTCTATCACATTTAACACCTGTAAGCACCAAACACTACACCTCATGGAGGAACCACCCTTGAAACTAAATATAAACTCTAACAACATCCTGGTTGCCATACACACACCTATTCCAGTACCCCTCCATTGGCAAGAAGAGGTAAAATCTGGTGTAGACAGAGATGTTTGTCTGGGAGTCCTGGAACCAGTTCCTGTTGAGGCACCTGCAGATCACTCTTGTCCATGCCTACAAAAAGATGACTTCATGGAAAAACAAGATGCATGGGATGGCTATGATTCCATCCCCATAAGAGAATGTGACTGCCATTACATCACCTTTATCCCACCCTTGGGCTGCTATTGATACCGGACAACTCCACATGGATATATAGTGTCACAGGACATCTATTCCAGGTGATTCATTGAAATTGACTTCTCCAATGAAACCAAATGCATCAACTACTCATGAATGTGGGCAGATGGCCTGGAGGACAGTTTTTTCCAGACCTGTAGATGGTTGAACCTCTGTGGTCACAATGGAATTATCCTCAACACGGAAATAATTTCAATTCGAGGCAGTCTCCATGAAATTCACCTTCTTTGAAATCACAATGAACAGCATAAAACCATGTTAAAGATTTCTGCAAACCATTACAGACTTTCCCATACCAAGAAATATTATGGACATCCGGTCCTGGTTTGGCTTTATGAATCAGGTCAGCAACTTCACATCTATGACTGATGAAATGAAACCATTGAGGGAACTCCTCAAACTGTCCAAGCAGTTCTATTGGAACGACTGTTAGACATTTTCATGACGGTCGTCTTCGAGTATAGAATCCAGAGGTTGGCAGTGAATATTTCGGAGACAGTAGGAAAGCGTAGTTCAGGTTCGCAGTGGATATCTTAGCAGAGCGTAGTTCTTCCTTCTATCCTCTTCAGCTGTCAAGTTAGCGCTGGTCCTTCCGGTAGGTTAAACAAAGATGGCCGCCTTTATACACGACGAATACAATGTTCTGCGGCTTCTGATTGGTTACGCTTCTATTGGTAGACTATAAAGGAAGTTGAGTTATCTGGATTGGCTCACTAGTCCATACATATATACACAAAAAACCGCAACAACGACCAACTACAGAACTTATTTGACAAATCAAAAAGGTCATCACTGACAAAATCAAGGAGGGAATTGTCATTTTTGACAAGATCCACAAAACCTGCCCCATGACTGATTGAAGTAAAGACAGTCTAGAATTCTACAGAAACACTTCCCATGCCCCAGCAATCCACCAACATGCTGTCCCTTGGGACGGATGATCACACTTGCAGGGAGTAGATTCACCGACCCTGCTGAGTCATAGTATGCACCCATTAAAGGAGAAGCCATAGCTGTGGTCGATGCCCTCAAAAGAGTAAAACCCTTTATACTTGGTTGTGACAAACTGATCATAGCAGTTGATCATAAATCACTCCTGAAGGAACTGGGCCATCACAAGCTAAAAGAGATAAGGAACTCCACCTGCTAAACCTAAAAGAGAAAACCCTCCCCTATAAATTTATCAAGCCAAAAATACAGGCACCCATGTGGTTCAAAGCACATAGTACAGACCTATCTGTTAGATAACACCACACCCCAGCTGACCATGATGTCACCCCAGGTGAGGTGACCACTCACCACCCATCACTGGCACACACAGTTACTGCATTGTTTCAGGAAACACATACCCTGTCATCCTAGCCACTTCAACTTCATTACATTCTCTTCAATTAGTGATACCACCTTGAGTGATCCAAAAATAGAAACACTTCTCAGAGTCATTGAAAATGGATTCCCAGATCACAAGTGAGATCTACCCCAACAAGTCAAACAATATTTCCCATTCTGTAAGCATCTGTCAGTTGTCACTGGAGTACTTCTATATAAGGACTGGATACTTATCCTGACTTCTCTCAGACTGGAAATACTAAATGCACTAAACTTTGCCTACCAAAGTGTCACTGCAATGACAGCCAGAGTCAAAAGATCTGTATTCTGGCATCACATCATAAATAACATTGCTGTGTGTCATTTGTAACAATTGCAACTGGATGGTCCCAATTCACCACTAATGCCACCACTGGAACCCACCTACCCCTTCCAATGCATATGCTCTGACTACTACCAATACAAAGGATCATCATATCTCGTTATTGTCAATCAATATTCCAACTGGCTGGTAATACACAAAGCATCTGGTAGTGCACATGGACAAGTGTTTGTGAGGCCTTCGTTACTTATGGGATTCCAGACAAGCTAGCCAGTGATGGTGGACTAGAAAACCTTGCAAACCCAACTCCTGAATTTCTCAAGGGATGGGGTATGTTACACAGAGTTTTTATCACTCAAACTGTCATGTCGAGATATGAGTTAAAACATGCAAATGCATGATTACAAACAACACAGTGGCCAATTGGGAAATCGACATCAACAAGTTCTAAGAAGCAATCCTCCAGTATAGAAATTGCCCTGACCAGGACACAAAACTCTCCCTTGCTATAATCATCTTTGGACATCCAGTGAGAGACTTCATCCATTTCCTGCGAGGAAAATCCTCACCCCCACTACACCGGGACAGAAACCCATGAAAACCATGAGATAGCCTTGGCTAAGCAACAACTGCAAATGTGTCGAATGGTTCTCAGAACACACATGTGAACTCCCACAACTCTGCATTGGCTTCTCAAATGGGACAAGACTTGCAATCATCAAGGTCTGCCAACATGGGCAATACATAATTGAAGTTGATGGGTTAGGCAGGGTAACAGAAATCGGGAATCCCTAAAGTGTTTCACTTCATTTTGAGCAAGTGGTCCAGCCAACTCTAACTATCCTGCTCCTACAATCAACATGCCCAAAACTGATGGGTCAACTCAGGTCAATGCCAACACCACTCACCAACAACCCCAAACCTATATTCAATGACATTATACAAGCTGCACCCCCATCAACATCATTTCACACCTGACAACTAACAGGAGTGTGTAAATGAACCAGTAGCTCAAGATTGCCCCAACTCTGTGACATAGTCCCCGGATAAACCACCACCCACAGGCACAACTCAGAATTGTGCACACATAATAGCACCACTGACCCCTACTCAACCTAGAAGGTTGGCATGTATACAGAAATTAATGTCCAAGTTCAACCCTAATGTCTGAGACCTTGACTAACTGCTCCTGGATACATAACACTTCTCACAATGTCCATCTCACATTATTTGATGAATACAATGGGGGAAGAAGAGAAATAATAATGACTCCCCCACCAGAAATCCCTACAGACAATAATCATTCACTAAGAGAAAGTGACTACTGGAAGACAATATGGCAGGTTGCTCTCTTTTATTCATCATTATCACCATAATTTGACCTTAATGATACAATTATTTAGTTTCTTCAGACAATGAAAAGATTGGCATTTATTATTTTGCATATTAAAAGTTCTGCACTTTTGATTTTTTTAACTGTACATTGAGCACTTTTTAATAAATATTATTTTATATATATATATATATATATATAATATAAAAGGCTCAAACACTAATATTCCATGGTTATAAATTATTACATTGGAATCATAGTCACGATCCAATTCATCAGACCTACAAATCCAAAAAGAACAATGATAGTTACCATCATTGTTAACTACCTGATGAGATGTTTATTAGACATCAAAACAAAATGTACGATTTTGTAGTAATAACTTACATGTTCTAATGTAACAGTGTATAATAAATATATATATATATATATATATATATATATATATATATATATATATATATATATATATTCATTTCTGTAGTTTAGTACTAGCAGCAAGCAGAAATATTTCTCCTCCCGATGATGGCCATTTCGGCCGAAACTAGTCGAGGAATCTAAATGGAATAATAATAAAAAAATGAAAGAATATTAATCTACAACCCAGTGTGTCTGAAGATTTTAATTTTTTAATTTTTTTTATTGTTCAAAATATATATAACATTTTATGAATAGTTAATTTTAAGTTAAAGTTAATTTTCTTCTAAATCAAGCATAGTTGCATTTTATTATTTCTATCAGAATACTATGCTATCAAAATGGATATTATTAAATGTTATTTATGGCCAAACCATACATTACTGAGACTATATTTCTGGGATGAAATATTGTAATTATTTACATTATCTGCATTGTTTTGACTGTTATCCTCATCCTTGTTGCCATATTCATCATGTTTTGGCCTTCATACGCTCTGGTCTTCTTTCATTGGAATTTCAACCTGAACCCTTTATTTTGTCCACCAGGGGAGATTGTTCTAGTTTCACATGCCATGCCTCTTCCAGGTGTCTCAGTTATGTCTCTTTAACTCATCTCTCCAAATTTTGGTTCATAACTGCAGTCACCAGGTATTGAATTCACAACTCTTTCAGTCAAGTCACTGGATCCAACCAACACTTTTATCAATTGGGCCAAGGACACATGAATGTGGCAACAAAGATGAGTCTGAATGATGTAAATAGTGTGAATAAATATGTTGTCATTGAAAAATGTGTTCATCTCTTCAAAGAAATAGTAAGTATATTTTAAAATTGTTTTAATTATTTTTCTTAATAGGGGATTTAATTATAAGTTGAGTTTGCAATGTTAAAAATAGTCATATTTTGCCAACAGAGCTTTTTTTAACTTCAGTCTTTTACCAATATTTTTGTAGCGGTTTCATTTATGTAAAATAAGATATTCTTTCAGAAAGTTATTATCACACTCATCAGAACTACTCAGGCTCATTTGTGCCTATTCAATACCATCAGAGTCAAACAATATTTTATACTGCAACTATGCTGAGCAGATATTAGTTACAGTTCAAGTATATGTTCCACTAGGTGTTGAATTTCTATAATGGTTGCTGTAGCTAGAGAGATCAGTCTCCTCTGCTACTTAATACATAGCTAGAGGATAAGGAGTTACAACCAAACAAAATGCATGTACACTGGAAAATATAACTTATAATAATTCTATTCATCTTTGGGTTGTGCTGTTTAGATAGTTTAAATTTCAATTTTAGTTCAAATTTCTTGTTTAAATCATTCCCTTTTTTATCTCAATTTTAATGTAATTGGCATCGTATCTTACTCTTCTTTATTCTGCCACTATTTGAGAAAGGCAAATGGCTGTCCTATTCCATCATTCTGGAGATAGTTTATTACTACTTCTACCCTGAAAGTCCCAAAATAGACTAGAATGTCAGAAAAAATTAATAAATTGAACATAGCATGGTTAAAAAAAAAAAATCCTGTGGCCCGATGATTGACTCTCCAAATAAGTTAACTGAGAAGTTAACAGGAAGTGTATGCTTGATTTCTCAGATGTCATTTTTAATTCTTGTTTGAATTTTTAATGGATATTATTATTAAGTGTATGGTGGCAGAAATAAACAATTGTATTAATGTAAAAATACAACAAATAGTAAATTGGTGTAAATGTCTCTCATTGAAAGAAAGAGATAAGTGGAATTGTAAAATCATCTGCTGAGATATACAGTAGGAGAGGGAGGGTGAGTTATGACTTACTGCAGCAATGGCCTTTGGTGCATTGTCTTTTGGAGATGGGAGGTCACGTTTTGATGAGTATTGTGAATCTGTGCTCTTGTGCTGTTTACCAAAGATGTCCCTTTGGTCGGCCTTTATACACTTTTCTTAGGCTCAGATCAGATCCAATTTTTATTTTATTTCTTTAGGTGGGAGTGGGTGCTAATTGGTGGAATTTCTGGATTGTAATTTTCTTTGAGTGTGTGAGTAAAATGCTATGTGGGGAGCCTATGTGCAGTTAATGGAATTTTTAATTTAGTCTTAGGTTCTGGAGTATTCATATCCAACCGGTGGTGGAAATTGGTAAGACAACGGAGATGTGGTTCTACAGAAGGATGCTAAGAATACCATGGACCGAGCAAGTGAGCAATGATGAGGTCTTGGAGAGGAAGTGTTGTAGAGTAGTTTTCACTAAAACTTTACTCCGCAGCAGTAAAAAGTTTTCTTTATTTATTTTTCAAATTTTTACAGAAAATATGAAGAAAAAAAAAAAAAATTTTTTTTTTTTTTAGTAACATTGTAGCTTATTTCCTACGTATTTTGATCCACTTTTAAATGATCAGTTGCCTTTTTTTCTTTTTTTTTCTCCAAAACGTTGTAATAAATGATAACAAAGATGAGGACAATAGTCTGAATAATGTAAATAATATACATAGATATGAATGGAAATAGATATGAATGGAGTGAGAGAGATATGGATGGAGTGAGATAGATATGTGTTTACTAAGATAGAGAGATAGCTAGCTAGCTAGATAGATAGATATAAACAGACTGAGATAGATAAAAAGTTATGAATGGAGTGAAATTGATAGATATCTGTTTACTAAGATAGAGAGATAGCTAGACAGCTGGATAGATAGATATAAATGGACTGAGATAGATAGATAGATAGATAGATAGATAGATAGATGGATAGATATGAATGGAGTGAGATAGATATATGTTTACTAAGAAAGCCAGCTAGCTAGATAAACAGGCTGAGATAGATAGATAGATATGAATGAACTGAAATAGATAGATATGCATGGAGTGAGATGGACAGATATGAATGGAATGAGATAGATATGTGTTTACTAAGAGAGATAGAGATAATCAGTGAGATAGATAGATATGAACTGATCACGACAGATATCTACAAATACTATCCCTAGGAGTGAAAACTGTTTCCTTCCAAATAAAACAACTTTCAATAATGTAAATATAGAAATATTACAATCACAAATCCTGTGACCCATCAGGGTCATAGGGGCACCACATGCACTGCAGCTACAGTAGAAGTGATGTTTATTGGGCAAGATAGTTTGATGGAGCCCAACCCTCTCCAGCCTATATATATATATATATATATATATATATATATATATTGTCCTTTTTTTTCAGTGTATTTCTGGGTAATATAAAATTGATTTATTTTAACCTTTTTTTTTTCATGATCCAGGCACATCCCAAACATGTGTATGTATATTCATACTATTTTTGTGCATTGATAAATATATTTAGAAGTAACAATAAAAAATAAACATATGCTAAATAAAGGAGTATTTAAAATTTTAAATGGCCCCAGGCAATGTATATCTGACTAGCCAAACAACTTAACACTGCAGTGTAGCAATCATCATAATTTAAACTTTGTAAGTCACTTTCCCTTCAAACATTGCGCATTGCGTGCTGGTGTTTTATTTTTTTCCAAGCACATAGATTTGCCTGACAGTTACAATTTTCATATTATCTTGACTATGTATTTTATTATGCAAGTTAATTATCGTACAAGAAAATTGTTATTAACAAACTGATATTGATAAATAAAATATAATTATATTTTTATAGTACATGTGAGTTTTAACTTTTTTATTTATTTATTCATGTCACTGTGAAATGCACAATGAAATCGAACAGCAATCCTCAGCTGCACCAACCCACATACACACAACAAAAAAGCACAAACATAATACAGATAGTTATGAATAATCAAGAGTGGTCTCCCCTGGTTTGGTTACTTTCCTCTTTGAGAGACCTATTTCTGTTTACTGGGACTATAAAAGGACACTATACATGAACCTTGTATTCTCAGTTGAATAAAGCTTTCTTAAAACCTACACCTGCATACTTTTGTCATTACACAGATTAAAACAAAATCATGCACAGCATTGAATGAAGTAAAGTAATAAAATTTAAAATACATTAAAAAAAATTCCTAACATGCGGCAGTGTTCATTTTATGCAGTGCCAAAGGATAAAAGCTGTTCCTCAAGTGCTTTGTCCTGGAACACATTGAACTAAAATGCCACCCTGAAAGTAACAGTTCAATCGAGTGGTACCTGAGGTGTATATATGTGTGCAGACTTTCATTATTTTTCTGCTCTGCTGCAACAATAAAAATTAGAAATATCCTTCAAGGATTGCAGCAAGAAGTCGATTATTTTCTGGATAATGTTTTTAATCTTTAGGAGACACCTTCCTTGACCACTACTAAACAGCTGGCATATCAACTAATCATGCAGTTTTCTTGAATACTGAATAGAGTAGAATTAGACAGTCAGCAGTTAACTCCCTTTGTAAAATATTTTTTTCCTCAGAATTCTCAGTAAATAGAGTGTTTCTGTTCCCTCCATTTTTTTTTTACTATTGTAATGGTATTACAAATCCAGGAAGAGATCCTCTGTGATACAGATGCCCACAAAAACTTAATTTTATTCACCCTCTACACAGAAACCACACCAATTACCAAAGGGACAGTATTATTACTTGTTTTTATGAGAAACATTGAAAATAACTTATTATTTATTTTGCGCTTCTGTTTCTCTTCTCATTTTCTTTACTCAACATGTATTTTCTATAACAAACAACTACAGCAGACTCTTATGCTTCCAATTACATTAGAAGCAAATCTATAAGGAGTGTTGACTGACTGATTTGTTTTTATGGTTTATCAACCCCTTGTGACTTATTTGGAGCCAAAATATATTTCAGATTGTTGGAGGTTACAGTAATCGATATTCTCAACACGTCCCTCTTCTAAATACTGGCAGGGCTCAACACTGCTTAACTTTGGTGAATGAACAAAGAACAGAATCTATAAGCATTGCTTCGATGAGCTGTTTTTGCTGGTTCAAAGACTTCGCGAAATCAAGTGTCCTACAAGGCTGGCATCCCGCTCTCACCCTTTCATTGTTGAAACTGTTAAATGTAGCCGTCTCTTCTACTCCAATAACTTCATATCTCGCACCTCTCACCCTCCCCGCTTCCCTGATAGCTATAATCTCCAACTATTCAAATGTAATGTCAATCAACATCTCCAGTTGCCTTGATCTATCCACTATCCTTCTCCTCATCCTTTCCTCTATCATTCCTACCTGCTCTCACTCCAAATCCTCTATAACCCTTTGCGTATTAGTGGCTTCCCGCCTTGCTAGGGGTGAAATGCTTAAAGAAAAAAAAAAAAATAGAAAAAGTAATATAATAAAGACATAAATATTCATATCTACAAGCAATTAGATTAGAGGCAAATCTATAAGGAGTGTTAACTGACTGATTTTTTTTTTATGGTTTATCAACCTCTTGTGATTTATTTGGAGCCAAAACATATTTTGGATTATAGGAGGTTACTTAAAATAATTGGTGTTCTCAACAAGTCTCCCTCTAAGTACTGTATTATTACAATAAAGACATAAGTATTCACATCTTTTGTGGCCTTTATATATATAATTATTTATTATAATTTTTCCAAACGGACCAAAACAACTTACTCAGTACAAAGATGCATTTTTGTTTCAATGTAGCAGCATTTCAACTGGTGAGAAGCAAATTTTGGTTCTCACCAGTCGAGATGCAGCCACATCAAAACAAGAATGCATCTTTGTACTGAATAAGTTGTTTTTGTCCGTATGGGAAACTTACAATATATATATATATATATATATATATATATATATATATAATATACGGCATGCTTTGACCTCTCAGATACAGAGTGCATTGATGGCCAAGCAAAGTCTAAATAGTGCCTTTAAACACAGATTTTTCTCTGACTCAAAATAGACATATCTGCTCAGTTCTGTTTTTTAATGTAAACAAAAGCAATTTCGAAAGAAAGGAGTGGATTTCTTTCCTGTGTTCCCCTTTGGGAAAATGTCATTTGATCTGATGAGCCTTGACCTCCTGGCTACGGTGTGCTTCACTGGCCAAGCAAAGTCCGATTTTTCTCCAACTCTCAAAATAGACATATTTACTCCATTTCATATCCTAACATAAACAATTTCTAAAGAAAGAAAGAAAGGGATTTTTATTTATTAACCCAACAGATTTTTATTATTTAACATTATTTGAACAGATACACTCCAGAGAATACAAATGTTCTTGAATATTCAAGGCCAGTAGACAAAAATAAATACTGTTTAATAAATAAATAAATAGAGTGTCAGATCAATAAAGAAAAAGTTCTTTTTATTTCTATTTTCCTTAAAACCTCCTTGTTGCTCACACATTCCATTCAGATATAGAATTACATCTCTGTTGTCACAAGTCTCTTCTTCATCTGTGAGGAAATTGCTTTAAACTGATTTTATGTATAATTGTCCTTTTAATTTCTATTTTCTTTAAAATGTCTTTGTTACTCATATGCTCCATTCATGGATTCTTATCATTCTGCCATAGAACAGCAGCTCTATTGCATCAAATCTCTTCTATATTCATGTCCAGCATTTATTGGCATATAGTAGGATAACTGGCACAAGATCAAAATGTACATATGACTGGCAACATTGTATTCCTCCGGTTCTCCAATGTGGGGTAACCAGCTTTAAAAAACTTTTTCTTTTTAAAAACACCAACTATCAGTGGTAAAATCATTCACCACAATTTATCAGTGGTAAAATCATAAAGCACTCATCATTTTAATGTTGAATAGAGTAGATATAACCATAAATTCTTTGCTAACAATTTTGTCTTCTCTCACACTTCTCACCTCTGGGAATCTTTTCTTGCTTTTTACTTTCTCTCCAACTCTGATCTTCAAAAATTTAAATGTAATGTCAATCATTATCTACTGTCTTCTTCATTCCTCCTATTATATTCTTCTTGTTCTTTTTTTTATTTTTTCCACACTCAGTAATGCCTTTGTGTCTTAGTGACTTTATTGCCTTGCTTGGTGTGAAATGATTAAAAAAAAAAACAATGAATTGTTAAAATTTATTTCTTAAATTCTACATTTCCCAATGTACCCATATTAATCTATAAGCAATTAAAAAAAAAAAGTTCTAAATCTAAAAATGGAATTTCTTTAAATTAGAAACTATTTTCAGTGTAATTAAATTCCCATCCTAACAGTTTTCTGGTGAAAAAAGAAAGCTAAAAAGTAAGGAATCAAAATAAATTTATTTTTACTATTTAATTCAAACGAGGATATTTTTTGAATAATGCACTTTAAGTAGAAATGGTTTTAAGAAATAATAATTTTTATTTACATTTGCACATATATCCATATTAAGTAATATATATATAGAGATAGATAGATAGAGAGAGAGAGAGAATTACTTAATGGATTTATTCTTTTTTAATCTGACATTATTTCTTCTATTTTTAATGGGTGTATATGTATGAGTAGATATCCTAGCTCTTTTCAAACAGTCAAATTGACTATTAACATTTGGATAATTGTCATCAACTTTGTTGTTGTTATCACAACATTTCTCCTGTTGTGCCCTCTGGTCTTCATCACACATATATCGATCTGGGTAAACTACAAGGAATTCCAAACTTTATTTAATCTCTGGGGTTCGTTCTACTACACACGTCTAGGGATATCTCATCTAGTTCTTATTTTTAGGACTGCTCAGTCATTGCTCACCCCAAGTCCAAGTACATATTGCCCAGCCCAAGAATTAAATTAGAATTACTATAGCATTGTATTTATGAGCCAACATTTTAAATGGCAGCGAATCTTGAACGATTTCCTCAAAGATGAAGAAGAGAATCAAGGCAACAGAGATGTTCTACAGAAGGATGCTAAGGATATCATGGACCAAGCTTGTGAGCAATAATGAGGTCTTAGAGAAGTTGAAAACAAGGAAGAGGCTTATACTTGACATCAAGAAGAGGCAGCTGAAGTTTCTGGGACACATAATGAGGAAGGAGGGTCTGGAGAATCTGATACTCACAGGTCGAATAGAGGGAAAGGGAGACAAGGGAAAACAATGCATGACGTACCTAGCGGGCTTCAGAACATGATCTGGGGGAAGAAGCAGAGGGAAGTAACTTGTTGAGAGCTGCAAGGGACAGAGAGGGGGTGAAGAGCCATCAACACCTATGTCCTGAAAAGACATGGCAGATAAAAAGAAAGAAATACACAATTATCTAAATCATAATTATCTCATCTACTAAGTTGACTTAAGTGTGTGTGTGTGTGATATATATATATATATATATATATATATATATATATATATATATATGGATACGAACCATTCTCTTAAAGACGTTTTGTTGAATAGGGCAAACAAGGAAAATTTGATTATTTTTTTATTTAGTTTCTCTAACATTTCTCTAACATTCTTACATTTTTCCATTTAGTGGGAGTAAGGGAGTGTAAAAATTATCCATATTGTCCATTGTCCCAAGCACTTTCAACCATTTCTTTAGCCATTTTCAAATTGTTTTATGTATTGTTAATTTCATTCCATACTTAACTGTTTGAGATGCATTTTTTGTGTTGTTTGAATACTATTAAGAGCAGCTAAGTGTGGCTGGAATTTGAGTAGACATCTTTCTATATTTAAAAAAAATCTTCAAAACACTATTTCCACTACTGAATAAGGTGAGATTTACACTGGGTGCAAGATGTTTTATATAAAGGGTCTCTCTCACAATGAGATATTTTTGATAATGTAACTTATATAAAATGCTATTTTGTTTAACAGAACCTTCCTTAAGGGTTATTGTAAATTGTGGGTAGCTAAATGGCTTTTTAAAACACTTTGATCAAATTAATGGCATGTAAGCTGTTTACTCAATGAAGTGGTGGTATGTCCTATATATATATATATATATATATAGAAAGAGAGAGAGAGAGAGAGAGAGAAAGAGGTGGGTCATTGAATGACAAAATGAAAAAAATCATATGTGATGCATTTCGCCCTCAAAATGGACTTCTTAAGATTAATAGTTTAATGATAACAATATATATATATATATATATATATATATATATATATATATATATATACACTCACATACACTGGGTGTAATGGCATGGGATAATTGTCCATCCAACAAAAAATATCTGAAAAACCACTGAGTTTTTCCACGTTTCCAGATAAGACATTTAACCTTCTTGACACCAGTTTTTGTAAGAATCGTTGAAAAAGAATAGGTTAAAATCATTTTGTGTCAGTTTCACTATATCTTCCCAACTGAGCAATGGTTACATGAATAAGATCATTCATGGCCTTCAGTAATGCTACTAACATTTATACACTGGCTTCCAACTTCGAAGTCCTTTCAAGAACCATCAAGAGAACAGTGAATAAGTTTTAAAAAAGAGGGAAGAGTAGAGAAGAAAACTGGATCAGGAGATCACAACTGCAAGAAGGATCATCCTTTCAACTTATTATTCTTATTATTCAAAGTAGAATTCAATAGTGTTACTAAAACCTCAGAGAATTCCAGTAAGATACAATGGTTCAAAACTTAATCTAGCAATTGAACAATTTTGCTGTTACACACAGTTGTGTGTGTATATCTCTGTGTGTGTGTGTGTATGTGCAGTGAGGGAAATGAAATGTAAATGAACATCCATATATATATATGATCACCTTAATAAAAATATTCAGTTATAAATCCTTGCGAAGGCCAAAATATATCACATAGAATTTTTTCCATTTTATCCTTCAGTTGCCCACATTTTAATTGGTGTGTATATATATATATAGATATAGATATGTGTGTGTGTGTGTGTGTGTATGTTGACTTATTAATTTTAAAGTAAGTTTATGGTAGTTGACACTGTGTTGCCATGGAGACTAGGTTACATTTGTTACTTGTGTACATTTGTGGCTCATCTGTCTTCAATATTTAATGTGCATAGTAGTGAGTTAACTCAGAAACATCCCATTTAACAATGGCAGGATATTCATATTGCAAGATATGAATTTTACATACCTCTGCACAAAGGGTAATAAACGTTAGGCTGCACAGCTGTATCAGATTGCATTTCCAGACTGAAGACAGCCAAGTCATCCAAAATTTGATGCTGTTTACCGTTGCATTGCTGGAAAAATATCCATAGTACCACAAACTACGGATTGAGGATTTATCTTAGATTGTACATTTAACAGCATCTACAGAAAAGTTTGTACTGAATGACTCAAAAACAAAGGATTTGTGGATATATATTTATATGCACTTCTGTCCTTGTTTTGGTTTGAGGAACCTGCCCCCAAAGTTTCTAAAAGTATTTTTGATACACCCTGTATATATATATTATATATATATATATATATATATATATTCATTCAATTGGATGGATATGAGTTTGTGACCCTGGGTTTCACTGAGTTTGTCTGATGATCATGTCACGAAAGTGTGAAACCTGGGATAACAAACTCATATCCATACAACTGAATATATTAGCTCTATCACTGATATTGAGCACTTTCTACTAAGTACTGTGCATATAGAATTATATATATATATATCAACCTGTTCAAAACTTTTAATCAATCTGTTCATATCAATATATCAATTATTATCTGCTGCTTATTATTTATCTGCATTCCTCTCATTATAAAAACCAATCAAATTATCCATGTATCTCTTTGAATATAGTTGGTTACTCAGACAGAAGTTGGTCTTCTTCTAGAACCAAGCTTTTCAAGGCAAGTTTGAATCACTTCCTATGCCCCTTTCATACACATAGCAATCAGTATATAAGGAGACATAAATTATATATGCCTTGAGATACAAGTGCATGAAAATAAGAGTTTTTTAAGATACGATCTGGAGTTCGGATGATTTTTTGCCTTGAGATATGAGCTGAATTTTGAGATGCGTGCAACTTTCAGTTAAGCATCTGCTAGTTGGTGCAGTGAATGCCAAGCTTCAAGAGTATTTCTACTCACAGTACGCATGTTCATTTTGTTCTCGAAGGATTTCTGTTATGTTCTGTCTTTTTGCTGTTATTTTGCAAAATTCCTTTAGTGACACCATGGATCCAAAGAAAGTGTAAAGAGCAGTGGTGAAAGACCAAAACACATGATTTCACTAGAGGTAAAGCGAGAAATTATTTAAGAAAAACATGAGGAAGATGTACAAGTAATGGATTTGGCAGGATAGTATGTCCTTTCTACATCAACAATAAATAAAAGATTATAAAATTAAAAAAAATCAGTTACAGTAATGGATAAAATGTAAATGTTTTAAAAAATGTAAAAATTAAGTGATAAAGTTAATTTTTAGTATTATAGACTATGATAGCCATTGCTCGCTTAGGTTAGTGGTTGCTAGGCTAGCTGTTGTTGTCCCTTTCTTTCTCTCCTCCACCAGTTGATCTACAACTCATCTGAAGTTCATGGTTTAATACAGTTTATTTCTTTACAATCTTTTTCTCTTTTATTTTATTGTCCGTAAAGTACATTTCTTGTTATTCACATGCTTTTGCTTGTAAGAAACCCACAAATACAAAAATAGTGGTGAGTTTCAGGAAAAAAAGGGTGATTTTTAGGGACTTGGAATGGATTGGAAATATTCATAATAATTTCAGTGGGGAAAAATTGATTTGACATACAAATGTTTTGAGTTATGACCTCGGTCTTAGAATGAATTAATCTTGTATCTGAAGGCATTATATATATATATATATATATATATATATATATATATATATATTATGCCATTTGCAGACAGTACTGTTTCACTGCATCACAGCTCCTCACTGTGACTAGACAACCAAATGCCTCAAGCCCGGATCAAAACCCAACCGATTTGGTATCAGTCAGAGCTTCTACCACTGAGCCATCTTCACTCAACAGAATGAGTCAGCCAAATCTACAAACATAAACAAACAGCAAGCAGCCAAACTGAAGAGCTTCACATTTACGCAGGTGACAGTTGTTTTTAGAATTAGATTGTCATTCAACAGTGCTCAATTGAAAATATATTTTTAAGCACCAAATTAAATATATATATATATATATATATATATATATATATATATGTGTGTGTATGGGTATATAATAAATAAATTATATCTTTGGGCAGCAATCTCTCTTTTATACAAGTTTCACTGAAGATGACTGACAAGGCACGGCAATTATTTTTTTTTTATTAAATCATTCTTGAATTTGTACAAGTGTTCTACAGTCTGTGTGGCATGGTGAAGAGTTCTGGTGCCAGACATAGGATCTTCCAGTAGCTACCCTCTTCACCCATGGCAGCACTACCTCCCTGGTTATGGACCTGACTGACTGGGAGAGATTGTTTTCAATAATAGCTTGGATTTCACCAATAAATTTGGAAGTTATTTTCTTATCAGAACAATCAGAGTAGTTTCCCAAGTTGTCGACCCTTCATAATCACCATTAGACTCATCCAACTCTTTCTGAATCCACTGCACTGTCCTCAGATTGATACCCTAACACTCTGAAATGTTCATATTGAAGCTTTCAAATTTCAAGCAGTACAGCATGCAATTTCCAAATTTCTGGCAGAGTGAATTGCATCATGGTGCTCTTTTTCTCACAGATGTTACTGACCTTACTATACTGTGCAGTCAACAAAAACAAACAAAACTCATGCATGAAATTAAAAATTTAAAACTGCGATAATTTATCCATCACCTTCCGTATATGTGTGTGTGTATGATTCTTAATACCAATAATATTCATGCCCAATAAACTTGAGAATAAGTAATATTTGTAAGTTTTTTTATCTATCAATATATCAATGCTTTTATAAAAATACTGTTTTATTTTAAAATTCAATAGCAATATACAAATTCTGATTACAAAAATTATGGGATCTCTATTCATCCTTGTTAATAATTTTGCAGTTCTAGCTTTCATTAAAAAAAATATATTTACCACATTTGGATAACCTACTAAGTTTTTTTGTCATGTAGAGTAAGTAGGCAAATTAACAGTAATAAGGCAAAAAGTTCACAAACTAAGAGTTGGAATTGACACACAAGTGAAAATTTAGATAAGTGAATGTAGACAAAACAGACCAGGACTGAGGTTATCTACCTTAGCCTCCCTACAAGGCAGGATGTAGCACAGGGCTGTTTTATATGTGGAGTGATCCAAGCCTGTAGGCTCAGGCAAAAATACCCCGTAGACTCCACATACACAGAGTCGGGTTTGTCTACCACCCCAGATGTGACTGCCCTTCAGCATAGCCTCATCTGGGTTTGTCTCTGCCTGTCACGAGCTTGGCAGCAAATCACCTGACTTGGCAGATCTGGACTGAATCAACTGAGCCTGAGAAATGGCTTATTTTATTGGCACGGAAGTAATCCCAGCATGCATGTGTGCTTCTGCTTATAAATTGAGGAGGGGAAGGAGTTTTGCCATCATTCCCCACCTAGATTGGAACCAACACAGTGATTTATTATCACAGTATGGGATACCTACTAACAAAAGTGATGGAAAGAAAAAGAAAGAGATTCTAAAGGAATTCGGATAGAAAACAACAAAAACATAATTCTATAAAAATTCTAAAATCTCCATTGCCCTTCATTCATGTGCATGTGTAGTCATACCAACGTAACAAATTTAGTCTGATGAAGTCTTGAAGGACGAAACACATCACAAGTAAATATTTTGCACTTTGTTATACATACGTACACACACACACACACACATATATATATATATATATATATTTAAGCAGCATATTCTCTTTTCAGCATGTCTGATTAAATAAACTGCAAACATTATGTCTTCTTATTTTTAGCATAATCCGTTCATATTCATGGATATATTTTGGTCTATTTCTGCTCCATTTGATTGTATTATTATTATTTTTGATTCAGCCAATACTATTGGATAAAAAAGATTTCAATGCATTTTCTATGTAATAGTTTCTTTTGACAGCAAATTTTGTGCAAAATTAGATCACAGAAGCTTCAATTTAAGTCTGATTGGTTATTAAATGTAAAAATGTATACAATGCCTACGCAATCTTATTTGCCGCCATGATTTTTCAAGCAAGTTTTGGAGACGGTCACGTGACATACAACTAAATAAATATTTAGCAAATATCTTGATTCTTTTTTTTTTCTCTTGCCTTCTCTCACATACAAGATGTAGCTCAGTGGAGAGGTCATGTCTGTCCATTAAGTGAAAATGCTATGAAATGTCATCACACACTCATGTACGTATGAACATCGCACATCTATGAACATTCACTCCTTCAACCATAAGGACAGAAACACTTAACATAACACTGAGTAACAAACTGTTTAATTCTCTTACAACTAACAATACAAGTTACTAAAGTCCTCTAAACTCAGACACTTTTTAATACACATCATAGTTTATCAAAAAGAACATTTTCCTCACTCAAAATTCGAAGGACAAGTAAATTTCGTCATTTCAAACACAACTGAATTACTGTCTGTACAATTGTTATTATGCATATATAAATTCAATTTAATTATGCAACTTCTCTTGTTGAATGTGTTTCTTCTTGTTTCATATTTTGTGGTATTTTGTGTCCAAATCCAGTAGGTTGATAGAAATATCTGCAATATTCTTACTCTCTCTCCCACTAGAGATGGCAATCAGTTAAATCAATTTGTTTTCAATTATCTATGTTTTCACCCATTTAAAAACACAATGAATTTATATTCCTATATTATGCCAAACAACAATTAATGCAGTCCAGCATCTAATGGATTTACTCTGTAAAATTTTTATCTTCTTTCTGCCTCTTCTTGAAAAATTTGGGATGTAAATTTATTCATGCATATATCTACACATGAAAACATAAATACATGCATAATGATACTTTATAGATTTATAGTCACACCTCGATGGTAGGTGTTGGGAGAGTAATGTCTGAATGTGCATTGGAATAGCAAAAAATGGGTGGACAAACAGTTGTGAACTGGACATTTACATCCTGGACAATTACGTACCAGATAATTGTGTCTTTGGACATTTGCATCCATAGACAAATGTGTTCATCGATAATTGCATACCTCTGATATCCTTTTTTAAAGTTACACTTTTTTTTTAAAGAGTTATTTAATATAGAAATTTGCACATCAATACATTTAATTCCTCTAAACAAGCAGAAAGGTAGTTACTGTGAATAAAAAAAAGGAAGAAAAATTTCTTTTTTAAAGCAAGAGAAAATTAAGCTAGCAGTTTGTTTCAGCAGTGTATACCACAAACATCTAATAGATTCTGGATTTTATAGATTGTATTTTTATTTGGAACCCATGGCTAAGTTTCAAAAATCAAACACTGGTTGAAAAATATTTTTGGACAAGGAAAATTACAGATACCACTATAGTAAGGAAAATGCTGATAAAACAAAAACATACCGGTGTAGAGCAATCTTGCAACACTGTTAATCTTTCATTGAATTTTAAACAAAAATAAACTCTAAATTTTTTTTATTTTATTACTTTTTTAAAAATTTATGATTGCTACCTGTGATTTTTTTTTCAAAATTTATGCTAATTGCCTTTAACAAATTCAAAAGAGGTACACAATTATCCAGGGATGCATTTGTCTAGTGACACAATTGTCCAGTACACAACTGCCTTAAAACTGAAAAGCTGCCTTTCAAAAGCTAAGCAAAGTATTAAGAAACAGGAAAAATTCATTAGAAAGAAAAAAGAACTGCCCAACTGCTATGTAAGATCAGTCCTCAAAAATGGCAGTGAATGCTGGACAATTTGCTTACAGATGAAGAGGAAACTTGAGACAACAAAGATGGATGCTAAAAATACCTGAGATGGAACATATGAGTAATTTTTAAGGATAATGATTATTAAAAGAATAACTGAACTTACAACTAGAAACAGAGAGTTGAAATTTCTAAAACGAAGAAAGGTGTCATGGAGAATTTAACATTTGCAGAATATATTGAAGGCAAGAGAGGTATAAGGAAACATTAAGTAACCTAACAAACTTGTGCAAATGGATGGTAGAATAAGGACTGCGAGATACAATTAGGCAACTACTATTGCTTTGACCTACAAAAGAAAGAAAGCTGGAGAGAGTCATGATCTCCACAATCTATAGAGACATGGGACACAAACAAAAGAAGCAGACTAAAATTTCTCTGGACAAATTAAACTCAGAATATATTATAAATGCTAAATTTTAGAAGTAGAGCACTGAACAATGATTAGCGAGGTTTAACTTTGATTTATGAATGATCCTCATATTAAAATGCATAGATCTAGGTCCATGCTCTTATTTCTTAAATCGTTTCATTCAAAGCAAGGTAATAATGCCACTAGGATGTCAAGGGTTACTGAGACTCAAAGAGAATGAGACAACTTTGGAGAAAGGACACCTTTTAGGAAGACATATAATGGCAATTGACATTGAATTTAAATTTTGAAGATTACAGGTGGCATGCAGGTAAGAAACCAGAAGAGTAGGTACTTCCAAAACTTTTCTAAAAAAGAGCATATCATCATAAAAAAAAGTCCCCAGACTTGATAAAAACAAAGTTTTATTGTTGAAATGTTTATGTTATTAAGAGCAAAGACCAACATATATTTTTTATTATTTTATTAATTTTTTCAATCCTTTATAGCACATTCGAATTTTTTGTTGTAAAAACACACACTGTTTTGGAAATTCTTGTAAAATTCAAATAATTGTCAGATTTTAATTAAATTTTTTTTTACAAAATCTTGGTAAAAATATTTATATTTTTACATCTGTTAACCCCACTTAATTTTAAGAAATTTCAAGAAATTAAAATTTTAGCCTCTTCATATATATATATATTAATTAGCTAAAATTTAAATCATCAATTTGTTTTTGTCATTTTTTGATGACTAATGAATTTTTACAAGAATTGTTTTCATTCTTTTTAAATTTTAATTAGAAAAATGTATTAAGTTTTAAATCTTTTAAAATTTTGTATTTTTTCAGCCTCTTAAATGATATTATTATCGAGGGAAAACTATATTTATTAATCATAAATGAAAAAGCTTAATCATCACAATATTTTTAAAAGAATTTTGAATTTAACTATTTTTCTAAGTATTAGTGACCATACATGACATCAGAAAATAAGAGTGATGACTATAGTAAATTTAAAGTCTACATTTCTAAACTATTAGATTATGGGGAATATTTTCCTAAATTTTTAAAATTACTTAGCAATTAAAAATTATATAAGAAAAGCACTCACATCATTTTCTTAAATTATGTTTTACAGACAAAGTCTCCGCAGAACAATGTTAAACCTGACATCAGGCTGTGAAAATGTCAAAAGAGCCACTATCAGATTAAAAACACAACTACACTCAGACTAATAAATGTATTTCTGCCATATTTTAAATTTAAAATCAATAATATTTGTTTCAAATCTGATTAATTATACTTTAAATCAGCTAATACACCTCAAATAAAGTTTAAGAAAAGTATATTTTTTGGAAAATTATTTAATAAAGAGAATTACATTGTGATGAAAGATGACGAAAATGGGTGCTCATCAGCTATTTTAGCAAAAATAAAATAAACATTCAAGATAATTCAAGTTAGTTTTAAATTAGTTTTTGAAATAAAGCAAAGTATTATGCTATTTGGTGATATTAAATTTAATATATTAGTTTGAAATTAAAACTAGAAAGATATTTCATTTTTGAAAATTCATTTTAAAACTTAAGTAACTTTTTTTTCTGTTTTTGTGAAGGTAACTGCAGAAGAGTGTTTTACAAGTGAGAAAGAAACTGTTAAAATAGAAGTTACATCTAGTTATTTCCACAGTAAAACAATGAGACCTAATTGCCAATCTAGTAATATAATTGAATTCATGTGGTCGTGGTAGCAAGGAGAAAAACTCATTTGAACAACTGCCATGAAAATATTTATAGAAGGGAAGTTACAGAATGTTATGCATTTAAAATTATAGCTCAATGAAATTTTTGTTAATGACTGTTAACAAAGTTTAGTCCGATACAAAGCCATTATCATGGAACATTTATGTGGGTCAAACTAATGTTGGTAGTTTATTGTCTACTGGATTAGTTTGCCAATCAATGATTTAAGCTTAGGCACCTTTCCCTTAATTATATGACATTAGATTTAAATTGTTTAAAAGAATTATCCTTATTAATCAGTTGCACAAACTCTTGCTGAAATTAAAGAAATTTTATTTACAAAAATATATTAGTTAGTTGTCCTTAATTGAATAAGGTTCATGAAGAGAAAATGAAATGTTTATCTCTACTAAGGATTTACTTAGTCTCAAAAATTTCTATCTACAAGAATTTTTGATAACTGTGCCTAATTTTATTTATTTTGTTAAAGGCTAAAAAAAATATCAATAAAGTGGAAGACTGAAACATGAATCGATCAAATCCAAAGTCCAAATGACTCTTCTCTTGAAGCACCTTTAATTCTCTACCCTCTGCCCCCTGAATGACAATACCCACATCTCAGATTCAAATAACCAAACACTAGAACTGGCTTAATTCCAGAAATTGAAGAAGCCCGTTAAGGGTAAATTGATTTGTTGTTGAATCAGTTTATTCTGGATTAAATCCAATGTGCCAGTAGACAGGAATTGGGTACAGTAAGGGTTGTTTAGACTCATTTGGCTTTTTAAGGCACTGAAATTTTAGACATCATATCAAATTACCATAATGTGGCAGAAATGGAATTGTTATTCAACGGATATTCTTAAACAGGAAAGATCTTGACTTACCCTTAAAGAAATGGTAACTATATCTCTTCAGACAGTGTGTTTGGTCCTTATTCAGGTCTTAAATCAGAAAGCCTACCTTTGTGGCCAAGTAATGAAATAACTATGATTCATTTGTGATCACAATGCCAAGAACATTGTTTTGCTTTTAATAGAAACACCAAAGGGGTTGCATGCAAAGTGGAGTGTAAAGATAAGGTGAAATGTCCATTATAAATTGTATATGTCTTTCTGCTGCAAAAAGGTGTCCTTTGCTAGCGTAGATTTGGTTTTCCTCAAAACAAGTTTTCAGCTTTATATAGGACAATTATTTTATGGTATATCAATCTACAACAAACAGATATTAAACATAAAAAATGTGAAATTTGTCACTAAGCTGATTAATGCTATACGAGACAGAGAGAGAGGATAAAGAGAAAGTGCAGACATAGGAATGAATATTGCATGGTGACTGTCAGGTTCATGCTCAGTGTGATTTCAGACCAAGCCTGTGCTGTTTATATCTAAAAAGTCTATCTTGGATATTGAGCACTCTTCCTCTATTAATATAGAAAATGTAAAATATATATGCGTGTATGTATGTATGTATGTATGTATGTATGTATGTAGATAGATAGATAGATAGATAGATAGAGTGTGTTGGAAAATTCTTGACCATACTATTTCTAAAAATTGACCAAATAACCACACATCAGAATTTATTTTGCAAGCACTTCTAGGTCAGGCTGATAATTTTTCACCACTTCCATACACATGCATATATATCAGATAACAATATATAAATTTCTATGTGTGGGATTTTTAATTCCAAAAGTGATGGTAACAAAAAGAAAAAGAATCTAAATAAAGTCAGCTAAATTATATACAAAACTTTTAAATAAAATTTTTTTTTTAAATTCCCAGCATTCCTTATTCGTGTGCATGTGTAGTCACACCAACATAAATTTAGAAAAAATGATGTCCTAAAGGATGAAATGCATCACACAAAAAGTAATATATATATATATATTTATATATATATATATATATATATATATATATATGTGTGTGTGTGTGTGTGTGTGTGTGTTTATTGATATAATAGGAAAGAGCTGTTAGATTAAAGCAGAGACCCCTTGATAATGAAAAACAAACCCCAGATTACACCTCCATTGCAAAAGAATAAATGAGTAAGACATTTCTTTGATGACTTATTCCAAACATCGCTTGAGGATGAAACTGTCATCCAACAGTTAAGGTTTAATATTGAAATTAAACTTGAATACGAGTGACCAGTTTCAAAACACAGTAATTTCTGTGTTGCGATGGAATCATTTTAAAAAAAAAGGTAAGATGAGAAGGAATAGAGTACAATTCCAACATTTATAACATTTAATTTAAAAGTGGGCTGAATACAAAGTAGAGTAATATTAATTATTTTAGGATATTACATCAAAAACATGTCAAAATCACAATACAACTGCAATCAGGTTTCGGTGCATATCAAATGCATCTCATCAAGTGATTGTAAATTACTGGAGAGTGCTTTTAGAGTTTACTAACCCTATTGCTGATTTTAAGTTTCTCAGCAATATTTCTAGAAGCAGTGTTACTTTTATGAATACAATTAAAATTGTTAATATCTATCTTCTTATAATTTTGTCAAATTGTTTTTGATTAATGCATTGTAATCCTTGGAATTAAATTTGTAAAAATTAGTAATTTACAATCACCTGATGAGATGCATTAGATACACATTGAAACACAACTGCAATTCTGTAGCGATTTTGACATGTTTTCAATGTAATATCATAAAATGAATTATATATATATATATATATATATATATATATATATATATATATATATATATATATATTAGATCAATGCAAAAGTGTTTGATTAGAAATTATGTTAACAATGAAAATTGGTCACAAACCTTAGCAATGATCTGAGATATATATGAATACTGTTAACTTAGATAACCTCATAATATACACTTCTTACTTCTCCATTTTATGCTCTTACAAGCTCAATCAAAAACTCTCTACCTTGAGTTACTCTTGGGCTTTGTATTGGCTGACAATAGTATCAAATTGAAGAATCTCACATTCAGAGGACATTTCAAAAAGACAAAATAAATTTATTCTTGTCAGTCTATTTGCTAATTGCAATTTTCTGCTTTTGTTTCTTTTAATAACATCTTAACATTCTTTGAAAATATTCATAAAAAAACTCAGTCTGATTTTTATACTAAAATTATCGCAGTACAAGTTTTGAGAGTGACTCAAAGTAGAGTTATTGTTAAAATGGATGAAGTTTGTGTTATGAATGAAAAAGGTGGTGGCAAGAAGTGAAGATAATAAGAATAAGATGGATAGATAATGGTTGACCTCAGACTTGAAGCAGTTAACACAGTAGAATTCAGGGAAGTATCCATGCAGGAGTCAGTTCTACAAAGTTGTAGTTTGAGGTGGGAGCTGGTTGCAACTTTCTTAAATAGTTTGAAAAATGGCATTTGTGGGGGGAACTTAAAAAATGGAGGAAATTATGTTGTTTTAACTTTATAGAAGTGATAATAATACAATAGTGATAGGCTCACATCTATGGGAAATTGATGAGTTTACAGAATGCCTCTCCTACAAACATGTAAACATTACAATTTATTCTCAATAACAATTTTCAATGAAGTCTCCAGTTTACTTTTTTTTTTTTACAATGAAGTTCAGCCTGTAGAAGATCTGAGAGACACTCAAGGTAGAGAGTTACCAAGTAAGAGGCAGAATTTTTGTGGATATAAGAGGAAGATGACAGCTTTCGACTTAACAGGTTTAAACTGTAATGATCGGAGAAGCATCTTCTTGGGAGTTGGTTCCACAAAGCAACAGTTTGTAGGAAGAAACTCACCAATGATGGTTCACAACAATGTGCTTGACATGTCAGGTCTTAGCTATGAAAGTTAGAACTGGTGGATCTAAGGAATGTAGTTCATCTGAACACTTTCCATAGAAATAGTGACAGAGCAATAAGAGGCATGTGTCATCTTGTCAGTGAGAAGGAGATTGTAGGGTGGAAAAATCATTTGCTACCCACAAGGATGTGGAGATGCTTTTGGACTACCAAGAGTGGAAAAAGAAGAATGGGCAGCTCCTGCACATATGTGGCAGCAGTACTCTATTTTTGGACTTAGAAACAACTAATGCATACTAACTTTCATGCTCAAATTGTATATTCTTACTTAACCAGGAGACCATCCTGGGTATGATGATAAACTACATCCGTGTCCTGAATGAGATGATAAACTATGTCCGACAGCAAGGCCTTTAATCAGGAGGTTTTGAGGAGCGTGGAACCATCTCTTAATTGCTGGTGTTCCTAAATGGGGTTAACAACTCTATGAAAGTGTAAAAATAGGTTTTAATACCAGAAATACTTTGTAAAAAATCACTACCAGCAATAAATTTTTTGAAGGAAAACATGATTACCAGCAATACATTACTACCAGCAAAACATTTTTTTAAAAAAAATATTACCATCAATAAAAATTTTGTAAGCATTAAATAACCCATTGAGGTTGATATGATGTAGACCAAACCAAACAAACCAAAATCAAATTGTATATAAAATATTGTTTAAACATTTTTTTACATCATATCAACCAATGACTTCTCAATGTCAAATATAAAATTTATTCCTTGTCATTGTCAATAAATATTTTTAGGCTTTATTTCTGAATAGTAATTGCTACAAAACCAAAACATTCACCTAAGAATTCAAGTCATAGCCTCGTCAGATAAAGACTTTCATTTGGATGTCAAGCAGAGTGACAAACTCTACACTGTCAGCTGTATACAACTGCTTTCTCAGATCAATGGCTAAAAATAGTTTCAAGTGAATGACTCATGTAGGTGTTAGCAAGGACCATACTTTTCCAAACCACGTGGACTGGCGCTGCAAAGTCACAAACAAAGAACTACACCAAATAACACAAACTACATCATTTGGAAACTTACAACATTTGCCACAACTAAAATGGATAACATGTACAACTCAAAGAGAAAATAATGGCATAATCAAAATATTGACATTCAAATGTTGACTTCAAACAAAATGGTAGGAAGGAAACTCCCATCATTTCCAGAAAGGGCAATAATTGTTACTGGACTTGAGAAAACTATTCTCTTGAAGAATTATTTTAACAAAAAGATTTTATAAATTTCATCTGAAAGTAGCACTAGCTGTTCAATCAATGCAATATGTTTCCTTATTAGGAAACAGCTAATATTATGTTTACTTGACATAAATTCCCATATAGTATGTACACACAACTATTACAAGTAGTACCAAATGTCAGCTATATGGAATCCTACCAAGAATTATGGAGACAATCAGAATTGGTGAAAAAGATGAACAGGTACATCAGCAAAAATCTACTTGTTCCTCTTTTCCTCTAATTTTGATTCTGTAATATAAACTCATACAAAACTTTTTGGTTACTTCTCCATAAGTGATCACTAAAGCACATTTGTCTTTCACAGACTTAATTAGAGGAAAAGATGAACAGGTAGATAAGTAAAAGCCTTTATTGACCAATTCATATGAAAAGTTAGATATGAACAAGAACCCTCATTGATCAACTCATAAAGTACAGTATGAAGACAATGAGATAATTTTTATGCTAAGTTTGCATATATAATAATGTCTAAATATCTTTTCACGCTATCATCCAGTGACTTAGAAAAGTCGTATATAAAATTTATTTCTTGTAATTGTTAATACATGCCTTTATGCTTTATTTCTGAATACTGTATACTTTATGTAAATTGGAATATGGTAGCTACACTTGGTTATTGAAAACAGTACTAAATTTGCATATTTTTCAACATTTATTTCAGTGCCAGATGCTGGATAATTGAAGATATTGACTAAAATCCTTCTCATCTGCACTTAAAGATTACCATTAACAGACAAAATGTTAGTATTCTTAGAAGTTATTCATCCTTTTGAAATGCAAAGAATTGTGGTGGAATTCTTTTTACTGTTTTCTATAAAACCAGATGGTATTCGCTTTTTTTATATACATTTCTCAAATAACCTAAGAGTACTCTGCTACAAATTCTTGAATTTGAAGATAGAAAGACATAACTGTAGCTGATTAGTGAATATTTTGCACAATAGTAAATTATATTGTTTTATTCAGAGAGAAATGTGTCACCATTTTTGAATACTAGTCAGGATTGCAAGGAAAATAAAAATGGTCTGCTCCAATAAAGTCTATACAAAAAAAAAAAGTTAAGCAAAGTAAAATTTTAAGTTGTTCTTTAAATAAAATCAGACATTATTGTCCAATAATAAATTCTCACTTGTAAGTTTTAAACAAGTAAAGAGTAAGTTAAATATATATAAGTTTTCGGGAAATTAAACCCTCTGCTTTATAAATATCATAATCATTTAACATGTCAATATTTCTGAACTTTTGGTTGGAGGTCAAAAGGGAAACCAATGCCTACTTCCGGTTGTAAGGCAACTGGGCAATTTTCATATGCATGCATAAAAAGTTGCACATAAAACATGTAGAAAATCTTATCCATGTGATTAAATGATTAGTTTTTTTACAACTTATCAACCTTTTACAGGTTACTTAAAGCCAGAAAATATTTTTTGATTCTCAGAATTATTTTGGAGATAATAATGATTTACTGATAGAAGATCTAATAATTAACCCATAGCTGGAGGGGGAAGAGATGTAGATTCATATGTTTTCCATTGGTATTTGTGTGTAAGTGAAGATAACAAACACAACTGGAACTCAAATCTCTGATTTCCAATTCCAAGCTATTATTCATTACCCCACTAGTATGTCCAAGCTTATCAAATCTGGTATTCCCAAGAGGTCAATCATCTCAATACTGACCTAACTCAAATTGCTTAACCTTCGTGACAATACAAGTACAAGTATTATTTATCTCCCTCGATATATATATGTGTGTGTGTGTCTTGGTGCAATGGAAAGAGCGCAGATTGAGGGATTGGGGAGATGAGTTCTAATTTCAGTTGTGTGTGTTACATTCACTTATATCCAAATATGCTTGAGAGAGGTATGAAACTACCTCTTCTCTCTCCAGCTATGGGTAAATAGCAGGGCAGACTGGGCTCTATAGTCTTGATTGCAACCAATCTAGAAGGACAACTCTCAATTCAAAATCTGAGGGGTATCATTGGCATACAGACACACACATATATATCAAAGGAAAAGCTCAATACATCAATGTGTGTATGTGCAATACATATTTTACTTTTTCACTGTTTATATATAAATATATATATTTATATTACTAGCAGCACGGCCCGGCGTTGCCTGTGCTTGATTAAAATATGGTACGACTCATACAGCAATTGCTATCACTTGACTTAGAATATTTCTGCCCTTCCTTGCCTTTAAAGGAGTGCCCTTTGCCGTGCTGATGTTGCTACATGCCTTACTTCTTGCCTGTCTCATACTGCAAATTTTTCTAAGCTCTATACTAAACATTAAATCTGTTACGAAAAAAGAACTTAACAAAATGAAAACAAAACGATCAGCTTTAAAAAAGGACTCATAACTGGAAAAAACGCATGAAACAAGAATGTTAACAACAAATGCTTTTTCACACCCAACCCAGTTCTGCGGAATCAGAATCAACATTGAGTTTAAGCAAGCCAATTGGAGTAAAGTGCCATACAGATTTAAATTTTTCACACTTGTGACGAATGCAGCTATCGATTTTTTTGCAAGCTAACATGCTAGTTAACATTCATGTCAGTCAGCTGTTGGCTCTTACGCTGACCAATAGAATCTTCCTGCTTATCCGTGGCAGCCAGCTATAGGCTCTCACTCTGGCCAATAGAAAATGACTGCAAACTACATGAAAACTGCCATAGAAGCATGAAAAAAACGATTATTTCCACTATCAATGGGAGTTGGGAAACACAAAGTTGGTCTTGGCCTTCCTGCTAATTAGAAGCATGTGCATGTAAATTTTGGTGCAAATCTGTCGAAAATTGTGGCACACACACATCCTGCCTTTTATATATATATATATAGGATAATATTTTAGATTAGATGATGAGGGCATAAATTTGATTTATTTTCTATGTATTTCACTGTTTCTAACTGCTTGTTGGGTTGACACTGTTTTTCTTCCCCACTTTCTCTTACCTCTTCAAGGATTTTTCTAGGTCAAATCTTTTATTCCTTGACTCTTGAAATATTTAATAATTTGTCTGGATGATTTAAACCATTTTAGAACTCCGGTCTGATGAGGCAGTTGTCTGTTTGAAATAAATTATTACCAAACTCTATAAATAAAATGATGTATTGAGCTTTTCCTTTGATGTATATCGTATTGCTCTGCATTTTGATACATCAAGCTCTCTTCATGGATCTATCTTTATAATAATTTATATTAAAAGACCTATTTGGATTATCCATACCATTTATGGATTTGATATATATATATATATATATATATATATATATATATATATATCAAATCCATATATACATATATAAAACAATCCTGACAAGATCTGTCTGTCCAATATTTTATTTAGTTTTTCTAAGATCTGATTAAATAGTTTCATGTCAGAATTAAGTTTCCAAAGTTCATTTATTGTATCCATCAAGTGTTTTCCAGTGTTTCTTCGCCTGATGGAATAATTTCAAGTCACTTAAATGGGACATCATCTACAACAGTGAAACTGAATTTATAAATGCATTGCATTTTTTTTTTATATACACACTTCAATATACGATGTCCTATGGAGAACGACACTTTATTTAATGTTTGCTGCATCCTTTGTAATTTTGACTGATTCTTTGCATTGAGTCCTATATAATATTTTGGTGTTAAGAATACTTGTCTAAAAGGATTCTTGCTGTATTTACATCTTATATATATTTTATTGAATAATATCAACATATTGTGTCTACTTATTTCTATATTGATCTTTTCTAGTTGTCTAATTAGTTTCTTGATATTGAGATGAAATTCATCAAGGAGCTCCTTCCTTGATGAATTTCATCACAACATCAACAAACTGATTAGAGAACTTGAAAAAACCAGTAGACACAATGTTTATATTCAATGAAACATATTTGGATGAATATATCCTGCCTATATATATATATATATATATATATATATATATATATATATATATGAATTTGTAGGTCTGATGAATTGGATTGTGATTACGATTCCAATGTAATAAATTACAACCATGGAATAATAGTGTTTGAGCCTTTTATATTATATTCTTTCTCTGTCATGTACATTGAACTCTGCCTGGATCTTATCCTCTTGGAAATATATATATATATATTGACCCCTAATATTTTATATATATATATATATATATATATATATATATATATATATATATATAAAACCTAGAGAGCCAGATCCTACCTACCAAGGTTTCTCCTAATAGCTCTTCAGGGTAATACTGGCTGTTCCAGTACCTTGAAGATCTGTTAGGTAAAACCTTGGTAGGTAAGTTCTGGTAAGATTTTTCTCTACTTAGTGTATTGGGCACTTTTGTTTAATTTGCTCTGTTGGTGTTTTTTCTTTTGACTAGATATTGCGGTGCTAACTGATTATTTTTGACCAACACAGATGTCATTAGTCTTATCTTTTCTACTGATTTTTTTTCCCCTGATATTGGTCTGTTCAAATATATTTTTATTTACAAATTGTATTCTTCAGGTTTTTTCACATCGCCAAAGTATAGGTATTAAAATAATAATATATATATATATATATATATATATATATATAAAAATATGACAAACTGGAAGGATTTTTTGTGATGCATTTTATCTGACTGGGCTTTATTGATATTGCCACATCTGCACATGTGTACAAAATGAGAGATGCAGGTAGTTTCAAAATTTTCAATATTTTCTTCTAAATCTAACCAAATTCATCTATATTCTTTCTTTTTCTCTCTATCACCTTTGTCCATGACTATTCCACACTGTGACAGTATAAAATATAAAATATATCACAATTCTTGGTAGATTTTATACTGTCATGGTGTGGAATAGTCAGAGACAAAGGAGATGGAGAGAAAAAGAATACAGATGAATTTGGCTAGATTGAGGAAAAAAAAAATATTCTTGCAAAAATCTTGAAACTACCAGCATCTCTCATTTTGTGTGCATATGTAGATGTGGCAACATCAACAAAACCCAGTCCGATGAAATCCTAATGGACGAAATGCATCACAAGAAAATCTTTCCACTTTGTTATATTTTTTTAAATGCTGTTTGTTGATATATAAAATTATACAAAATTATATATCATCATATATATATATATATATATATATATATATATATATATATATATATAATGGTTTCAGCAATTAATATATTAAATTTTATCTTTAATTTATTGTCAGTTATTATTTTGATGCTATTCTGATTATGTGTATATGTATATATAATTTTTTTTTCTGTTATTGTCTATTATTATTAAGTTTTTGGATAATGCAGACATATGGCAGAGATACATGTTTATTTCGAGACCAATGAAATTGCAACTGAGCCAGACAAATATTTTGTTTTCTCAGTGTATATAAAAGTTATGTACACTATACTATCATCTGTTAATAGCAATAGCAGTATGTCCACTTACATAAAAATGTTTTATTGCTAAAAAATGATGATCATCATCATCTGATTTTTCTGAGAATCATAAGTGCTTTACTGTTGGTAAGTAATGCTTCAGTGTTGATGGCAAAACTCCTTTTCTGCAAATTCTTCAACTCTCAGTCTTCATAGGATTATAGAAATCCAGTGCCTTGCTCTGGATTATGCTTTGGCTCTAGTGAATGCTGTGACTACTTTGATCTATTATCCAGACCACTAAAATATTCTCTATCAAAGCAATAAGACTGTTTCATTATTTTCTTTATTGGTTGTGTGTCCTATGGAGTAGAACTTTTAATTTCCCCTGAAGAGTTTGCTCTTTCTGTCTGAATTTATGAGATGAGAAGTTATTATTTACATTCATATCCTCATCTTTGTTGTAATTATCACACCTATTCAGTTAATGTGTCCGCTGACCTTCATCAGGCACTTGTCAATCCAGATAACCTTCAGATAATTTCAAACTAAATGTTTATCTAATCTAAATTAGATTCTTCTCATTCCACTGATTATGCCAAAGGAAATTTTATATAATTCTTATTTTCCTTTCTCTTCATAATTTAGGCTACATGTTTGGCAAAAGAGGCCAAATTTTTAACCTCTCTTGGATTTAGACATGTCCTTCAAACTAAGCTTAATGAAGTATAAGGTGACAGCCGCATATACACTGCTGTGGCTTCTATAGAGAGTAGGTTTTTATGGGGGTGGAGTTACCTGTCTCATGCCCAACCAATTTTAAATTCAGAGTTGTCCTCAGAGAATGGTTGTCAACTAAGGCTAGAAAGTACAAATAGTTAAATTTCATTTTATTACTATTAATATTTATTAATTTACTCTCACTTAATGTTCCAATGAATGGCTTCACTTGCGATTAACACATTGACTTTTGGAGGTTAATTACAAAATCTAACTTCAAACACTAACTTTATAATAGACAACCTGGGCATTAATAATTTTTTATTAACTGATTTCTAGCTTCAGCTGAAGTTTTAACATTGTTTTCACACTAAAAGTATCACTGCAAATAAACTAGTTTTGACACCTGCAAATGAAAATCTATCAGAAAATGCCAAGCATAAGTCATAGTCTGCACAAGACAAGTAATAGTCTGCACAAGTCATAGCAATAGTCTCCACAAGACAAGTCATAGTAATAGTCTCCACAAGACAAGTCATAGTAATAGTCTCCACAAGACAAGTCATAGTTGGCACCATAATAAAAACTGCCAACCATGAGTTATCTCGTGGTTGGTAGTCAGTATTAAATGTTTCCCAAAATATTCCAACATTTTCTCCACTGGTTTTTGCCACTATCTGGACAGTTTTAATTCTTCAAAGTAAGTCATTTTAGTATTTGTCTATATTTCTGAGATGAGGTATTATGTACACTATTTACATTATTCAGACTATTGTCTGAATCTTTGTTGCCATATTTATTACAATGTTTCGGTTGTTGTACGCTCCGGCCTCCCAAGCATGGCACAGTGGATAAAGGCATTAGTTAGATCCAGTGACTAGACCCAAAGAGTGTGAGTTCAATACTTGGTTATGACAGTGGAGAACTTTTAAAGGGAAATTAACAGGAGATAACTGATAATTGACATCCATTAAACATGGCATGTGGAACTCGAACAGTCTACCCCAGTGAGCAAAATAAAGGGTTCAGTTCGACATTCTAATCACCTGAAGAAGGCCAGAGAGTACAGCGACTGAAACATTGTAATAAATATGGCAACAAAGATGAGGACAATAGTCCGAATAATATAAATAGTGTAAGACATTTTAATTATTCCAATCACTATGCAATGGTTTTTTGTTTTTTTTTTTATTTCAAGTGCTCTGATAATGACAGGTACAACTTTCATCTTAAAATTCCATTAATTTTCAGTTCTTTGAGAAAGTCCAGATACTTTACAAGCTTTTTACTTACTCAAATATATGCTTAAGATAATGTGAACCAAACAATTAGATAATGGTAAGTATTGTATAATATTGTACATGTATGTTCCACATGACTGCATAAATAACAACATTGATTTTTATGCCTCAAACACATTATAATCATTCAGGCATTTTATCCATATTTTGCTTCTTTTAAAATCTTGAAATTTTTTTTTAACGCCTATCATATATGTTTCTGTCTATATGCATTTCATGAGAATATAATTGTAAACGTATTACCAAAAGTTTACTTACATCAAACTGCTTACAGATAGAAAAAAAAAAAAAACTTCTTTCCATTACAACCACCACTGCAATCATATTTTTTCTTTTTTTTTTTTTACTTTTTGTTGTTGAAGGCATTGGATTTTTCTTGAGTGTTGTGGAGGGTAAGACTTGCATGGTCTGTTAGGCTGGAAAATACCACAAAATTTAACTTGATTGAAAAACAGGTTGAGGGTAATAGAAAATCATATAACAAAATATGATAATTTTGTTGTTTAATCTGCACAAAGTGCAAATATTGTAATGGCCAAAAGACAACAAGGAACAGGTTGGGGGAACAGGGATAACATTAAAAAATTGAAAAATATTCAATTTTATTTCCTCCCACTTGATTGGTTAATATAATAAGGGCAAGACATAAAAGTAAAAAAAGTAGAAAAGTAGAATGATGGGTAATATCAAAATATTTATGCATATCAACACATACATATGTGTTTGGGCAACCTCGGCATGGTGTAATGGTTAGCAAGCTTGTCTTGCTAGATCAGCTATGACTGAAAAGTGAGTTTGATCTTCACTAGGAGCCCCATACTTTTGGTCTTGTGCCACATCTAAGCTATGCTTAGAAAATAACCATACATATGTGTTATTTTATATATGTATACATATCTAAACATATATACGTAGAAAGATGCAGAGAGATATTTACATATATTTTATAATTATTTTTACATACATTTACATACCTATGTATATATTTATTTACAAGGATCTATGTTCATCATATAGGGTGCTTCATAATGTCATAATGTTAAATAAACTGATCTTGCATGTTTTTATTACTAAATAGTAGGTTTGATGGGTCACTTGGTATATCAAAATAAGCTAAGCTTAATAAATACATAGTGGCAGTGACAAGATTCCAAGCAATGGCATCACTTGATCCATCTTTGAATATGAGCAGCATAGATGTAGCTTTTTAGTCCTGCTAAGGTCTTACAATCACTTGCACACATGTGGCAACACTGGACATCATTTACAGTAGTAGTCATTATATTAAAATTTTGGTGAATTTTCAAATGTTGTTTTCGTCCACATTTTTTTATATTCTCTGCATATTCATCAAGGAAGGTGCCACAGTTTATCTTTTCTTTTATTTCCACATATTTTCAATCTCATTCAAGATGATCTTCAGGGATGAATTTCTAAGACAAAAAATTAACGGAACTGATAGTTGTGATTTTTTTATAAACACACATGAAATCACTCTGTTATAATTTTTTTGAAATTTAACTGTTGTAACGATAGCATTTTTGATCTAAGGGAGGTAACTTAATCTGTATGATTATAATCTATTTTATTTTGTTCAAAAACATTGCTATTATGGTTTTGTTAGTTTTTGATGTAATGGAATAACCTGTCACCCCCATGAGTGACTACACTATAGGTAGTAACTACCTATAAGTAGCTGTAAGTCAACAGACTACAGAGACTAGCTGGGATCTATTGAGTAAGACTCAGACATACGCAAGAACTACCGACCTTCCATTAGTAGCACTCAATACTGCATTGACTCATGATGACCTTCTGCATAACTCTTACTTTTATTCTTATTGTACTTATTTTTTACAATAAACCTTTACTTATTTTATCCACAAAAATACAAAAAAAACTAATCACACCTATCAGTTACATTAATTTATTTTCTTAACAATTGACCCCTGAGGATGGTCTCAGATGAGATCGAAAGTACTTGGGTAAATAAAAATTAAAATAAAAAAAAAATAATATGATGCCTTCCTTAATGAATTTAATATCAATATTAAGAAGTCGATAAAATAATTCCAGGGGATCACAATAAAAATAAATAGATATATCCAAATTATTCAACCAAACATGCTTTAATGAAGATATTCTGCCTATATATATATATATATATATATATATCAAAGAAATACATATTACCTTACATCGATAGTACAATTCTGATTTCATGCTTGACCATGATGAAGATTCAAACATTTTCCAAAACCAAATGGATCCTTTATTACAATAATAAATGGCTTGATCATGATTAAGATTCAAACATTTTTCAAAACCCAAATTTCACAAACTGAAGATTATGTTAACTGTTTGGTGGTCTTCCATTGGTTTTATCCATTACAGGTTTCTGGAATCTAACCAAAGCATCATTACTGAAGATTACTGCCAGCAATTGGGTGAAATGCGCATTCAATTAAGCAAAATGCAACATGTACTGGTTAATTGACCAGTTCCAATTCTGCCCCATGACAATACTCATCCACAGGTTGCCAGGATGAACCTGCACTAGCTCATAGATCTGAGATACGAGACTTTGCCACATCCATCATATTCCATGGACTACTGAGTACCTCTTTTTCAAACATCTTGACAATTTTTTAAGCCAAAAGATATTTTGTTGCAAAGAAGATGCAGAAACTGTATTTAAAGATTTCTTGGTGTCCAAGCCTTGGAGCTTTAATGTAAAGGCATAAATAACCTTGTAACTTAGATCACAGAAATGTATAAATGTTTAGGGTTCCTATTTTACTGATTTAAACTTACTGCTTAAGGGGCACTGATTCAGGAATAAAAGTTGATTCTAAAATTAGATATTATTTTCAGAAACAACTCAAAAGAAAGCATCTTCAACTATTTCTGGTGTTTTCAGATTTGTGTCAAATTTTTTTATTCTCAATGCAGATACTTAAATTTCCTTACAGTATTTCCTTCCATTTATTTTTCTTTCCATTCTTTAATGTTTTCTCCTTTTATTTTGTTTTACTTTCTCTTTTTCATTCAGTCTTTTTATTATTTCTTTTCTAATTCTTTTTAGAAAATTTCTAATCTATTTTTCTTTCTGTTTATTTTTCCTTCAATACTTTATTTCTTTTTTATTTTCATTCATTTTGGGGTTTTTTTGCTTTCATTTATTATTATTTCTTTTTCATTTCTTATTTTCTTAGACCCTTTTCCTTTACATTTCCTCATTCCCACTTATGTTCATTTTATCCATTTTTATTATTTTTTTTCCTTATAATCTTTATTTTGTTTCATTATATTTTATTAGCATCAGCTTGCCATTTAACTTTAATCTTCAAAAATTCAAATGCAATGTCAATCAATATCTTCTGCCTTCTTAATTCTTGTTCTTTTATTGCTCTCTCTCCTTAACAGCATTTTTTTCTCATATTCTCTGACACTCAGCCACTTGCACCTTAGTGGTTTTATTGTCTTGCCTGGAGTAAAATGATTATATATATATATATATATATATATATATATATATATATATATATATATATATATAATTATTTATTTAAAAATATGATTCCAACATGCTACATAAGAGTTCTCATGTTTCAAAACAAGAGCCAAAAACTTCAATATAATTATTTGAATTAAATTGAATTAAAGTAAGCTCTGTTCCATCTTCATGCGAATTTTTTTTTGGAATAACTTATTTCTGAACTTTACATGTTTTAATAGCATATTCATTATTGAAATCAAAATTTCCATGGTAATGGCTAGAGCAATTGTTTAAATAGAAGGGGTGTAGGGTGTTAATAATTTGTATCAGTATAGAGTTACATTCATAGATGTCAAGTCAGGGTAAGGTTGGGGTGTCTAAATTTAAAACGGAAAATGATTTCGCCTAGTCTGGTTTACATGTCTATGGAGATTTATTTATTTATTTTTTTTTTTTCTGAAAGGGTTTTGTTTATATAAAAAAAAAACTGCTGTAACATTTGTTTTTTGACGAACTCATAAAGGGTTATCTTTTTTTGTAGGGTATTTAAACTATTTATTAGGACTATGGATTTTAAAAATGATTTTATTGTTTGTTTGTTTTTATGCTAATTATTCACTGCAAAAATTTGATGATGTTGGCAAAAAACTGTTAACTCATGTCTATTGTTTAATAGATTTTTATTATTTAGAAACTTAATAATGTGTAGTTTCTCATGTAGGCATAAAGGAATGTTACATAACTCTTAAGAATGTAAAATGGAAAATTATAAACAAAACTAGAACTTGTAAAACTTGGGATGACCCATGCCCTTTAACGAGTTCTTTCCTATTTTCTATAAATTTGCACATATATATATATATATATATATATATATATATATATATATATATTATATATACACTCATGTATAAGCAGATTTCATGTACAGTATGACCTCTGAATTTCTTTTGCATGAATTTTAACCTCTTCAAAAAAAAAAAAAAATTACCTGTGTATAATGTGACCTATTTCTTGTATAAAAGACTAATTATGAAAATTTGTACTATACTTGAGTAGTTCTTTTTTTCCTTAAATCATTTTTTGGTCTTCATTTTTTAATTTTTGTTACCTTTTTGTTAAATTTACCTTTTATCTTTTTCCTTTTTTTTTTATTCTTCCATTTCTACACACTTCTTTTGTTTCAGTATTTGTCTATATACCTGAGATGAGGTATTATGTACACTATTTACATTATTCGGACTACCGTCCGAATTTTCGTCGCCATATTTATTACAACATTTCAGCCGTTGTACACTCTGGCTTTCTTCAGGTTGTTGAAATGTCAAACTGAATCCTTTATTTCACTCACTGGGGTAAACTGTTCTAGTTCCATGTGCTATGTTTTTAATGGATGTCAGTTATCAGTTATCTCCTGTTAATTCTATCTCCAAATTCTCCACTGCCTTAACCAGGTATTGAACTCACACTGCAGTGGAGAACTTTCAGAGGGAAATTAACAGGAGATAACTAATAACTGACATCCATTAAAAACATGGCATGTGGAACTAGAACAGTCTACCCCAGTGAGCAAAATAAAGAGTTCAGTTTGACATTCCAACCACCTGAAGAAGGGTAGAGCATACAACGGGCGAAACGTTGTAATAAATATGGTGACAAAGATAAGGACAATAGTCCGAATAATGTAAATAATATACATAGATATGAATGGAAATAGATATGAATGGAGTGAGATAGATATGTGTTTACTAAGATAGAGAGCTAGCTAGCTAGATAGATAGATAGATGTGAATGGACTGTGATAGATAGATAGATAGATAGATAGATAGATATGAGTGAGATAGATATATGTTTACTAAGATAGATAGAGATAATCAGTGAGATATATATAATCTGACTGAGATAGATAGATATGAACTGACCACGACAGATATCTACAAATACTATCCCTAGTAGTGAAAACTCTTTCCTTCCAAATAAAACAACTTTCAATAATATAAATATAGAAATATTACAATCACACATCCTGTGACCCATCAGGGTCATAGGGGCACCACATGCACTGCAGCTACAGTAGAAGTGATGTAAATAATGTAAATAGGGTTCTTTTGTTTCATTTAATTCCTTCCTAATCACCACTAATCAACTTTTATTCTTTTCATTCATTTGTTTGCATTTTTTTTTTTTACCTATTTTCTTCATTTCCTTTTCTCTAAAATGTAATGAAAAAAAAAAGAAAGAAATATGTCTTCTTTTATTCATTACTGTCTTTCAAAATTTTCATACTTTTGGAATATATATTTTTGGACTCCCAAGAAGTTTTCCACTTATTTTTTTCATTCAATATATTTTTCTTATTTTCTTCCATTCAAACACTCATTTCTCCTTCATCTAACCCATTATTAATGGACTAGGCTTTTAATATTACTCATACACAGGTGAACACATTTCTACAGCACTTAGGCAGGTAACAATTGCAAAGGGTTTTGGGATTTACCTGTTTAGATCATAAAGTGTAAAAGTAGACAGCTGAAGAGGAAGGGTGAAAGATGAAACCAGGGAGAAGGACAAAGTGTGGGTGAAAACTTATACTTAAAAAAAAAAATCAATAAATAAAAAAATAAAGATTCAGTACAATTTACAAGTGATAAAGGTTAGCAAATACTATTGTTGTTGTTATAATAATAATGCTGATTTCTCTCAATGACCACAGTTACATATTTTTTCTTTCTTTTTGCATGGCACCATACCTGTTTGGATATTCTGATACAAAACAATTTGTTAGCTTTTGAAGTCTCTAGTTGAGACTTGGAGGTAACCTATATTAAAAAAAGTAATGACAAAACACAAAAATAATAATGCATAGTGTTTTATCCATAAAAACAAATAAAAATTAATTATAGTGTCAAAAATATTAATAACAATTATAAATATCATTAATTCACTCATTCTAAATCAATGAGAATCAACTCACTTTTCTCCTCTACACACACAAACATATGACAATCTATCAGACAAGCAATTCACATGGACAGATTATCAACATGTGACAACAAAAATTTTGTCTCCTTTTCCAGGCCATAGAAGTAACATTTATCTTTTAGCACTCAACAAAATTAGAGGTAAAAAAACCCAGACACTTCTTGCATTTTTCCAGATAAATTATCTGACCACTCATCATACACATCTATAAAAAAAAAAACATACGAGAAAGACTGTATACACTTATTCTTTATCTTACCCTGCTTTTAGATTCTGATCCATATTTGATCTACAAACTCAAAATTTTACTCAGTATTACCATCTCTCATGTTTTCAAGACCACATAACAACCAGATAATAAATATTTGTTTTGCTCTTTCTCATTTTTACAAGTATTTTTGTACATATAAATGTTAGGGGCTTTTATTTACTCAGAGTTATAACTCCCCTACATTTATCCTGATGCAATGTTCACAATTTCATTTTTGTCCTCTCTGACTGTATGGCACCATATCTATTTGCATCTTCTGATACAAAAAACTTATAGCTTGAAGTCTCTGGCTGAGAATGGCAAGCAACTTATACTAAATAAAGCAGATGCAAATCATAATAATAATTAGGAAATTGAAGAAGCTCTGGAACGTGATTTTTTTTTTTGTAATGAGTGTGCTTGGAAAACCAACTATAAAATTGAAAGAGTGCTTAGGGAAAATTAGAAGGTTGCAGACCTCCAGAAAACAGCTATCATTTACTCAGCAAGGATTTAAAAAAAAATTTTGAATAGTAAGGCGTCTTGATGATACCATCCCACAAGAACAGAATTTCCATTGACCTATAGTCAATGTGCAAAACCAAAATAATTATAAGAAGAAGAATAGGAATTTGGTAGTGGTAAGATGACTGAATTTTTGTTTTTATAGGAGGCACAATAGAGCAATGGATTGCAGCTCAGATTGAGGAATTGGAGAGCTGAGTTTGGATTTCAGTTAAGTTCATTACATTCACTTACATGCTAACATCTTTGGGAAAGGTATGAATCCGACTCTTCTCCCCCCAGCTATGGATAAATAGTTGGATAGACTTGGTTCTATAGCCTTGGCTAGCAACTGGCCTAGGAGAAGGAAAACTCTGAATTCAAAACTGTATGTAGCCCTGGCCAAGCACATACTACACAGCTAAAGAAAATGATCGTTCACACTGACCCAATGATCCCAACTATGCTCAACTCTTTTTTTATATATCAGTCCTTTTTTGTGAATGAATATTGCATATTTTTCATACTATTTAACCCATAGCATGGAAGAGGAGATGATTCTTACCTTTCCCAAGGATATTTGCATATAAGTGAATGCAACAAACCTAAACAGAATTCTGACATGGCTCTGATGTTAAGAGGGAAAAGAAAAATCTTCAGAAAACAGTGAAAGAAATTAGGAAAGAAAACAACTACAAAAACTTAAGGTGAGTGCGAATGAGAATGAAGACTCTTTCATTTTTATGCATTGAAATAAAATTTATAAATAGAAAGTGTTTGCAAAAGAGACAGGGAAGGAGGTGAAAAGATATCAATAAGAAAGAGAGTGTTTTTAAAAGTGAAATGAAATTGGAGGAAAACTGTGAAAGAATGCAGTGCTTAATAAAAAGAACTATTAAAATTGCAAAGGGTAGATAAAATAAAAAAAAGAAAAAAAGCAATGGTGAAAGGAAAAGATTATGACAGCAAAATTGAAAAATAGAAAAGAGAAAGACAAAAGGATGATAAGGAAAAAGTGATACATAAAAAGGACATGTAAGAGTAAAAGAAAGAAAGAGGAAATAAACAATTTGAAAGTTGGGAGACTGAGAAAAAAAAAACTTACAAAGAAGAAATTAAAAAAAATATCAGGCAATGTACGATGAAAAAGGACGAAAATAGAATTTGAAGGAAAATGAAAGTTTATGTAACAGAAAGAAAGAAAGAAACAACCAATAGAAAAAAAGAAGCAAAAAGATAGAAAGAAGTAAAAAAAAAAAAGATCAAAGCAAGTGAAAGAAAAATAATAAGAAAAAAAAAGAAAGAAAAACAGACAAAAGAAAGAAAAAGAAAAAGATCATAGTATAAAAAAAAAGAGTTGACATGGAGAAGAAACACTGAGAAAATGAATAAAAAAGGACAAATTAAAGAATAGAATATTTGAATGGAGGAAAGAAAATTTTTAAAAAGTGAAAAAACAGAAATATCAAACAAAACAAAAATACAAAAGAAAAAAATAATAAAACATAAAAAAAGGAAAGAGTTATTAGAAATAGAAATGAATGAAAAAGTAAAAGAAAGGAAAAATTTCTACAACAAAAGAATTAAAAGAAGGAACTGGTAGCAAAAAAAAAAAGGAAACAAAGAAATGGTAAAAAAAAAAAAAAAAAGAAGTATATCCTAAAAAGCTTTTGATTAAATAAAATTGTTTTCTAAACAATGTGGACATTTAAAAATGAAGCAGCTGGTTTGAAAAGCAGTAAATGTTGAATATAAAAAAAAAAAAGGAAAAGAAACTAACCAGTATAAGGGGGAGAAATGAATATCGTTAAAGGTTTCCTCTCATAGATATTTATTATTCAGATATATAAATGACAAATAAAAAATAATGCTTTCATGAAATATACATACATATATATATATATATATATATTTCACTAGCATTCTTCTTTTGTGTGCTAGGTCTCTTCAGGACATATAATCATAGCTCTCCACAACTTGAAAACCAATGTTTGCCCTTTAATATCCTCCCTACTGCCTGTGCTGCTATCCATTTAGGGATGTTACTCACAGTTTCCATTTGTTCTCAATATTTCCTGTGAGTATTAAATTTTACAAACCTTCTTTCCTCATATAAATTTCTTCTTTACTATTTTCCTTAAAACTTCTTTGTTGCCCATAAGCTCCATCCATGGTATTCCCAGAATTCTTCTGTGGAACCACATTACTGTTGCTCCAAGTCTCTTCTTCCCTTCTGAGTATATTTTTTCAGTATTCGCTGCCATATTACATAACAGTTCAGCAATTCAGTAAATTTTTTCAAAGCCCTCCTCATATATTCATTTTCATGTCTATAAATCACAAATGCAATATAGTGTTTATGAACTATATATATAACTTAGTAAATTTCATTTCAGACAGGAAAGCATGTGTGATACCCTGCCCTCGTCAGCTGACAACCAGGGGAGGTTACACAGTTTCAGTGGCTAAGGTGGTAGTGCCACCCCTGGTGCCACCAGCAGCTTTTGCCACTGAACAGGGTATTGTTTTTGCATACATGTCAGTCTCTTGTGATTTCCTTTAACAACTTCAATGGTAATTTTCAACATTGTGTTAAAATACACAATGCAATCTTGGTGACTGTTATTAATGATGTAGAATGGAAGCTAAAACAAAATATATGTACTGGAAAAAATATACCAGTACATATATATTGAAGATCACATTGAAGAATGAAACTGACAGTCCTCATGTAGTGTTGATTCCTATAGCCACACTGTCATATGTCACTATACACATATATATATATATATATATATATGACAGTGTGGGCATAGGAATGAACACTCCACAAGGACTGTCAGTTTCATTGATCAGTGTGATCTTCAGTATACATACTGGTATATTTCCTGTCTAAAAAGAAATTTACTTCACTGTACACTGTGCCATGACTGTACTGACTGACAGAAATATGCATGCAGCACCCAGACTACTGAAACAACATGAAGCCGATAAACAAACTATCTGCTTATATGCAATTATTATGGGAACTTTTCTGATGTTTACTGGAATGGCTCTGCAGTCTTTACAATGACTGAAAAATTTGTGCAATGTTCCTTCATCAAATTTTGTGTGAAAATGAGTAAATTGCAACGCAAGGCTTGAGAGTCACTCAAGATAGAAGTTTACTGTTAGGAGGATAGATAAGAATTGTCATTTCTTGGAAAGTATTAGAATTAAGTTTTCAGGAGAGCATCCACGTGGAATTCTTGGTTTAAGTTCTGGTTAGGTATCATCATTTTTGACACTTTCTACCTACCAGCTCCCTTCATACGTAGATGATCATGACCCTGTACAAATTCCTCTCCTTTGTAGCTCTTAGCAAATTGTCTTTTTATCATGTCTCCTAAACCTTGTTCTGCCATCCATTTACATTCAATAAGTACGTTATGCATTGCTTTCATCTATTCATCTTACCTTCAATAAATCCTATGAGATTCAAATTTTCCATTATGTGCCCTAGTAATTTAAACTATCTCTCGCTGATGTTAAGTATAAGTGTACTTTTGGTTTACATTTTCTATCAACCTTTGTTGTTGCTCACACGTTTGGCCCATGGTATTCTCAGCATCCTTCTGTAGAGTCTCTTCTTCATCTGTGTGGATAATGTCCAGCATTTAATGTCATATAAGAGGATAGATATGATGGTACAGTACTCTTTCCTTTGTATTAAACAATTCATTTTTTTTGTTTCTTAATACTCTGCTTAGATTTAGGAAGGCATTTTTCTCTATTTCAATGTGCCTTCAGATTTTGGTGTTGCATTTTCCATCCTCTTTTAAAACATTTCCCAGATATTTAAATTGTTGCACTTGTTTGATTTTGGTACCTCCAATTTGTAATATGCAGACAGTCTTTTATTCTTTTTTAAGTTTTGCCATTCAGTCTGAACAATTTAGGTAAGGAACAAGTAAGATCAGTAGAAGTTCCAGCAAAGTATCTTACGTTTGCAAAAATGTAACTTGACTTCAGAAAACTAGTACATATTTAAGCACTAATTTCAAATTATGTTGACTTAATCTTTGTTTGTTTTTTTTTGTTTTTCTTTTTTTCCCCAGAAGAAATTGCTGCTTTTTATCCCAACATTCTTTATTTTTATTTCATGGTAATTTTTAATCACCGTATATTCAACCAAGAAATTTATGATAAAAACAATAACATTAATCAAAACTAAATGGCAAAAATGCTTCATTGAATAATTAAAATAATTAATCTGAATAATTTAGAGATGAATGATAATACTTAATTCCTGAACTGTTGACAAAACTAGGAAGGAAGAAGAATACATCTACCAAAATACAGTAGAACAAACAACAATGAAGATACTAGATTGATTGATTGATTTGGTTTTTATAAAACTTATCAACCTTTTGTATATTATTTAAAGCCAGAAATATTTTTAGATTGTAAAAATGTTTTTGGAGATATTAACAATTAACTGATACAAGTCCTACTCTTTAATCCATAGCTTGAGGGGGTAGAATTGGACTCATACCTTTACCAAGGATATTTGCACATAAGTGAATATGCCAAACACTACTTGATTCTTTAATTTCCAATTCTGATACATTATCCAGCTGGACATCCAAGTGGTCACTCATCTAGGTAATGACCAGGCTGAATGTTGCTTAACTTCAGTGACCATATGAGAACTGTTGCTTCAATGTGATATAGCAGTAAACCTTGAATATACTAGGATAATTTATTTTAAAAATTATATTCAATCATCCATCAATGCCAAAACTACTTATAAAGTGTTATTTACAAATGTTGTCCTGAAAATAATGTGTCATTTCCTCTGAAAATACTGTATCTGATGGCATATAAGATGCACGGATGTATAAGACACACCCCAATTTCATCAGTGCAAATCAAGAAAAAATTAGTAATTAGTAAAATTTGTAGTAAATGGTACAGCCTAGGCAATATTTTTGAGGTATTATTTTGGTTAAACAGACCATGATTATAATTAAACAAAAAATAATAGGAAAAAAGAACATGAGCCTATAAAAACTTTATTATATCCTTTATATAATCTGTACAACCTGCGTCTTGTAAATGTCTTATTGGAATAATTAGGATATAAAAATTCTGATTGTATTTATACCAATTCAACCAGAAGTTATCGCAAGAAAAATATTAATGAAACAAATATATTTTATAAATATATAATTTGAATTTATTGCATAAAATTTTAGTGAAATAAATTACTAATATTAAATGTGATGAAATTAATATAATGAATATTATCAATGATAACACTTTTAATTTGCATAATAGCTTTTTAAATAATGACAATAGATATATGAAAGTTACTCTAAAGTCTAAGCTAATAGGAGTTACCAGGTATCAAATTTCATCTGACTATTGCACATTTTAAACCTGCATATGGCTTATAAGATGCAGGGGAATTAATTTTAAAAAGATATTTTTAGTAAAAAAAATGAGCCTTATATACTGTCAAATATGTTATTCATAAAATATGTAATGCTTTTACACTATTGGGTAACAAGCATAGCAATTGCTGCATGATTGATATTGTTTTCATTTTTTTTTTTTTTTCAAATTTTACATTTTACTGTGGATTTTAAGAAATAAAAAGCAGCCAGAAATATGTACAATGAGGCAACACTATATTCAGATGTTGATGGCATATTGTAATGAAAACTCAGAGTCTAGTTCAGCTTAATATACCTTTATTGAACATAATTGAAGAATTTTGCTGTTTTGGCTAAGGTAGTGTGACTTGTTTATGCAAATCATAAGACAAGGGAGATAACAAGGTTATCTTACCACACAGATAAAGAAAACTGTAGAAATTCCTCAACAAGGCCATAAATTAAAGCAAACAGAATTAACTATCAATTTTAAGAAGAGAAAAGGTATATTCATTAGCACAAGGGACAGCCTAAAAAGTGTACTACAAATTGCAGATGTCAGAATCAAGCAAGTACAGAAATTTAACTATCTGGGAAGTGTTATAAAAAATGATCAAAAATTTGACACAAAAATACAAAGTTGAACTGGAATATCAAAAATGCTTTCCAAAAACAAAATATAACAAAAAAGAACATTTTCATTACAAAAAGAAAAAACAGTGTTCAACTATGTAATATCAATTCTCCAACATGACAATGAATGCTGAACTATTTCCTCAATGATGAAAAGGAGAATTAAAGAAACAGAGATGTGGTTCTACAGAAAGATGCTGAGAATTCTATAGACAGCATATATGTTCAACAAGGAAGCTTTATGTAACGAGCATGCGTGGAAACATCCTCGAACTGCGTGTGTGTTGTCACCAGGCACACCTTGGAGTACCATAATGGACTCGACCGAGGACTATAAGAAGAAGATGCACGAGTCGTTTGGTGTCTTTTCTTGGGCTACAAAAGCCATTGTGGTCAATGGTCCATCGACAGCAGTTGTGGGTGCCATTTTGCTCGTTGGTTGTTGTAAAGTGTTGTGTTGCAAGTAGGTGTTCGTTTTGGTGTCGCATTCGTTTCTGGTTCAGAAGAAGGCGTTCGTTGTTGTGTAGCAAGTAGGCGTTCATTTTTGTGTCACAAGAAGGCATTCGTATTTTGTGTCGCAAGTAGTTGGTTTTTTGGGGTTTTTTGTGCACACTTTAAAGAAAATGTATGTTTAAAATCAGAAAATAGATATTAGGAACTGAAACTTACATTATATATTGCACATTGAGGTACTACAGGACTATATATATATATATATATATATATATATATATAGCGAGAGAGAGAATGAGAGAGAGATCTGTACGAATGTATGATATAGGTAAAAATTGTACAAGTTAAAACATTATGTCATGTAAAACTTCAATACTACATGATGTGTTGATTTGCAAATTAAATACGTTTGTTTTTCTTCCTTTTTCATTTATTTATTTAATCCTTGAATTGATGATTTAGTTTGGTTTGGTTGTTTAACAACATGTTCACCTGTATGGATTATATCAACTTAATGAAATGCAGATGGAGCAGCCAATCATTACTGATAACAATGGTCAACAAAACAAAATTTTGAAAATGGTGTTGAGACACCAAACATCTTTTTTAGCTAATTTGAGGACAATGAATCTGAAAATGACCTTACTTTTTCTTGGTTAGATACCATTTTTGCTCTACAGAAGTGCCTCATTTTTGGAAATAAAGTATTTTTTTTTTATTTGTTTCCTGTATATATATGGTATTTTCTCAAAATAAAATCGTAGAAACTTCTCAATTCGTATTTAAACCTCCAAATATTGGTCTGCTTATTGAAAAATACTATTTTTGCTGTAACAATCTTTAACAATAACACGATTGAATATAATATCAAGACCAACAAGTATTTTCATCAAATCATTTAATAAACTAACATCAGAAATAAAACCTTCGTGAATATAAGAATTATGTTAATTTTTTTTTTCTTGTCTGTCATGTTCAATTTTATTTAAATCCCTTTTGATACTCCAGCAGTATCATGTACAATGGAATAGATGCATTCAATTGGGATGTCTTTAGTTGGAGTTTCTTTCCAACTGTGAAAACAAAATGCTTTCAGTGTGCTTGGTTTCCTTCTGTATTGAAAGAATAAAAGTGATGGGATAAATTTATGAATATCAAACAAGTTTTGATGTTAAAGTTCATCAATTAATTTGAATTTTGGCAATAAATTGGAAAAATTTGGTACTTCTCTTAAAATTTTTGACTCATGAAAATAGTTTATTTCTGGTGGCTGACAAACTGCTCAGCCTACCTGAAAATTGATGGGTTTCTACAACCATTATTAACTCATTTTTGCAATCAACCAAGATCGTAAATTGATCTTTTTTTTCCAAAAATGAGCAATTCCAGTACAGCAAAAATGGTAGCTAACCATGAAAAACTAAGGTCATTTTCGGAATCAGCACGATCAAATTAGATAAAAAAAACATGGTTTGTTTCTTGGTACCAAAAATCGTATTGACCAGGTAATGATACCTGCCCATGTCAGTCAAAGAGATAATGTTTAGTGTGCTGTCTCTGCAGAAAGACAGCCATAGTTGGGACAGTGACCTGAGCAGTGTTAGCTATGCCAATGACTCCTTTGCTAGCCAACAACTAAAGTTTTTAGCTTCATAATTAGGCTCCATAAAAGGCGCATTTTCTGGGAAGATGGAGAGCTTGGGGGTACACCATATTGCCTATACAATAGGATTGCCATATGTTACCAAGGATTTTTGTTTGTGTTATTCAGTTTCATTTCAAATTTGTTCGTCCTTGTTTGTGCTTCCGGTTTCTTTGCTGCATTTGTCCTGTATGTATGGTGTTTCCCATGTGGAAGTCTTACCTGTGCCCTGCTTTTCATGATACAGTCTTTGATCCTCGTGTGCTACTGAGTTTTCCATCCCTCTTCAGTGGCAGATAATCTAACCAATAAAAAAATTGCTTCAGGTTATTTAATACTGAAATTTAAATATGAAAATTCAAACTTTATAATTCAAGAGAATGACATTATCTTATGATGAAATTTTAATTACATAGCTGCATTTTTTTTAACCAAATAATCATACAAAATTCAAAGAAAGAGTGGAAAGTTGTTTCTCCTGACAATCAGCTATTAATCTGTTATGTAGTGGTTTCACAGTGGAGGCTTGTATCTGTACTAAGTCAGTCCTAAAATAGGTTCAACGTACAAAACATTAGGAACTTGATATAATAGGTAATGACACAGTAATCTAGTTGTGGTGGCTGATACTTTAATATCCGACTAACGGTCGTCCAACATCGACTGCTGACTGACTTGTTACTCTTACTACTCCTACTTATTATAGGTGGGAGAGTCTATTAACTATAGAATAGGTGTGTTCCACTACAACATAATCATAGCAAATTGTTTTTTGACAATTTGTGACATGTCTTCAATTTCACTATAGAAATGTATAGGTCATTCTTTTTATAAAAATGTATTCCTAGTATTTTTATTTTTATTTGTGAGTTCAGTATTTGCCCATATCTGGAACCCTAACAGGTGCTACCACCCTGGGTCAGCACAGAACAGTGAACAACAGCAGTTAAGAGGTGGTTCTATGCTCCTCAAAACCTGAAATCTCTTGATTGAAGACCTTGTTGCCAGATATAATTTATAGCCATACCCAGAACTAGAATTGATGGTTTAGAGACATCAGATACTTTACTATTAAATGCTCTCTTTACCAATGTTTTAAGATTTGAAAATTGCTGGCATAATGTTTTATTTGCCAGAAAGTGGGTGTCAAATATTTGTTCTGCAAACACTTTTTTTCCATCATTATCTATGGAATTACCTATATATCTATGGAATTATCTATATATCTATGTTTTCTTATGTGTATAAAATGTTGACCAAAGTAAAATACAAGAAAGAATAAAAAAATAGTTATTTGCTAAACTTGTTAAAGTACAAGTATGGTGTACCTGGTGATGGCCAAATTAATTACTGCACCTTTCCCTCCTCCTCCTCCCTTTATGTCCTTAAAACAATCTCATTCAGCAACCATCTACCATAATTAATTAATTAATTAATTATAGTGTCAAATATAATTATAATTATCATTAATTCACTCTTTTTAAACCAATGAGAATCAACCCCACTTTTCTACACACACAAACGTATGACATTCTCAGTACCAGACAAGCATTCAACATTTGTGTCAACAAAAATTTTGTCTCATTTTCCGTTTTTCAGTCCATAAGAGTAACATTTATCTTTTAGGAATCAACAAAAATTCGAGGTGAGAAAACCTCAGACACTTCTTGCATTTTCTGACTAAATTATCTGGATACTTGTTACACCGGCCTCCTAACACAAGGGAATTACACCAGTTCTCACTATATATAGTGCCAGTAATACCTACCCGGTGTATGTGAGCAGCCACAGTACTACAACTGCCTAGCTGAGTAGTACCCGTTTCCTACCTTTGTATCTGTGATGTTAAATACACTTGTTCCTAAAACCAACCTCGACTTGATTTTCTTATTTTTACTATTGTGCCACAACACAACAATACTCATTACATACATCTATAAAAAAACATATGAGAAAGACTGTATAGCTTTACTTATTCTTCATCTTATCCTTATGCCAGATTCCAATCCATATTTGATCTAAATTTAACACCAAACTCACTATTTTACTCAGTATTATGATCTCTAATTTCTCCAACACCAAATAACAACCAGATAATAAATAATTCTTGTTTTGTTTTTTCTGTGTCTTGTTTATATAAATGTAAGAGGATTTATAATTATTTACTCAGAGTTATAACTCCCCTACAGGTGAGAAGAGTTATTTTATTATGTTAATAAAGTTTGTGAATGGTCAAGAATGGTAGGGAAGTACATACAATTACCATATTTCAAGACTGACTAAACTTGACCTGATCTTGATTCAGATTTCCTTTTTCGATAGATATCACAAAGAATACAAATTCTTTTTCAAGGTAAGACTTGGTTTTCTCCTTCATTGCCACACACTAAAATATGCAAAGCTTAATCTAACAACCATAAATGTTTATGTTACTGTATTTTTTTTTATTTGTCCACCATTGTACTCAACATTTTTCTCATATGTTGATCATTTCTCTCTCCCCACTAGTAAGAGCTAGAAAAAAAACTATTTTGAAAGAATGGTGATATCACTTTTGGACAAGCCATTCCACACACAAATTTTGCTTTCATTAGTTGAAGAAGACGTTCAAAGATATTAATATATTACCTGGTGACCTGCAATAGCATTTAATTGATTAAGTTGCTTCCAGCTAATGACTCATTAGCTATTGCCATTAATACTAATTAATTAATTAGTGGATATATTTCAATTCTTCACCAACATATATAAGACATGCTGGTTAAAATCTGCATTTATATAAATAAATATTCAGTCATCTGCCTTAATATTTAATAACTGAAATGTGTAGGGATTGGAGTTAGTTCAAATGGCAGTGAGTACTGGACAATCTCCTCCTAAATGAAGTAGGGACATGAACCAACTGAAACGTGGTTCTACAGAAGGATGCTGAGAATACCATGGACTGAATATTTGAGTAACAAAGTTTCAAGGAAAATAGAAATAAAAGGACATTTATACTTAGAATAAGAAATAAATAGTTGAAATTTCTAGCGCACATAATGAGGAAAGAGGGCTTGGAGAATTTGACACTCACAGAACATACTGAAGACAGGGAGAGACAGAGGAAAGGAGCAAATAACCTACCTAACAAGCATGCTTAAATTGTTAGCAGAGCAGGGGTTAGGAAAGGTAACAGAAATGCAAGCCTTACTAAGAGCCACAAAGAACAGTAAGTTGTTGGATAGTCAAGGTCACCCATGTCTGAAGGAAACCTGCATATAGAAGATCATATTTGCAAATGTATCAATAATATACAAAATGAACTAAAGAAATATTTATGTTTGTGTAGTACACAGGGCCAAACTTATATATATATATATATATATATATATATATATACTATACTGAGTGAACACTTCACAATACAGTATGATCAGTAGCTGAAACATTTTTAAGAATTTTTTTTTTTACTGATTAATCCACTTTACTTGCTTTTGTCAAATCTCATTTTTGACAATCTAAAAATAAACATCTGCCTATATTTCTGAGATAAGTAACTATTTACACTATTTACAATGTTCCGGTTGTTGTCCTCATCTTTACTTTCATATTCATCATGTTGTACTCTCCAGCCATCTTCAGCTAATATATGTTGGAATTTCAAACCAAACATTTTTATTTAGTTCACAGGAGTAAATTGTTCTAGTTCCACGTGCCATGCCTTTTCTGGATATCTCGTTTCAGTTAATTATCTTTAGTAATTCAACTCTCAAGTTTTCATTTACCTCTGCTGTGGCCAGGTATTGAACTCACGACTCTTTGGGTCAAGTCACTTTTTGGATTACTTTAATAAACCTTTACCCATGTGTCTTCAACACCTTATCTCATAAATATAGGTAATTTTCATATATATATATATATATATATATATATATATATATATATATATATATATATATATATATATATAAAACTTGACAAATTATATTGGTTTGTAGGCTGTTACTGTTTAGTGAACATTCATATTTTTTCTGAACTTACAGGTGAGTGTCATGTTATTTCCAAATTTTTCTGTAGTGTTTTTTTTATGATTTGTAGCATGTTTGTATATCTAAGTTAGAATAAAGTATTTAACAGTATTTACTGAGTTTTGGGAAGTATTTTTCATTAAGTTTGGAGAATATTTTACTTATATTTAAAATTTTTTGTTATGGTGGGTGGAATACTTCTTTTTTTGTTGCATTTCTTTTGACAGTTTCAGTAAAAATCATCTTTAGTTCCAATGTGCAGCCAGTATAACAGGTTGCAGCTCAGGACAAAAAATCAGAAAGCTGGGAAGGCATCTGTTGGTGAAAAGGTCTATGTAAATTACATCCAAACACTATCTCTGATATTGAGCAATATATATGTATATATATATATATATATATATATATATATATATATATATATGGTGATTGAAAAGTAAATCCCTATTTTATGTACGAATGACCAACCAGGACTCCTGACTTAACACACTGTGACTTTTTTTCTTTATGGTTGTTTAAAGAAGCAAGTCTACTATACCAAATCAAAACTTTGTAATAACTTGAAGGGTGAATACAAGAAGTTATGTCTTCCATACCAAAATTTCCTGGTGAAATCAGCTGACATGATTCCTGGGTTGTTGTAGAAGCTTGTAGCAAAATCTGGTGCGCATATTGAATTTTAAATAAAATCCTCACTTTTCTCTCATATCCATTTCTTGTAAAAATTATAGTTAATAAATAAATTATAAGTATTTTAAAATAGGGAGTTACTTTTCAATCATCTTATATATCAAGAAATATAGTTTTAAGGTGTGCTATATTTATAGGATAAGGTGCTCAATATCAGAAATAGAGCTCATGTAAATATAAAAGTGAACACTGAAGTCAACACTCAGAGGTGACAGGCTGTTTCATGCTAGATGCAATCGTCAGACAGCCTGGCAATTGCATCTAGCATGAAACAGTCTGTCACCTCTCAGTATTGAGTTCAATGTTCACTTTATATATATATATATATATATATATATATATATATATATATATATAAAATGGTTGAAATCTGATGGAATGGAAAAGGATATAAGAGAATAATTCAGCTTGATATATTTTCTAATAATCCAGTGTTATCAGAAGAACAATTTTATTTTAAAAAATTGAGATTATCAAAAAGAAACAAGCTTTATTAATTTCATCATGTTTAATATTAGTATTTTAACAGTTAAAATATTTAATCCTTGAAAATGGCTAAATGTATAGCAGAAAGCGTTCGGATAAAAAGAACATTCCAACAGTTTTTATATAATTTATCATCAAAAAAGAAAAAAAATTATTGCATCGCATGAGAAATTGTATAAAAAACTAAATAAAAGCACCTTGTCTGTCGTATTCAATGAAATGTGCATATATATATATATATATGAAATACTCACACTCACATCTGACCTCAAGTGGAACTTGTATATACAATCCATTCCTAAAGATGCAGGTAAAATGGTCAGCTACTTGTACCTGGCTCCTTCTGTTATCCTCTACGTTTATAAGAGCCAGATCAGGCCGTAAATGAAGTATAGTTATAATATTTGGGTGGAAGCCGCCCAGATCTCACTCTCCAGCCTAGAGTTCATAAGTATCTCCAAGCCCTTACAACTGACAAATTATTCTCCACCCTCCAACCTCTCTCCCACAGGATAGGTGTGGCAAGCCTGTCACTGCTCTATTGCTACTTCCACAGAAAGTGCTCAGACAAACTATATTCTCTGATTCCGCCAGTTCAAACCTTCATGGCAAGAACACACCATGCTACTTACATAATAGCAAACCCCCAACATTCCCACCATATTCTTTCAGGGAGACGTAAGTTCCACTTGAACAGTTTCTTCCTGCGAACCAGTACTCCATAGAACCGACTCCCAAGAGGATGTTTCCCCAGTCACTACAAACTTAACCTGTTCAAGTCTAGGGTTGACCATTACCTTCCCTACTTATCCACAGAAATTGATACCTTGAGCATTTCCCCAGGCCTTGTACAGAGTGAACCTTACTGTAAAAAAAAAAAAAAAAAAAAAAAGAAAAAAAAAATGTTAAATTTAAATTGAATATTAACTATAAGTAACACATTCTGCTTGATAAAAGGTTTTTTCTTGTTTAATATAATTTTGTCATACCTTATATAATCATTGATTCTTGGTGCAAAAAAATAGTAGGTCACACTACACACAATTTTTTTTAAGAGGATAAAAATCATGCATTTTCAATGACCATAATCCATCAAGTAGGCCTGCATTCTCATGGTACCTTTGACAAAAAGGTTGTCATTGGAAAGGCAATACCTCAGCAATATAAACACTTGCAAAATGAAGATTTTTGAGATAAGAAAGAAATCTATTAATACTTCATTTATACAAGGTACTTTTTGATTTTAAGTGAGCCCACATTGTGGAAAAGGTTTTGCTCTTGTCGTGAGAAAAAGGAAGAAACTTAGACTATATAAGGAGTAAGCCCAGAGTAAAGGAGCTACCATAGTCAGATATGAACAAAATCAATAGTACTATATCTAAATCTTCACATCAGATATTTTACTGTGATTTTTCTCACCATTTTGAGGAACCTTTGTACCAAACAGAATGAAGACTTTTTATTTGCTATAAAATATGTCCAGGATGATGCACACTAGTGCAATATTTGACTATAGTAGGTCTACTAGAATTGTTCCAAAGATGGGGTCGTATTATACACAAGCTATATCAAAAATAGCAGGGATCTTACTGTACATTAATTAGACTTATACACAGGTATATATGGTATTTTCCAGTGAAATACTTATCAATCAGTAAATATTTCGAAACATGTAAATATAAACAGAAAATTATGTATTTTAACATGATTAACACTATATATATATATATATATATATATATATAATTTCTTTATTTTTTATAAGCTTACCAAGTATCTAAGATAAAAAAATTATGAATTTTCATTAAAAAATGGCAATAAATTCAAGCAAAAAAATTTATTATTGCCTTTTCTTTTTTGTAAATTTTATTTTAAAGTCTACTTGACAATGTGAAGTTTGTCAAAAACAGAAATTAAAGTGTTCCTCTGCTTCTTGGTTTTATATATATTATTTATTATTGGCATCATTGTGGATAACTTGTTTTTCATCTTTACATATATTGGATAACACTACTCCAATTCATTTGCATTTAATTCGATCAAACAGCATACACACACATATATATATATATATATATATATATATATATATATATATGATACATAAGCATACATAAATATACAAGAGAGTGCATAAAAAATATTATTGAAAATCAAAGGATGAGCAGTCAAACCCAATATTTTGCAGTGAATAGTAATGAAATAATAACAGTTTATAACAGAATGTTCTAAGAATGATATGAATTGGTTCAATATTTCACATCCACAGATTTAAAACACAATGTAAATCCAAACACATACACACACATCTGTGTGTGTATATTTACCTACTACTTCCAGATAGTGTCATGTTTACATGCTTCTTTTTTTTTTCTTGATCCTTATTTTAACATATATATATATATATATATATTGGAAATTTGAGCAGCAATCCTTCATTGTGGAACATACTTCAAAGGGGTTGTTTTCCCTGATCATACCAATCTTAACCTCTTCATGTTTAAGGTTTTTAATTTATACAAGTTTGGTTAAAGACCAAGAAAAGTTCTTTGTACTTTGAAATGTTTTCCTGTTTTCTGGTACATATTTAAACATAAATTGTTTGTTGTTTGAGCACTTTTAGCTTTCATAAGCCATTATCAGAATTTTGTTTTGTGTGCTATATCAGTTTTATCATTTTAAAATGTCATGTCTTGGCAATTATATATATAGTTTTATATGAGTAACATATTTACTATGTCACTATGAGGGTTCATTATATATAAAAAATGTGCAGATTGTAGTGGACTTTTCTGGTAACATCGTAGAAATATGTTTAGAGCAGAATTATGATTTTAAAGGAACTCTTAAATTAAGTTTGGCTCTGATTTTAAGATGATATATTTTTGGATGTATGTATATAATAAAATATCATTTATTATAATTGTTTTCATTGGCGACATGAAGACAAGGTAGAAACTCAATTGTTATCTTTACTTGATCTTACTTTAAATATAGACAAAGGAATGCAAAATTATTTAATCTTTTGAATATATATTTATATATATATATATATATATATATATTCCAAATATCACTTGAAAATGAAACAGAACTAGCATCTTTAATTTAATTCTAAAATTGAATTTGAAGTTTTTAGCTTCTGTTTCTTAAACATGGTAATTCCTGTGTAGCAATGGAATGATATTTTTAAATAAGTAAACTTATTTTATATATACATATGTATCCAAAATACTTTAATATTGCTGTCATTTTTCTGTTTCAGAGAAAAATTAGCTGAATCTAATTTTGGAGACTTTTCTAATGATGTAGTATAAATAAAATTTTAAAAAGAGTACTTAACTCTTATATAATATCAGTCATCCTATATGGCAGTGAATACAGGACAATCACAGATCAAGAAACTTGAAGCAGCAAAAATGTGGTTCTACAGTAGGATGTTGAGAATATGTGGAGTGAGAAGCCATTGTCAAATTCAAAATAAGTAAAAGAACTGTCCAACAAACAGAATTGACAAAGTTTGCAATAAGCAATAACAAGAAATAGAAAAGAAAAAAACAAGTCAAAAAATAATATAAAGCAAACAAACAATATATGCAAGGCAAATTTACAGTAATAAGGCAAAGCAACAGTAATATGGCAAAAAATTAACAAACTAAGAATTGGGGTTGACACACAAAAACAAGTTCAGACAAGTGAATGTAGCATTCTGACTTCAAGACAAGACAGACTGGGACCAAGTCATATGAAACCGAGAAGTGGCCTATTTTATTGGCTAGGAAAAAATCCCAGCATGCATTTGTATGCTTCTGCCTATAAATTGGGGAGGGGCAAGTGTTTTGCAGTCATTCCTACTTGAATTGGAACCAACAGAATAACATAGACTGAATATATGAGCAATGACAAAGTTATAGAGAAAAGGGAAACAAAAAGAGCACATGTTCAGTCCATGGTATTCTCAGTATCCTTCTGTAGAATCATATTTCTGTTGCTTCAAGTTTTTTCTTCAACTGTGAGAAGATTGTCAAGTGTTCATTGATATATAGGAGGACTGATATTATATAAGTTACATACTCTTTTCCTTTTTCTTAATACTTTTCTTAGCTTTTGGAAGGCAACTTTCACTCTCCCAATGATTTTAGTGTCACACTTTCTGTTATCTGTTAAAACACTCCCCAAATATTCAAATTGTTGTACTTGCTTGATTTTGGTACCTCTGATTTGTAATTTGCATGTTGGACTGTTTATCGCAATTAAATCAAGATCAGTAGATCACATCTACTGAGTTACAAGTGTTATTGATACATTAAAATATTCTGTCTTTCTTACTTACATCTGGATAGACATTTGACTTCTGTCCAGAAAGAAATACATAAATAAAAATTAATTATACCGTCACTGTGTCATGTGCATAAAAATAAAATATGAATCCTTTTCTCCTCCCGCCAGCTATGGGTAAATAGCAGGACAGACTGGGTTCCATAGTCTTGGATGGCAACTGGTCTAGGATAAGGACAGAAATGGCAACCTACTGTGGGAAAAATCTGCCTCGTCAGTCATGAGATTCATGATCACCTAAGCATGTATTCCGCATGGCACATAACTGAACAGACTTGACCCAAAGAGTCGTGAGTTCAATACCTGGCCACAGCATGAAAAAGAGATCACTTTTTGGACACAGTGTATGAAGAAATTGTTCAAATAAGTGTTCATTTTCATTCCCAGTGAGGACTGAACTCATTACTCTATAAATACTAGCAACCAGAAAAGCTCATTAACCATTACTCCATCCCAAACTGGCATCCATAAGTGGAAAGTAGTTATTTGCTTTTACTTATGTGAAAATTCACTCAACTTTAAGAAACACATGCTTCTTTCCCTTGGAACTATATAAAGAATTTTCATCAATATTATCCCTGGCCATCCCAAAAAATGGAACTACTGAGAGAATGATACTAGAAATAAAGCTTTAAAAAAAATTCTTTGCAGAACAATTTAAAAAACAGTAAAACAGGAAAAGAAACAAAAAAAAAAAAAAAAAGACATCCTACACATTTTTCTTTCCATGTGTCTTTTTGTGTACATCATTATTTTTATGTAGTGTTGCATTAATAAATTTTTTATGCCATTTTTTTTTTCATTACTTATGATATGAGGAATTTTTTAAATTCTCAAAGAAATAAAAAGTAGAAATTTTACAAATCAAATTAAATATCAGCCATCAATTAATTGACAGAGAAAAGAATTTAGTTTTTGAGTTAGAGCAAATGAATAATTTATCAAATGTTTTGTATTAAATTTTATTTATATACTGTTCTTATAGCTTTATTTATTTGCCATAAGTTCTTTTTTATTGCCATATATATATATATATATATATATATATATATATATATATGGGGGCATGTATATATTTACACTCATTTAATTTACCATTATTTCTGTCTCTCATATTCTCCTAATCTCATTCTGTCAATCTCTATACCTATTTTGCTGAATTTGTTCATATTTATCTGTTTAATAATGCATAGTTATCACAATCAAATTTAGATTAACAAAAAAAGACACAAAGCATTCATTGTATATTCTGCATCTTTGGGATTCAAAAGATGGAGTGAATTTATCAAAAAAATATTCTTACAAAAATTGTTTTTTTTTCTTTTGTTTATTACCTAGAAGCGTACATTTTTCTTTTTAAATAAAATGCTTTTTCTCTTTTTATTTTTCATCTTTCCTCTTCCCATATTTTCTATGTCATGAATAACTTACAATATAAATAAGAGGCACATTGGCATCATGGATAACAGTTTGGATTAAAGAAATCGGAGAGCCGAGTTCAAATTCCAGTCGAGTCCATTACATTCACTTACATGCTAATACCCTTGGGTAAGGTATGAATCCTCTTCTTCCTCCAGCTATGGGTAAATAGCAGGACAGACTGGGTTCTATAGCCTTGGATGACAACTGGTCTAACACAGAAAGAAATGGCAACCTACTGCAGGAAAAAATCTGCCTCGTCTGTCATGTATCAAAAGATACATGATTGCCTAAGCACGTATCACATGTGGCACCTAACTGACTGATACATGTGAATATATGTGTTAGTATAAACATGTTAATATATGCATGTAATTGTAAATATATATAAGTTAGTATATGTGTACATATTAAAATATGTATGTAAGCTAGTTTATATATCTTTGCATAACAAATTTGAGTAGGTATATATATGTTGTGGGCCATGTATGTGCATATATGGATTGTGAAAAACGTGTGTACTCCTGGAAAAATTACCCATGACAAATATGGCAGACTCAAAGAATGAGTTTACCAAAAGAAATGTAAAAGAAAACAACAAGAACTGATATATATGTACAAACAAATATGTGTATTAAACAACCAAAGAATTTACAATAGACAAAGTCATTAATGTGTATATGTATGTGGAAATTTTGTGTTTCATTGAATGTCTGTGTGTGATTGTGTATAATGTTCATGGTGTCTCCCACAAGAGGGAACGCTTATCTTCTGCAAGAGCTTACATGGTCATAGTTTACTGAAAATGAAAGAAAGAGAAAGAGAGTTTGAGGCCAGGGTCTTATCACGTATATATAGTAATTAGATAGCTCCCCCAAGTGGTGGTATCAGAATTTAGGAGGAGATAACCCTGATATATATGTCAGAGTCTACTACTATTGCTAATACAGCAAAGCTCTTCCATGAATTGAGCCCTATCGATCATTGGCATGTTTATTTGAAGAAAAGCCACATAAAAATTAGCTTTTCGGGTGCTGATAACTCAGGGGTAAAATCTCCAATTGATGCCAAATCAGTCAGGTTTCGATCCCACCTTGAGGTAATCGGATGTATAGCCACACTGATGAGCTGGGATACAGCAAAACAGTCTGTGGATGACAATATATGTGTGTGTGAGTGTGGACATGTAAAATATATATGAAAGTCAAAACATGCATACATGTAAATATATGTGTGTTAGTATATATATATGTTTACATATAAGTTTCATATATATCTGTGTATGTTATAGATTTGGGAAATGTATATGTGTGCATACAAGTTATGTGTATAAACAGATGTCAATATATATAAGTTAGTATAGATATGCATGTATGCAAACTAGTATGTATGTGTGTGTGTATACATTAGTATATGTCTTGCATGCAAGTATATGTAAATGTATGTGAGAGAAAGTGTTTATATAACTTAGTATAAAAAGGAGTGTACAAATAAGTATATGTATGTATATGTGAGTATCTATCCATTCATGTATTTAAAGTAGTTAAAATACATGCCTATTTTTTATGAATGCTATAAAAATATTTTAGATAATTTGAATTGCCGTCTACTAACTTAAAAAAAATGTATATTACAAAGTCTTCTTTATTTCAATCAAAGAAAAACCAATAAAATGCAATCAAGAAAATTTTTTTTTTTTTTTTAGTTTTTCTATTTTACTTATATTTTTATTTGCTAACAACTTTTCAATAAGTAATGAACCTCCTATTGGATGTCAATGATGATGACACATACATACATACATACATATAGACTATGTCAGGTTTTATTATACAAGTCAATGTTTTTACAGTAAATTAGGTTTAACCTACTGATGTCTCTTTATATGAACAATATATTATGCTAGTTTAAACTTTTAAAATATTTCCTAATTAAAATATTAATAACTTATATCAACTTTAGCACTCTGTAGATGACTTTTTGGCTAAGCAAAATGTTAGTCCTGCTAATGTTAAATTTGAATTTCTTGTTTGCATAGCCATATCCTTCTATGGCAACACCCAAAACAATCTTGACTGAAATTGAGAGCCAAACTATTGCAATTTCAAATATATAGGACTAATATATTAAACACTACATTTTGGTGGGATTCCATATACAGGAAGTAATATTTATAAATGATGCAGAGTGCTCAATGTTTTAAAAATGCCAGCTGTTACTATGCAACATAAATATTTATTTATAAATAAATCTAAAAGATATAGATCATAGAAACATTTATTTTATTCACACACTACTTCATATAACTCCCTCCCACAAAAAATATATATTACTGAAGACAGACCAACAGCATTGGTGTTAGCAACAGAAAACTTGCCAGACGACCTAACACTTTAGGCAAGAAAAAATCCCAAAGAAAGGAAGAAAAAGAAAGACTAGAAAGCAAACACCTACCTACTTAATAAAGTGCACAATGCTCAGACTACCCAGACACACCAAAAAATGCTTCACAATGTCAACACTTAACAAAAGACAGCTTGAGTTGATATTCAAGTTTCATGCTCTCATGATCTTCAGGCAACCAGAATGCCTAGTTGTCTGATGATCACAAGAACATGAAACTTGAGAAACAAAATGAGATTGACTACAGATAGTAGCTTTAAAAAAAAAAATTCAAATTTATGTGTCCCTTTTCTTGTAATGTGCATGTGTTGTTACATCAAGACATCACTTTAGTTTTCAAAATTTTAGTTTAGTTTAAGTTCTTGCATAATAATGTGTATTTATGACCACACAGACTTTAAGCTTCTTGGCTGACACACGCACAAAAAAATAAGTACTGATCATATCACTATTCAGACGCCCCTCAAATCAGGACTTTTTCATTAATTTCTTTTTACATCTTATCAACTATTTACACTATTTACATCATTCAGATTGTTGTCCTCATTGTTATTGCCATATTCACAATGTTTCGGCTATTGTATGCTCTGGCCTTCTTCAGGTGACATATGTTGGAATTTTGAAATGAACCCTTTATTTAGTCCACAGGGGTAGATTGCACTAATTCAATGTGCCATGTCTTTTTCAGATAACTCAGTTTGTTAATATCAACTGAAGAAAGCCAGAGTGTACAGCAAATGAAATGTAAATAGTTGGAAATGTCATCTCAGAAATATAGACAGATCTATCAACACTTTGTAAGTTATTCAAAGCTAAATATTTTGGATTAAAACAATATTTTTGGTGGGGATCAAATATTACATTAACAATTTCTTGAGAATAATAATGATTTTTTCAGATACAAGTCCTACTATTAAGCCCATAGCTGGGAGGAGGAGATGCATTCATACCTTACTCACAGGTATTTGTGCATAAGTTAATGTAACAAACCTGACTGGAATTCAAACTGAGCTCTCTGATTTTTCATTCCTAACTGCTATCTATTACACTACCTGCATAACCATTCAAACCAGAACAGTCTGAGACAAACTGGAATGTGTTTACTTAAAGGTGGCACTTCCTTTGTTTTCATGCCTTTAACCAATGTTCGTATGATTTTGCATATTTTCTCTATGTTTACATTTGCAAAACAAACTTCTTCCCATATTTTCTTATTGGTCTGTCTACTTCTTCTTTCTTACCTTTTAATTTTTCTCAACTCTTTTTTTTTTTTTGCAACATTTTTCTTTCAGTTTTTATCTTGATAATGTTTTTAGTTTGTTTTTCATTGCTTTATGATTCCTGTTTAACTTTTTCACAATTATTATCCTATTATATATTTATTTATAATATGATAAACAACCTTTGAGTATAGAGAATAGCAGTTCATATATTAATAGAGGAGAGACTAGAAATGACAATCTGAATAGTAATAGAGGATAGACTAGAAATGCAGATCCATACAGTAATAGAGGAGAAATAGCGATCATATCGATGTAACACAAGTTCTTACTCATGGGTTTCTTTTATGCTCATGTGGTCTACTTAATTTAATAATGGGATTGCCTGTGTTTGCTCCACTGGTGATCTATGGTCAAACTAAACTCTAGTGTCAGAAACCACACTTTATTCCTAACTTTATGAGAATACAGTAAAGCCATCAAGACACAAAGGGTTATTGGGTGAGGAAGAAAGATTTTGCTCAATAAAATCTGACATGTGTGTGTGCATATATAGACTTCTCTTGCTACCTCTCTCTCTGATGTATATTTGTTTAAAATTTGCTATAATTATAGGTGAAAACAACTCAGTATAAAGTATTTGAAGATTATATAAGTTGTGTATTTGATCAGGTATCCCTCTTCTATACAAGTTTTATTAAAGACTACTGACAAGATACTGTAATTAAGCATTTTGTTCAATTTTTTTTTTTTTTCTTTTGCATTTGGGCAAGTGTCTTCTTTTCTGGACATAAAGTGTGTAAAAACTGTCCATGCATTCTATATATCCAGGCACTTTCAGCTGTTCTATTAGAGACATTATCAAGGATATTTTTTTTTTTTTTTTTTGACTGAATATGTGGATTTTTATACACGTGTATCTATAGTGATGTGAATGTTTTTTTTGGGGTGGGTTCCAAACATAGCTAACTCATTATGACTGTGTTCATAGTTGATATTATCAAGTGCTGGCTTTTTCTTTTATGTTATTAATGCTTTCATTATTTTTACCCACCCCAACCCTTCTTTGTTTTTGGTAACATGTAGAGGAGTCTTATTTTCTACGAGTATGTTGCAGACGGATTTTGGTAGGGTGTCTGTATGTGTTTAAATGGGTCCTAATTGTGCTACAGTCAGGGATACGTAAGATGAGTCTTCTTGATAGGCATGTAGTTATATTTCCGATAAAATTATTCATAAATAATAAATCTGTGTTCTCATAATAAAATTTATTATTTTTTTTTTTTTTACACACTTTATGTCAGAAAAGAAAACACTTATATGAACAGAAGAAATACAACTCAATATATGTAATAAAATATGCATATACATACAAAATGTACCTTTAAAAAATATATGTGTATATATTCGCAAACACACACACACACACATATATATATATTTGCTTGAAGCTGTAAGCTCCTCAACCGTGGTACTATTTTTCCCTATGGCACTGAGCACATTTTTGCCACACTGACAAGCTTTTCTTGGTGGAATTTTTATTTTCTTTTTGGTTTTCAGCTATTTTTATCTTGGCCAGATATTTTTTTTACTAAAATTTCTCACATATTCAGCCTGGTAGATGACAAATACTAAAAATATATTATTTAATAAATAAATGTAGCATCTACTTAAATATGGGTATCCACTAAAAATAACATTTAAGTAATAAAATCTGTCAGATTAATAAATAAAGATTCATCACTTCTTTAGAAATTGTGTGTATGTGTGTGCATATATATACACATATATATATATATATATATATATATATTTCAGATAGAGTCTATCTGTAAAAGGACAATATGATTAAAGACAAAAAAAAACTTATCTTAGCCAATGTGTTTCGTCTTTAAAAAAAGAAAAGTAAAAATAAAAACAAAAGTCTGTCAAAGGACAAAATGTGTTGGCTAAGATAAGTTTTCTTTTTGTATGTGTGTGTATATATATATATATATATATGGTGTGATGAAATATTCTCAGCCCAACCAAGAAATTAAATGTACATGCTATTTCACCCTGCAGTTCAACACATTTCGAATACCATTTTTAAGTTTCAACAAAAAAAAAAAAAAAAATCTCACAAAAATTCTACTGTTGGATTATTGAAATACTTATTTTGGGAAGTGGATAAAGTTGAAAACATTTCAGCACCCAACCCACATATAATAAGTGTATGTATGCGTGTAAAAGTAAAATTAAATTATGTAGAAATATTATATACCTCGTATATCATATGAAATTGGAGATAAAATTTTGAAGTTTGCTATCATTTTATTATATACGGATATTGGTAAATATATCTGATTTTGTTTTTATTGGTGGTGGTTGAAAAATCTCATAATTATTCTCACATCATGTCTATATATTGAAAATCACTGCAATTTTTCTCTTTTGATTTTAATCAATTCACCCCAAGCAGTGTAATAATGCCACTAAGATACAAGGGGATACTGGGAGTGAAAAAGAATAAGACTTTAGAAGGAATTTGAAATCCTATCCTAAACAGAGAACAAGGGATAGACCTTCTGGGGGCACAAAATAAAGAAGGAGGGCTTGGAAAATCTAATACTCACAGGACAGACTTTTGGGAAAGAGAGACAGAGGAAAGCAGCATGTAACATAATTGATGAGCTTCAGTAAATGGATGGTAGAACAGAGTTTAAGAGAAATAACAAAAAGACAAAACTTATTAACAGCTACAAGGGAGAAGAAGATGTAAAAGGCCATGAACGTCATGTTCTGAAGGGGCACATCACATAAAAGGAGTAATTCCTATAAAATAGTAATTCCTATGTGTATGAGATTTAAGTGATTTCTAAACATCTATAAATGTATGCATTTTAAGGCAAATACTATTAAAAACAACAGACATTTTTAATATTTTTTAATAATTTAATGATCAGCTTTTCCAAGTTACAGATAATCCTTCTCAGGAAAATAGGAAATTCTGTCAGAAACTGTCCAAATTCCAGAAGAAAAATACTGACAACTTAGTTAAAAAAAAGAAAAAAAGCATTGTTAACCATTTCAAAATTTTACTCAACTCAACAATTGTTTCTACCTACCCTGATGAAGACTAAAGAAAGTCAAAATCTTGGACCATAATTCCTATACTTTATTTCTGAAATGAACTTCGAACAATTTCTGACAGAATTTCCTCATTTGAGGATAACTTAGTTATTTATAACTTAGAAAAGTCAGTCATTAAAAAATAAATCAACATAAAATGTCCATTCTTTTAAAATTTACCTTAAAGAGCATCTGCTGTCTAAATACACAGAAATGTGTGTGTGTATATATATATATATATATATATTAGGTTGGTGCAAAAATAATGACATAATAATGTCGTTTTTTGACGTTAAAAAATACGTCAAAAAACGACATTATTACGTCATTATTTTTGCACCAACCTAATATATACACACATACAGGATGATTAAAAAGTAACTCCCAATTTTAAAAAAAAATTATTTATTAACTATAATTTTTACAAGAAATGGATATGAGAGAAAAATGTTTCATATGAGTTTTTAAAATTCAATATGGGCACCTGATTCCACTACCAATTTCTTGAGCTGCCCAGCAATCATGTCAACTGATTTCACCAGGAACTCTTGTGGTATCGCAGACATAACTTCTTGTATTTGACCTTCAAGTCCTTTCAAAGTTTTGATCTGGTCCAGTAGACTTGCTCCTTTAACCAATCCCAAACAAAAAACTCATAGGGTGTTAAGTCAGGTCTCCTGGCTAGGCACCCATACATAAAATTGAGAGTTATTTTTCAATTACCCTGTGTATGTATGTATGCATATATAATTTTATAGTACTGGATAACTGTCATTTATATCAAGTGATTTAACACCAAAAATACTTTGTTTTTTTTATTGTATTCTCTTGAGATCCATTAAAGTACTTAAAATATTAGTATTTTAATTTGTTTATGCTTTTAATAATATATATTTAAGATACTTCTAATTTCAGTCAGTTAATATTTATCTAAGCCAGTTCATATCTATCTATTGCAGTCTATTCTTATTTATTAAGTCAGTTAATATCTATGTATCTATCTATCCACCCATTTCCTCTTTATCTATCTATCCATCCATAATTATATCTCCATTCCATTTATCCATCCTTCGATTTTGTCTGTTTATATCTCTCTGTCCAAGTTGGTTCATATCTAAGACATTTCATATTTAGTAATCTCTTCATATCTATCTCAGCATCTTCTTATAACCTTTATGTATCTTAATAGACATTCATTTTAATGCTATTTTTAATCTATTTTTTCTGTTTTCCCTCCCTCAGTCAATCAGTCTATCCATCAGTCTATCTCCATTCATACCTCTGTACCTTTTAAGCAGTTAAATAGATCTATGTTAGTCGTCATTATGAGCTGATATTAGTAAAATACATGTGTTCACCAAGCAAAGTCTAAAGAAATATCAGTACAATTTCTATGAAACTTACTGAAAGAAAATGCAATGAAATACAAAGAACAAAATAGGTTACAACCAACACCAATTGACTTTTTAACTTTTCAGTATTTTAAGCATTTATTATTTTTATTTTTCCAGTGTGACAAAGTGCACAAAATTCATTTTTTTTTTTCACTACTTTTATTTTTCAACTTAACCTCTTTTATTTCTTTCCTGGTTTTTTTTTTGTTTTTTTACTTTATCCTTTTCATTTTCCTTTTGAAAAACACTTTACAGAAATGTTATTAATGGGAATACGGCATAAAAATTTCACTAGAAAATTTTAAAATTATAAAATTGAGAGCAGCCACAATCGTTTTCTTTGTCAGTGAAAATAAAAGGAAAATGCTAGTAGCAGCCATTCTTTAAAACACAAAGAATTTAGAAATAAAGAATTTTATAATTTTAACAAAGAATAAGGTATGTGCACATATAATAGGCTGCATGCTACTTACATGTAATTTATAAGCTGAAGAAGATGCACCCTCAATTTGTACAGGGTAGGTCATTTATGCATCAAATGTATTATCTACCTAACTTGCTCATGATACAACCCAGTTTACTTATCTACCTTTGGAGTCATTTCTATATTTCTTACAATATACAAATCCATTTAAAATCTATAAATCTTCATAATATACAATGAAGAAGTGTGTATATCTAATTTGCTGACTCAGTCTCTCTCTATCCCTGTCTGTTCCTACTTCTCTATCTCTTTTTAATCATCTCTCCCTTTCTGTTCCAACTCATATCTCAATTCCTTTCTGTTCCTACCCCTCTATCCATTTCTGTTCATATCTGTCTCTTTCTAATGAATTTATTTATCACCATTATACTTACCTACTTATTTATCTATTCCAGCGCAATGACTCAACTATATATATATATATATATATATATATACACGCATACACACACTCACTTTCTTCTCAAATGCCAAGCTACCAACCTACTTGCTGAATACAAGAACATTTAATTACAACTTTCAGGTTGGATCCCCCACCCTTCTTCAGTATGGTTTTGAATTCAGAGATTACCTTTTCCTAGTCTGGCTTCCAACCAAGGCAAAAAGAGTCCAGTCTACTCTATTTAACCTATAGCTGAAGGAAGATGCATGCATGTCTTTTCCAAAGATAGTACACAGTGAATGAAAAACAATCAGGCAGAATTTGAACACAGCATGTTTATTTCATTTGTGTCTACTTAAATACAGTTATCCACTAAAAGTAAGATTTGATGTAATATTATATATATACATCAGTCATTGAATATGACAGACAAGGGAAATTTAATTCATTTTTTTTATTTAGTTTTTTCACCATTCTTACATTTTCCCATTTGGTTAGAGTAAGGGAGTACAAAAACTGTCTGTACTGGTCATTGTCCCAAACACTTTCAGACATTTCTTTAGCCATTTTCTAAGTGAGGTTTGTTTCAGGAGTTGTTAATTTCTCTTCATGTTTTACTATTTAAAATATATTGCTGTGTGAGTTGTTTTGAACACTAGTAGGAGCATTTATTCCTCAAACAAACCCCCATGAAATGGCTAAAGAAGTAACTTAAAGTACTTGGGCAAATGGGCAATTTTGGCATTCCCTTACTCCCTCTAAATGGAAAAAGATAAGAATGCTGGAAAAATTAAATTTTCCTTTTCTGTCATTCAACAAAACATGTTTAAAAAGTAAGGTTGCTGCCCATATATTATATATATGTATATATATATATATATATATATATATATAATTAGTTAGTTTATGAAAAACTAGGTAATCCGTATGGGTAAACCTAAGGAGGATAAAATCCAGAAAGCTCAATGTAAATCCAGAGCAAATAATTTGAATAAAAACAGACCACTTTAAGGTTCCATGTAATAAATTATTTCACCACAGCCCTTTTAAAAGGACTGCGGATCATCAGACTTTACTTCCAAACTTGAAAGTCATATAATTTTTTTTTTTAACCCCCATTCGATTACATTCGTTAATTAAAAATTAATTTACACGCTTTTTAAATTCCCAGAATAAATAAACTTGATAAGTCCTGGGACAAAAATTAAATTCTGTACCACGAAAAACTTATTTATATATATGTATATATATATTAGTCCCTCTTCAAAAGTATTGGAACAGAATGCCAAAACCATTATTTTTGTTGTTTACTGAAGGCAACTGGGTTTAAGATCAAAAGATGAATATCAGACAAGAGTTCAGATTTTCAGTTTTTATTTCCTGGTATTTACATTTTGATGCATTACACAACTTATGAGATACCACCTAAAAGCGGAAATTATGAACTCTTGTCTCATATTCATCTTTTGATTTAAATCAAAATGTCTTCAGTGGACAACAAAAAGTAATTGACCTTGCCATTCTAATACTTCTAAAAGAGACTGTATATAGAAGGAATACATAGGAGAAACCTTGAATAATTTAAATAAATGATTATATGAACACAAAATGTGATCTTTTATACAACACATTCAATTCATTAGTTGCTCACTATAATTTTGATTTAAAAATGCTACTTTAATTAAAAAAAGAAAGCAATTTACTAAGACAAAAATGTATAGAATGTGCTTTAATCACTGGATCATCCACAGTAAATTTATATCAAGGTTCTTAGAATATTTCACCTTTCTTAGCAGATCTTCTATTATTACAATGTGGGATATTAAAAAACAAAAGTGATTTTAAAAAAACAGAAAAAGAAACAAAATGAAATCGGCTAGACTTTATAAACATTATAAAACAAAATGAAATTATGAAGATTTAAATTTAAGTTTAAAATTTCAGCATCCCTCATCATCATGCTCACATGTAGTGATATCAACATAAACCTCTCTTTAGTCTGATGAAGTCCAAAAGGATGAAACATGTCACTCAAAAATGCTTTCCTCTTTTGTCATTAATTTTCCAAATATATACACTGCAGTTGAAAAGTTTGAACCCACCAATCAAAATTTTTTAAATTGCCCAAAAAGTAGTTTTTTTGTACTTTAAATAAGAAAAAATTATTATACATGGTTAAAAAAAAATGAGACATGATTTTGTATTAGAAATTTAATTATGACAAAAAGAAAAAAAAAGTATTTCACGATTAAATTTTGCTCTCATCAAAATATCCTTCCTTAGCCTTGATTACTGCAGCATAAACTTTTGGCATTCATTGCAAAAGTTTCTCAAAGTATAAATTTGATAACTGATTCCATTCTTTTTCAATGACTCTAAGATTTGAATTTCATTTTTTTTTTCACTCTTCTATCAAGTTCACCCCATGCTAATTCTAGGGGTGGCTTCAAACTTTTAAACTGTCGTATATACTCTTATTAAAATTTTCCTGATAAATATACCATGTAATTTTCTGCACATAATTCTTATACTATTAAAAATAATCATTTTTATTTTGTAGGTGCCCGATTTTATTTATGAATATAAACTAATTACCATATAAATCTTAAATAAAAAATAAATTCTAAGAATGTAAGCTATACAAACATATTTGATTGACACAATACCCTATATAACTAAATACTTTATAATTCTATATTTTATATGTCAGTATGGGCTCCTATGACATTCTATAAACTTCAGTTTTTCCCCCCGTTGATTTTATTAACTTTTCTGCTGTTTTAACTACTAACTTTATTTGCAGTGGTTTTTATTACTGAATGTAGAGCAAACAGTGGATATGAGCACAGTTAGGTGGTCTGTAATACACTTTAGCAATGATGGCAGTAATATGTCTGAGTAAATTCATTCAAGCTGTTAATCCCTGAATTGAAGAGCACTTCAAAAATGCATAGCCAATGTAAAAAAGTAATATTTTGTATCTATCCAATGGAGTTACTGTGTTCCCAGTATCTAACATAATTTCCAAAGAATACATATTGGAGATATTTTGTAGCTACCCTTGTATATGTTACACACACACACACACACCCACATATATATATATATATATATATATATATATGTGTATGTGTGTGTATGTGTGCGCATACAAAGGGATATTGAAAAGTTCTCAGCCCACCCCATTTACCCAAATCAATATTTCAATAACCAAGTGTCAGAACTTTTTGGGGAGAAAGAACAGAAATTGAGAAATGACATACAAGTGTTATTCAACTACAAGGGATTAATATGCGGAGTAGAATGACATATACATTTCATGGCTCTAGGTCATTCCCCTTGGTCAGTATCCATTGAAGTATGTATATTATATACATAATACATGCACAGAGGAGCTTGAGTGAATATATATATATGTATATATATATATATATATATATATATATATATATATATATATTGAAATTATTACAAAGTGATACAATGTGTAAAATTTACATAAAGTTAACCTCCAACAGAAATGAATGTATCACATATTTATCTGTATTATTCTTATTTTGTACATAACATGAAGATATGTTGAAAAATATTTTATTTCATGTCAGTTTTTGCATATATCAGGTTTATGCTAAAGTATTTAGTAAAAACCCAGTTTTCAACTGGGTCACTAGTCTTCCCAAAAAAAGTGTTGGAAACTTTTATACACACAAGAGCATGAGCCCAAAATGCAAAATTTGCAGGTCGGGAAGACAAGAATCAAGGAACTTAAGAGCTGCAAGAGATAGAGGGAGGTGGAGAGCCATGATTGCCTATGTCCTGAAAAGACATAGCATATAAAAAAAGAATTCATGAAACTGTATATATATGAAAGACAAGACAAGGAAAACATTTTAACAAGTTTCATTCAGTGAGTAACTTTATCAAGGCAATTGTGGACATTTTATTTTGTATTCTGTATCTATATATGGAAGTAACATGGAGGAAAAATATTAACTTTTTAAATTTTGAATTAGAGAATATTATTCTGAAAATTTACTTGGAATTAAGTGTAAACTATGGAAGACCCTAAGTGATGTAATTGTTTGGCCTATTAAATGAGAGCGGGTTAATGTTGCTGTTATTACATTTTTTCTCACGTATGTATGTAATTTTTATTTATTTTTATTTTGTTTGTTTATTTCAATATTTAAATATTACAAGTTAACAGTTCTGTTTTAATATTTTTTTATGGCCATGCATATGTATGCCAACTTAAAATAGAAGCATTTCTTTTAAAGGAGATATTTGAACAAACCAAAGTGTAAGTAAATATTTTTGCAAGAACTGATAATTGTACTTTCAAAATCTTTTCATCTAAGTTATTTTTTCTTTTAATAACTGCAGCCTTTTTTTATATCAAAATTGCTGTCAAAATTGTTTTTATGTGTAAATATCACATTGGATAAAATGCTATGTAAGAGATCTTATATTCATAAATCTGTTTTTGTTTTTTTTAAATTTCCACAAGTTTCATCAATATATTGTAAGGAACAGCTGTTACAGTTTATTATATACTAGCAGGTGTTGCCTGCTCACAATCACTTCACAAAGTAAGATTCACTACTTGAAATCTTTGAAAAAAAATTTTAAATGAGCATTTCATTTATAAATTGGCTTGTTAATGAAAGTTTTACAAATAGATGCCAACTTGTTGAAGGCCAAGTAAAATGCAAATTTCAAACACATTTCTGCACTATATAAGACAATATTTCTAAACAGAACTATTTTTGATATGAAAAATCAAAACAATCCTTGAATAAAAGAACTGTAATGAAGGACATTAATTAATGAATTTGATATGTCCTGGAAAGGAATATATTTGAACAAAGTAGCTAAGTGGTTTTGGCTACTATAACCAAGTAGAATACGGTAGCAGTAATCGAATGGTACTCGTTGTAGTCACATGTAAGAAGTGTAGATCAATAGTGTAGTCCAATGGGTACCATTATAGACTTAGCTCTCAGATTAAGGCTCTTGACTGTCGTACCTACACGTCCGTCGGTATTTGTGACGGACACAAGCCAATCATATTCCAGTGACGGGGAACACAGGTGTATACATATTCCATTATATCAGAAATAAACTTTTTTAAAATCAATATGCAAATTACTTAAACCTGAAGAGTGATAGTGCCTAGAAGTAGATAATATATAATACAGATATACTCCTCACTAGCTATTGTGGTGATGGCCAAGGCAAGACTCCTCCACAGGAGCTAGCAGCTTAAAGGCTGCCTGATAGGGAAGCTTTTAAGCTAAAAAATAGAAACAAAAGGGATATGCTACTTAGAATCAAAAAAGGAAAGTTGAAATTCTTCTGGGACACATCATGAAAATCAAAGAACTTTAGAGTATTTGACATGCACATATATATATCTGTAGCAAGATGGGCAGAAGGAAACCGTATCCTACAGAACAAGCTTATGTAAATGACTGGCAGTACAGGCAATGTAACGGAAAGTAAGGTTACAAACATTGCTAAGAATAAGAAATTATGGAGAGCTAAGATTGCTGAAGGGATACAGTGCATAAAAAAAAAGGAATTTAGCCCCTTTTCTTGAGACATTTTGTTCACCTGTCTCCCTGTTATTTTCTTTTCGGTCACTTATTAAATGCCATCAAGTCATATGCACAGGTAGAGGAATAAATTATCATTGAATGTATCCATAGGTAAGTGTGTTTATTACTGCAGTAAAATTCATTGATTTATATGCCTGCATGTGAAAATCATTAAGAGAATATACCAATAAGAAAACCTTAAGCTACAAAATTATAAGCAGGTTACCCCTCTTAAATCAGGATTTCAACTAATATAATGAAATTTCATTGGAAAACAATTACATTCGATAAGAGTTTAAATGCTGAAAAATACATACAAATGAAATAAACTAAATCTGATTTTATTATACTGTGGTTAGTATGTGGTAGATATTTTCTGTACTGGAAACTTTAGGGTAAAACAAACTCAAAGGTTAAAATAAATAATATATTTTTATTTTATTTTCTTTAGAGTGAAGAGTGAGTCCTTTGGTATTCAGCATAGCAAAAATGTTTGTTAATGAGGTGGATATTGGTAGCAGTCTGGAGAAATGCCTGTTTCAGTCAGACTATGGTAGGGATTGTAGTAGTCACAGAAATTAGGTCAATGTCAATATGTGTTTTCTCTGCTCTGAGCAGGGCAAAATATCAGTAGCAAATGACCTCTTAACTGCCTCTTCTCATATCACACATAGCTGGTTTCTACACAGTAATGTTCTTTTGTTCCATCTACTCTTTGTCGCCCTCTTTTGTTCATCACTGTCACCATTTCTTCTGCCACGAGCCCAGAGTTCTCAGATTTATATCCTTTTGACAAAGCTTGAGAATTTGTCTTGAACAGTGTTTTCAGCTAACATCAAATGTCTCTTTGTGGAAATTCTTTTGATTGGTCAAATTATTTTTTTCAGGTATTCCTTTCTTTTTCATTTTTTTTTATATGATAGAAGTTATGCAAAGAGCCTCCCTGAATTTTGGTATTTTTAGTCACAAATAAGTAGGCTCTGCACCTACAAACATTGTTTTGTTTTTGTTTTTTTGCAAGTTTCTGTCTTTTCTTCTTTTTATTTGAGGGTTGCCTTCTTTTCAGTTGGGAGAGAAGTATAGAAAGAGAACTTTAGAGAGAAAGACAGAGAGAAAGAAAGAGAGAAAGAAAGAGAGAAAGAAAGAGAGAAAGAAAGAGAGAAAGAAAGAAAGAGATAACGATTTTAAAGGAAAGTGCAAATGCCTTATTTTAATTTTAATTCTTTTTATTTTTGCTTATATATATTATTTTTTATTGGGATTCAGAATACAATTCAAGATTTACAAAATAAAACTGGTTTTAACCAGCTGATATAGATAGGATTTTCAGTGTAAACTAATATGCAAAACCTGATTTATAAGAATATGATTTTTAGTTTATTGTGTCTATCTTCAAAAAAATACTAACATGTTTTGGTGGATGTTGTATTTTATTATATAAACAAAATAATTTATTTATAAACTAATTCAAAAGATATAAGCCATAGAAACATGTTTCCTAAACACAATATCTCATATTTCATAATTTATATTTCATTATTTTACATGTTAATAAGTGCTCTTTGATATTCTATAAACTTAAACTTTTCTACTATTTTCAATTTTAAGATTATTTGCAGCAGTCTCTATTGCTTCTCAGAGATCTTTTTGACATGTTTTTTTTTTCCAATACTGATATACACCTCTTTTCATGATGGACCACAAGTTTTCTCCTAGATTAATATTTGGTGTCTTTGAAAGCTTTTTTTGGCAGAGTGAATAACAGTTGAAATTTCCCAGGCAACATGATGTGGAAATAGAGCTTGGAATATCTGATACTCACAAGGGTATATTAAAGGCAAGAGGGATAAAGAAAAGTATTGAGAACATACCTAATGAGCTTACATAAATGTTTGGCAGAATAAGGATTAGGAGAGAGAAAGAAATATTCTAAAAGGTACAAAAACAGGAAGTTATGGGAGCCATGATTGACCACATCTTGAAGGGATACAGCACATAGAAGATTATAATGATTGAAGACATTGATATAAAACAACAAAATCTATAATAGATAATTTATACGATTACAAGATATACTTAAAATAGGATTACCACCTCTTGTTTGCCAATGAACTTTGCCTAATGCTGCTAGGTGCCATATTATTCAGGACTATAAAAGAAAGGAGCATAAACTCTTTCTCTTTTGCTTCCTTAGGATATAATAGGTAAAAATATTGTCCAGCCTTCACACCCATGGTCAAGCTGCCTTTTGCCAAACCACGCACATACACTAAAATACAATGTCAATCATCATCTTCTGTCTCCTTGAATCTTGTTATTGTCCTCTCCATTTCTTTGATTTTCAGTAACCTAGTGGCTTTTATTTCCTTTCTCGGAGTATTAGATTGATAGACAGGTCTCACCAATTTACTGTTGAAACTGCTAGATGTAACATTAAGTCCTATTCTAATAATTTCTTCACTTGTACTTCTCAATAGCAGAACTCTTGTTGTCTCTTGCTTTTCTGTCAACTATGATCTTTAAAATCTTAAATGCAATGTCAGTCATCATCTTGTGACATCTTAGAGTTTGTTTTTCATTGTCTTTTCTCCTCAATAGTGCTTTCCCAGTTTCTTTCACTCACCCTTGCATCTTAGTGACTTAACTGCCTTGCTTGAGGTGAACTGATTAAAAAAAAAAGAAGATAAGAACAGACAAACTAATTCTATAATTTTTTCTTTTTTGGAGCCATTTACATGTAAATATTATTTTCTCTTTCTTCTTTGTGAGCAACGTTCTTCTTTATACAATAATATATGTATAAAAATCTTCCATATGGTAAATTCATTTATTTTGAAAGTCTCCAACTACCTCTGCAACATTGCTTTTAATTAAATCTTAACTTTTTTCAGTTGAAATTGGGAGGAAAAAGGTTTGGAGATTCTCGGGGATACCTTGCCTTCCTTGAGAATCAACATTCCCAATTCTAGTTTCTTATCTGAGCCTGAACACTGGTGGGAAATATGCAATGATCTAATCTACCATATGACATAAAAGGTATACTTATTTTATTTTTTTATAATGATGTTAATGCTGTACAAGACCCAAGAGCCTCTCAAGGTAAACGGTTGTAGGATAAGAGACACAATTAAGTGGGAAGGACAAACAGTTAACCCTGTACTTGAACAGGTTAAGATTGTAGTGATCGGAGAAGCATCTTCTTGGAAGTCAGTTTCACAAAGCAGCAGTTTGTGAGAAGTTAGCCTCATGAGGGGAATGTACATCTCAATAATGGGATGCAAATGAAATGTGGGTGGTTTGATACAATGTATATCTGGTAATATTTTTTTTAAAAATGCATAGTGGGTAATAGTTTTTCTTTAAACATTTATTGCTTGTAATCATTTTTTTTACAAATTATTTCTGGTATTAAAATCTATTTTTATACTTTCATAGTGTTTTGACCCCAGTTTGGGGGTTAACTTTTTTCCCATAGCTGGGACCCTAACAGGTGCTACCACCCCAGATCAGGGTGGGCATGGGAACACCAGCAATTAAGACGTGGTTCCATGCTACTCAAAACCTCCTGATCAAAGGCCTTGCTGTTGGACGTAGTATATCATCTTAACCAGGACACACAAAAGGCTTACAATGTTTCATCTGTGGGAAAGGGGGTTGTAAGATATAGGAGGTAAAATGTAAATTTCTCTAAAAAATTCATTATTAATTATGGTGATATAATGTCCATTTTTATAATAACTGTTATAATATGCTGTGATTGAATAAAAACAATGTAAACTGACTTGAAGTAACAAATCTTCTGATATAAAATGTGGCAATAATTTAACAAACCTTCAAAATCATTAATATTTTGGTATAAACATCAGGGAATAAAAGAGATATCCATAAACAGCTAACATTTACAGAAATAATTTAGCAATACAAGCAAAATCAATTTCATAGATCTTGAAATTTTTAGAATAACGGTGTTTCACAATTTTTGAAACAAAATGAACGAGCACAAATCAAGGACTACAAATTATAGAGTAATGTAAATTTATTGAAAGATAAAAGGATAACATTTTATGATCTGCAAACATTTAGTCTCAAACATGAATCAAAAGTGTCAAGGGGAGCCCAAGAGTACATGCTACAGATGTACACCATTCAGTTAAAGGCACTGTTGAATGCAAAGTCATTGATAACGAAATGGTGTGAAGATTGCTCTGGTAGATGTTGTCCTTGAGGAATCCCCCAGAGGAATAAATCTCAGGGGTTCAGGTCAGGCAAGTGAGGTACCCATTCCACTTCAGCTTTGTGGCTGATGAGTTACTCTCTAAACTTTTCAGAGAACCAAGCCATTGTAAAATTAGCAGTGTAAGGTGGGGCCCCATCCTGATTGAACTACTGTTCATCCTCATCAAGGTCCTCACACACCTTGAGCTCTCTCCATCTGAGAAGCCACTGTTTTGTTTCAACAATTATGAAACACCTTGTATTGCTGCAATATCTGAACTGGTGCTCTTTCTGTTCTTGATAAAACCCAATGTAACCATAAGTTCTCTGCTAACAGTTTCTTCTATTGCACTTCTCATTTGTGGAACTCTTCTGGCTTCTTGCTTCCTACTCAACTTTGATTTACAGAAATTTAAATCCAATATTAACCTCTATATTCTGTCTTCTTAATTCTTATTCTTTTATTACTCTCTCTCCATAATAGTATCCTCTAATGCTCAGTAATCCCTTGAATCTCAGTGGCTTTATTACCTTGCTTGTGGTAAAATGATTAAGAAAAAAAAATTATAAATTAAATCCAAGAAAGATTTAAGACATTTATCAGATTAATCTTGTGATTTCTTAAGTTAAAAATCAATAACTGAAGACACAAAAATTTAAATGTAATGGGTGTTTTATTTCAAGATTATATCTTTGTTTTAATTTAGTATCTTAACTTTCTTTTATGGTATAAATATTTATTATTTTTACAAATATCTATATGTTGAACAAAACTAAAAATTAGTAACCATTTGTAAGTATTTAACTTGTCCTGTGCATTTTATTTATCATTTTATCTACTAATAACTGAATAAGATATATTCTTTAGCAAATCAATATCCGCCAATATCCTTGAATTATTCAAACAAAATAAGAAAAAATATTTTGCCCAACATTACAAATATAATTTTACTCCAGTTATAAAAAAGATTTTTTCTTCTTTCATCTGTTTACTTAATTTATTTTTTCAAAATTTTATTAATAAATTTCAATAAAAATTATTACCCTAATAATATATATATATATATATATATATATATATATATATATATATATATATTAGGTTGGTGGAAAAATAATGACGCAATAATGTCGTTTTTTGACGTATTTTTTAACATCAAAAAACGACATTATTACGTCATTATTTTTGCACCAACATTATATATATATATATATATATATATATATATATATATATATATATTGATTGATTTATTTTAAATGAAGAAAATAACTGGCAAATCAATATCTGCTGATACACCATAAAATATAGCTGCATTTTTTAAATAAAATAAAGAAAATTTTCAATGTAGTCATTTTTTTTACTACTTGTTAAATATTACTTATTAATACAAATTTCTAGTGAATGTTTCACATCACTTTTGCAAGATGTTGGTAAAGGATTCCGAAAAGAAAATATAAAATCTGAACAAATAATACAATTAGATTTTTCTTATATGTATCATGTCTTTTCATATCTCTCCACGACTTCCTATCCTTTGTAACTGTAAGATTTGTCCTTTTATCATTCTTTCCAGTCACTGTTCTGCCATCTTATATGTAGAGAAAAGTAAATTTTCATCAATATATTGTTTTTATTAAATAAATCCATGTTTTTTAGATATAACTCATTTGTAGCTTTGTCTATTAGGCTTGTGCACTGAAACAATTACATACAAAAAAATTTAATAGTTAGAAATTTCAGATTATGCTTTCTTTGTGTGTGGATGTATGTGTATCTTACAGAAAATGATCAGAAATGGATGATATTAAATTAGAAATTAATGATTTAACAAAGAAAAGGAAAAAAAAAAAGATCTTTGCATAAAATAGCTTTAAGCCAAAGCATGATTATATGTAAAAAGAAATTAGTCATGAAAATTTAGGAGATCACTTTTGTTTTATTTCTTCTTTCTTGATAAGTTTCATATTGGTTTTCCCCTATAAATCTGACTTCAGAAATTTAATCTTAGTTAATTTCAGCCATTTTGTTTTTTATAAAAAAATGCTTTGTTTGCTTATAATTAATAATTCATGAAGAATTATTACCTATGGATGTTAACAGAGTGTATTGATGTTAAGTTAGAAAGGTATATTTTTCAATCATTTCACTCTAAACATAGTAAGAAAGCCACTAAGTTGCAAGGAGTTACTGGGTATGAGGAAAAACATGACAGAGAGAACAATAAAAGAACAGGAATTAAGAAGTCACAAAATACACTGCATTTAAATTTTTAACTGGGAAGCAAGGTGTGTGAGAGAAGAAATGGTAAGTATATAACTTACGGTTACATCTATCGATTTAATCTGTAAAATGATGAGAGCTTGCTGCCAATCTAGTACTGTACTTAAATTCATAAAGTCTAGGTACCATAGAGGAAAGTTGATCAGACTAATTATTATGAAAATATTTATAGAAAATTTATTTAAAAAAAAAAAAAAAAAAAAAAATGAATGGTGTAATATTCATAAGACAAGGTTTAGTTTTGTACAGGAATTCTATATTTATAAAAGAAAAAATTGTAGATTAATTTACCATGGTTATATATAACTGGCAGAAATACTTAAACAGAACTGACAAAGGTTCCAATAATAAGACAGCAAACAGACAAAGATAATACTAAGCAAACTATATGTATATATATATATATATATAAATATATATAATTATTATTATTATTAATACATTCAATGAACATTGGCGTGGACATGTGTAATCTTTCAATAGTAGTAATCATAAGTACAAGACTTCCTTATCCAAGTATTTTTCAAGTTTAAAGGAGAAAAACAAGACACCTACTGTTAAATGAAAATTAATTAAGAGTGCTCAAGCATGTAATTCTCTATATGCCCCTTGTTATTTATGTCTTAATGAAAAATTTGAAATCATTAGATTTAAGGACAAGAGCCATCTCTTAAATCAAAGAAATGAACTCACTGTAAACATAACTATAAGTTTAACTTATTATAGGGGTAGTAATATTTTTGATGATAAATCAATGTTGCAGTAAGTTTAGTATGTTATTACTTTATTATCTGATAATCCTCCTATCTATGTACATATATGTAGGTATACATATATTATGTTGTTTGTGTCTGCACATGTGTGTATATTTTTATTGATAGAATTATATACATGTCTGTGAATATATATATATATATATATATATATATATATATATATACATACATACACTGCGTGCCAAATTATTATTGAGATAACTTTTTTCTAATATTTCAAAACCCATCCAATCAATTCACACAAAATTTTCACACAATGTTGGCAACACTGACCTGCACAATCACTGAAATTTTTGTACTGATCTACGCAATGTAAACAAACTGGCACTGTATTTGTTATCAGCATGGTGATTTGAGCATGCCAAATTATTAGAAAGATTTTGTAAAATTCCCAGAATTGAGCGAACAAAACGTTTATTAATGTTGCACAGGAATGTTTATGATCAAAAGCAGCTAATAAATAAGATAATGAAACAAATAATAACAGATACAAACAAAGGCACAGTTTTAAACAAATTAATAGGGAATGTGCTTTCCCTGTTTTGAAATTACTCGACAATCCATAGAATTTGTTAATTGTAGGATGTCATCTGCTCTAATGCCACGAGATATGTCAAGAATTGCTTCCCACAACTCAGTGTTGCTCCTGAATTGTCATCCATTGGCATACAGTCTTCACTTCATGATGCTCCAAAGATTTTCGATTGGGTTCAAATCCGAACAATTTGCTAGCCACTTCATTTTTTGAGGTCCATCGAAGCCTGTTTCAAATATTCAGTAGTCTTGTGAGCAGCATGTGAGGGAGCATTATCTTGCATAAAATCAATGGCCCTTCTGAAGGTAACTCTTTGCCTTTTCATCCACGGTTCAAGATGCTCCTTCATAAATGCTATGTATGCATCAGCATTCATTTTGACGCCATCTGGTACTCTCCATGGGCCCACTAATGTTTTTCCAATGATACCACCCCAGATCATTATGCCTCCACTGTCTTATTGACATCTCAAATGATGATGGCGATTCTGTCCGTTTATTACCCAGCCTTTGCATCATCTATCTGGCCTATCAAGTGTTGCTCGAGTTTTGACTGTGAACAAAACTTTAGAGAAGTCAATCTTCATATTGTCCTCGGCCCATTTTAATCAATTTTGAATGTGATTTCTTGTCAACGGAGGCTTCGATACAGGTTTGACTGTTGTTGCTATTTCCCTCAGATACCAACACCAAGTACTTTTAGACACAGTAGGATCCCCAATGCTACTGAAAAGCTCTTGACTGGTAAGTCCAGGGTTATTCGTGGCCTCTCATTTAAATCTTGACATGAGACGACATGAAATAACCCTTGGCTTGCCTTTATCTGACCTTTTGCGTACTTGTGTAGGGTCGGCGGTGAACTTTTTCATTGTGTGATGACACCTACCTATCATTTTAGAAATTTCTAGGGTAGATTTACCTTTTGAGAGTTCTGAGGTGATAGTTTTCTTTTCAGCATCATTTAAACTGCTTTTACGGCACAACTTTTTACTAAATTCTTACACTTTTCTAATAATTTGGCATGCTCAAATCATCATGCTGATAACAAATATGGCGCCAGTTTGTTTATATTGTGCAGATCAGTACAATGTTGGGTGAAAATTTTGTGTGAATTGATTGGATGGTCTTTGAAATATTAGAAAAAAAGTTATTTCTATAATAATTTGGCATGCAGTGTATATATATATGTGTGTGTGTGTGTATGTGTATGTGTATATTTGTATTGGCATGTACTTGTATGTGTGTATATATTTATGCATGTGTATAGGTATATATATTTATATGTATAGCTGAATGTGTGTATGTTTGTGTGTATGTATATATATATATATATATATATATATATATATATATATGAATATGTTCGTACTTGTAGTTATATGTTTGGGTATATATGTTTCAATTAATAACTGTTATATATATGCTTGTTTATATATTATGTGCCTGTACGAGTGTGTAAGCTTATGTATGTATGTGCCTTATATATATATATATATATATATAATAAATTAACTGATTTAAAATATGGTTTTTTCACTACACTGTAATAACCATGTTTCAAAAACTGAAGCTAAAAACTTCAAATTTAATTACATAATTAAAAGCATTAGTTCCGTTCCATCTTCAAGCAAATATTACAATAACTTATTTTTAATTTTACTGAGTTTTAGACGCACATATAAATTCATAATTTCCTGTTTCCAAGGATACGGAGAAATCTAATCATTCATACAGGGGTGGTAACATGTTCATTTTTATTAACTATTGTTGTATCTATTATGAGTTGTGTTCAAAAAAGAGGTTAATTTTCGGGAGGGTAGGGGTGTATTTTTCAATGAATTCTGACATCCGTTAAATGCATGTCATCTGGGTTTTTTTTTTTATTAACGGCAAAAAGTTTTTGGGGATTTTTTTCTTACTTGTATACTTAAAGGTTCTTTTTTTTACATTTTATTTAACTACAATTTTAAAATATTTTTACCCTTAATTACTAATAGACTATATTTCTTTTTAAAAAAAGTAAATGTAATAGAATTACTTAAATTATTTAAAATTAGTTTTTCATATAAAATATATGTATGTATATTACCAGCTCCCATTTTTTTCATTTTATTTTTAAATATCATTTAAGGAAAATTTTTGACAATGATGGCAAAAAATAGCTATTTAATTTCTCTGATTCAGTAAATTTTTATTTTTTATAAACTTAGTAATATATAATTTCTCATGTATGCACAAAGGACATGGGTCATTTAATGACCTACATATTTTAGCTTTTCTTATTAATTTCCATTTTACTGTAGGTGTTGAATTGGATTCTTTTAAGTGCCAGAAATATTATGAAAGGGATGTCTGATTTCTGTATTTATTTACCCTAAATATATATATTTGGTAAATGTAATTAATACTGTTTAATTAAAAAAAACAGAGCATTTACTTAAATTATATCTATCAAAATAACATAGAAACTATATATTAAAATCATTGTCAGAATTAATCCATTTCATAATATATATATATATATATATATATATATATATATATGTGTGTGTGTGTGTGTGTAAAGCAACAGTAATGAAGCAAAAAGTTCACATACAAAAGGGATACAGATCACAGTATTCTGACTTCAAGACAAGAAAGAAGAAGAATAATATGGTGGATGACACCAAAAAAGTTGTCCATCTTATGAGCTAGGAAAAATCCCAGCATGCATCTGTAAGGTTTGCCTATATATTTGGGGAGACAAATGCTTTTGCAGTCATTCTAATATGATTGGAACTAACAAAAATAAAACTGTATGTTGCTTTGTAATGTTTAAAAAATGACATGCCATAATTTTAACTTTCCTGATCCATGTGATGAAACCAATCTTAAATTCATGAATATCTCCTGGGGATATCAAAAACCAAAAGTGATAAAAAGTGATATAGCCCATAATAACAAAAGTATCTCAGCATTAAAACATCATCATAGGATGGGAAACTTTCTAATATTAGTTTTATACTTATGACAATATTAGATGAAAAATCAACTTCTAATATTTCTAAGTAGAATTTTTATTTCTTTCCAATTTGCATGATTATTTTTTTCCTTTGACTCTGAAAAACAAAAAAGTTAATATATAGTTTTTTCATATTTAACATTTTTCTTTTCAGGATGAAAGGGAAAAAAAATATCTTCAAAGAATAGATGTTCAGCAACCAGAAAAAATTTTAAAAAAATCTCATCAAATTAGTTTTGATTTATTTTTACAATTTAGTATTTTGGTATATCTTTCCAAAATATTTCACTGAAATAATTATTTTTGTTTTTTGCTTGTTGGGGTAGGATACAAACACACGATTTAAGCAAGTTCCGCATTTATCAATTTAAAATGAAAATTAGACTTTGGTGATGTTCAAGAACTACACAGTAGCTAAATTTCTTTTAAGAATCCAAACTTTAAGAAATAAGAGTAATTTATAGAATTATCTTAAATTATATATTTTAGTAAATTCACAATTAGTTTCTTTACTCATATTATTTATCAATTCTTATTTCCTTTGAAAATCTTGCGATGATCATCTAAGGCATTCATGAGTTTGAGTATTTTCCAATTTTATTACATATTTTAATTTTTATAAATTTATACATTTTATTCATGAAGTCTTTTTTAAAGACCAGAAGGTCAGATATGGGGGTAGGATAAAAACAGATCAGAATAGGGGTGGTATATGAATAGATTGGGATAGATGAGAGAGAGGGGGGGATACGTGTACTAGGATAGATTTTGAGGGAGAAAATATAAACAAACTGGGATATATGGAGTTGGTGGGGGGGATGAACAGACATGGATAGATGGGTAGATATAAACAGAATAGATGAGGGTTGATATATGAGCAGGCCAGGATATATGGTTGGGGGGATATATGAACAGACTCGGATAAAATTTTGAGGGGATATGAACAGACCAGGATAGATTTTATGGGAGAGGATATGAACAGAAAAATGGTTACATTGCATGCAGGGTGCTATAGGAAGGGCTGGGGGTACTTCAGCTAACCCCCACATTTTGCTGAAACTGAAAATTAAACAGTTGACCATCATCTTGACCTAAGTCAATGACAATTCTAATGCATCATTTGTCTAAAATTATCACAGCCACTATTTTTTTAAAGTAAGTTATAAAGGGAGAGGATATGAACAGAAAAATGGTTACATTGCATGCAGGGTGCTATAGGAAGGGCTGGGGGTGCTTCAGCTGACCCCCACCTTTTGCTGAAACTGAAAATTAAACAGTTGACCATCATCTTGACCTAAGTCAATGACAATTCTAATGCATCATTTGTCTAAAATTATCTCAGCCACTATTTTTTTTAAGTAAGTTATAAAGGGAGAGGATATGAACAGAAAAATGGTTACATTGCATGCAGGGTGCTATAGGAAGGGCTGGGGGTGCTTCAGCTGACCCCCACATTTTGCTGAAACTGAAAATTAAACAGAAGACTATCATCTTGACCTAAGTCAATGACAATTCTAATGCATCATTTGTCTAAAATTATCACAGCCACTATTTTTTTTAAATAAGTTATAAAATGACATTTCCATTTTTTTAAAATATTAGATTCTAAAACTTTTATATGTTTTATATACAGAACAAGTTTGTACATGTCAATCCAGAAAAGTACAAAGGAAGAGAAAAAGGCATATTTAATATCAAAAGATATTCTAATGTTTGTTGTAAAACAATAGATAAAAAAAAAAATAAAAAAATAAAAATTTAAAAAAGATATTGTGAGGATCTGATTAAAAAAAAAAGACTCTTTAAAACTTAACCTCTGATTCACCCCACACCCCAACTTTTTTTAGTGGTAACGTGCCTGTTGGGACAGTAAATCTTTGCAGAAAGGGGAAAATAAAACATACGAACCTAATATACAAAGACCAGCATTTCATTTTTGCTGCCCATTGACTTCCTTGTCATCCAAGCAATGTGCTAATTAAATATCAGATTATGCAATTTTTAAAACAAAAAATTTGTTTTGTTTAATTTCAGTAATCATTATGTATATTACTGATTAGGAATGAAAGGAAATATTACTGATAGATAAATAGCTAAGTTTTCAAAATGTCATGATGGAAACTTTATATATTTGCTAGTGCAGATGTCATTAATCTTTTGGTCCTGTCACTTTGCAAAAACCACAAGAATGCATATCACAGAAAATGTAGAACAGAACTAAGATTCCAGGCTGAATAACAGAGAAAGAACATGAAATAGGCACATCAATACAAAATAGCTGTATTGAAAATCCGAGCCAATTACATAAAAACTGAGCTGCATTGGAGAAAGAAAATCTGTGATGCATAGTAAATAAGTAGAGATATACTGATGCTAAATTGGATGGAGTGGAATGCCTGCCATCTGGTGTGATGCCTTGATTGATTGATTTGTTTTTGTACAGCTTATCTACCTTTTGTAGGTTATTTAAAGCCATAAATTTATGAGAATTTTTTGTGAAGAACAGACTTGAAGCAACAGAAATGTGGTTCTACAGAAGGATGTTGAGGATACCATGGACTGAATATGTGAATAATAACTAAGATCTAGAGAGAATGGAAACAAAAAGAAAACTTATACTTCACATTAGAAAGAGAGAGCTGAATTTTTTAGAATACTTAATGAGGAAAGAGGGTTTGGAAAATCTGATACTAACAGGACAGACAAGAGGACCAGAGGAAAACACATAACATCCTTAGCTTGATTAAATGGATGGCAGAACGGAGTTTGAGAGAAATAACAAAAAGACAAAATTTATTAAGAACTAAAATGGACAGGAAATTATGAATAGCCATGATTGCCTATGTCCTGTGGGGTTATGGTATACGAAGAAGCAGATACGAGTCTCACTAATTAAACCAAAGCAAGGAGAGAAGAAGTGGAATCATACCTTTCCCTATGGTTATTTTCATATAAGTGAATATAACAAATCCAACTGAAATTGGAACTCGGCTCTCAAATTTCAAATTCTAGGCCATTAACCATTATGCCACCCACCCACCCAAAGTTTATAGCAGCTGGTATTCCCAAGCAGTCATCCATCTAAGTACTGACCAGACTCAACATTGCTTACCATACAAGAACTGGTGTTTCAGCAGGATATGGCTGTAGACTGTGTCAATCCTAGAATAAGTACAACTTGTCTCTCATGAGACAACTACTTATCCAGATTTAAATTAAGGATGCAAGAAGACCACAGTTTCATGTGTATTTTCGAGTATTGCTAGATTAGGAACACGTGTTGTTTATTCCTGCTAGAAGAAGGTCCAACTACAAGAAAATGCTGGACTCCAATTGAGTCCAACTGAAGATGTAAAGAAGACAAACAAGACCTATATATATATATATGTGTGTGTGTGTGTGTGTGTCAACAAATATATGTATTAAACAACAAGTTTACAAGTGACAAAGACATTAACATTTGTGTTTATGTGTGAACATAAAAAGTTTGTATTTTGGTGAATGTTCGTAAGTACGTGTATGTGTGTTTAATGTTCACAGCGTCTTCCCCTAGTGAACAATTAGGGAATCAAGGAGGAGCTAACTCTGACAAGGATTTCTTTTGAGGATTTCAAAAATTTTGTAAAAGATAAACGATGTCTTGAAATAGCTGCAACTTTAAGAATTTTAATCTCAAAACCACCTTCATTAATCATTTTTTTTTAAAAAGGCGAATATCAACCGGAAGTAAGTTCAATTGAGAGATACCAAGAAATTGAAACATTACTGAACTATAGAACACTTGACAGTATCTTGCCATTTAGATGTGAACTATCAAGAAAAGAAAGCTATCTCATTTAATGAAAAGATTGTAAAAAAAAACACCATGTTATATTAATTTTTAGGTTGAAGAATGTCACATGGTAATCTAGAAGTTGATAGAAACAAACAAACACAGTACAGATAGAAAAAAATCAGCACTGATTTAATGAGTGAAAATAACAGCCACCATGGCCACACCTGGTTTATATCTACACTCTACCACTGATATTGAGTATTCTTCCCTATAAATATAGAAAAATTTTAAGACGCTATCTATGTATGCAAACATACAAAACATTCCACTCTTCCATGGGGTGGTATATTACAATGGAATTCTATTTCAGATTCATCCCAAGCTATGTAAAATATTTCATCTTTTATCTATGTGTCCATTTCATTCTGTTTATCTATCTATTGCCGTATCCACCTTTCACAGTATGCTTTTATATATCTGTCAATCTCAGAGTATTCATGTCTATATATGTCACTATCCTACTTTCTCTATATCTAAAACTAGTTTGCTAACAGTCTTTTGAGTCATATCTAAAAAAAAATAGGGCATCTGGGTTGACAATCATCAATTCCAGTCTGGCAAAGTGATCAATTCTACCTACTTGTTCAAAGAATTTGATTTTCTTGTCTTCTTCCTTATCAGTACGTTCTCTAGAAAATGTTTCCATACTGCCTGTAATTTCCAGTCTATTTATTGCCGTTGACATGACGGCTTTTTCTCTTTATTTGTGCCATGTTTGTGTGTTTCTATAGCTCATCTATCCAACAATTGATTGATTGATGTCTGATATTTGGGAGAGTTCTTTTTAAGAATGGATCACTTGAAAAGCTAAGTTCGGACACATTAAACCAATTTTAGATAACAACCACCAAACCTTTCCCTCTATCAGAGATGGTGTTTTGCCAAATTTATGACCAAATTTATACATAGAAGGGATGCCTTTATCCATAAATTATATACATCATAATCATATAGAGAGATATGAGCAGAAAGAAAAGGATCAGATAGAGAATGAAAGAGAGAGAGAGAAAGACAGGCAGAAATAGAATGAAACATTGAGAGAGAGATAGACAGGTAGAAACTGAATGCGAGAAAGAGATAGATGGATCCAGACTGAGTTGTCATGCACTTGAGAAAGAAAAGAATGAAGTGACATTGATAGGTAGGGAGCATGAAGCAAAAGTACAAACCCATACAGCCCGAGACACATTGGGACAGAGAGCCAGAGACACATTGGGATAGAGAGCCCGAGACACATTGGGACAGAGAGCCCGATTTGAACAGTAATTATTTTGCATTCATCCATTTTTCATATACATCAGTATTATTAAGTATTAAATTAATTTTATCATAGTATGTGTTCCTACTGATAATAAGAAATACCACCTCTTTTGTTTGAAGAGATAATGTCGATTTCCTTATTTTTTGCTTGGCTTCTTAATGCATTTAATTTTCACTTCAGTAAATTTCTTTCATTGTTCATTTCTAGAGTGGCACTAATTATTCCTTGAATAAAGCCTTTGGTGAAGTCTGTCATTGTATCCATGATTTTTAACTATTGTATTAGTTGAGTCTCTTTTATGAATCCCAATACAGTTTTAAACAAAAACAAATAGTTTCCCCATTTGGTATTAGACAGCATTATATTTGATAGATTTTTTATCAGGTCTGGTCTTTCAATGTATTTCCATTTGGTATGTAGAGTGTTGAGTTTACATTTTAATTAGTTGATTTGATTGTTGCTTATATATTTTATGGTCTATTGCAAATGAGAATAAATGGGGAATGAATTATTTCTAATCTTGATATAATGTTCACAACTATAACTAAAAAGAATTTATCTAAGATTAACATAAAATTTACTCCAGCTACTTCTAAAACTTCAAAAGACTCCATACAGAACAAAATAATATGCTAAGACTTGAAGGAGGAATTTATTCTCTCACCTGTAACAAGGAATCTATAAGAGAAACCACAAGGAATTTCAGTATAAGATCATATAAGTACAAAGGGATCTTTTACAAAACAATACACTCTAATATGAGTCTAACCATAACATTGTTCATTTTTATCTAAGCTGTGCTGGATGAGAATAGTACAGATCTCAAGTTATATATATATATCTATCTATATATATATGTATTATACACACAAACACATGATGGCTGTCCACTCATTAAATAAGCAAGACCATCACTGACTTTTTAATGTAATTTGTTACCATTCATCATATGACCAGCAGTGATTCTTCAAACTACCAATACTTACATACTTTTCCACAGACATGGCTAACAAAGTTTTCTTGTCATGTTCAGAGATCCAATGCACCTTTAGGTGCCTTGTTAAGCCAGATCAATTTTTGCAGATTTTTCTGCATTCTTCACATGTGAGATGACTGATGTCAAGGAATGCCTCATAGTTGATGAATGGTCTGCCAGCATAGATATGCTGATGACTGGTTCAATCTGCATTTGACAGGCTCACTAACACTCGAGGGAGACAAACTGTGACATGTCTGGATTGATATTACCATCTCTACTCAAGATGCACTCTTTGTTTAAGACTAGGTATTTGCATTATCTTAGAAGTAATAGGATCTGCTATACAAGATCTTTCTTCTCCACCTACTTCTATCACAGGCTACCATCCCAAAGTTGAGATTATCACTTTACATACTGCTAGTGAATCCTTAACATAACTTTTGAACCATTTATTCTGCTCATCATATATATATATATATATATATATATATATGTAGATTCATACATTTCATTAAATAATATAGACAAGTGTTGTCTATTTATTTTATGTAAATTCTTTTTATAACATCTGATAAGCTTAATAACATTATCATTAAACCAAGAAAGAAAATCACAATATTGATACATAGTTTTTAATCCAATCTAAGCTTTCGGCTTACATAAGCCATTATGAAAGATGCCAGTTACTCCAGAGTCTGTCTATATTTCTGAGATGAGGTATTATGTACATTATTTACATTATTCGGACTATTGTCCTCATCTTTGTTGCCATATTTATCACGTTTCGGTCGTTGTATGCTCAGGTCTTCTTCTGGTGGTTGGAATGTTGAACTGAACCCTTTATTTCACTCACTGGTGTAGACTGTTCTAGTTCCACATGTCATGATTAATGGATGTTAGTTATCAGTTATCTCCTGTTAATTTTTCCTCTGAAAGTTCTCCACTGCCTTAGCCGGGTATTGAACTCACACTCTTTGGGTCCTGTCATTGGATCTAACCAACGCCTTTATCCACTGTGCCAGTGGATAAAGGCGGAGAACTTCTAACCACAAGAAGGCTGGAGTGTTCAAAGGCCGAAACATTGTGATAAATATGGCGACAAAGATGAGGACAATAGTCTGAATAATGTAAATAATGACCATTTTGTATATATTTAACATTTTAAATTATTAATTTTATTTTTAGAAATGAAACAGTAAAGAATATTCAGGGGACTGATGTGTGTGTTTGTGTATGAACAGATGGTTGTGTGTGTATGGACGAACGGATGGACGGACAGATTTGTCTGCATGGACAGACGGACGGATTTGTGCATTGTTAACCATGTTCCCCATAGTCTATGAATATAGAATACAGTGCAGTACGTAATCTGTTCAATGAAAAAATGTTAAAAATTAATAATCACGAGTCAGACACTCTACTGAATCCACCTATATTGCCGATACCACCAGCAGCTGTTCTGTAATTCTTCAGTCTTCGATATCAAAGGCTGCCATTGAATATTCAGGGAAAAAAAAAATGGCCACCTTTATACACATTGCTTTGAATATTTTGAGCCTTCTGATTGGTTAACCCTTCTATTGGTGAACTATAAAATGAGTCAGCTCATTTTGGTTGGCTCACTACTACCCCAAAAATTCCAACATGTGCATGGATGGACGGACGGATGTGTGTGCATGTGTATGAACAGATGGACGGACGGACAGATATGTATGCATGTGTATGGATGGATGTGCATGTGTATAGATGGCTGGATGTGAGCGTGTGGATGGATGGACATGTATGCAGATGAATGTGTGTTTGTGCATATGGATGATGCATGTATGTGTGGATGGATAGATAGGTGTGTGTGTGTGTATGTATTATTTATACACAATATTCTTTATGTATAAAAATGTATACATAAAAATACAATAAAAAGTAGACATGAACATGAAGGCCAGAGTGTACAATGGCCGAAACATTGTGATAAATATGGCAACAAAGATGAGGACAATAGTCCAAATAATGTAAATAATGTACATATTACCTCATCTCAGAAATATAGACAGATACAAAATGGTCACTTTCCAAATTTTTGAAAGATAAAACTTTTATTTACATTCAGACTATTGTCTTCATCTTTGTTGTTATCAGATTTCATCCATTTTACCCTCCAGCCTTCATCAGGTGTATATCAATTTGGGTAACCTACAGGATTAAACCTAGGGGATTAAAGCATTGGTTCATGAAATTGGTGATATAGTAATTGTGAGTTCAATCCCTGAGCTGGATAGTGTGTATTTGGACTCAGTGGAAACAGAATGAGAAATAACCAAGCAGTACTAAAAATAAGAACTAGATGAGATATTGCTAGATATGGACAGTGTAATGTGAATACCCATAGATTAAATAAAGTGCTCAGTTTGGAATTACCTGTAGGTTATCCAGATCAATATAAACCTTATGAAGGGCACAATTGCTGAAATGTAGTTATAGTAAAAACAAAGATGAGGACAATAGTCAATAGTGTAAATAATGACAAACTCCTCATCCCAGAAATTAAAACCTAAAACAAAGATTTTTTACATTTTCAGTGTATCATGATGAACAATCACAAATGTTGATACATTGCTGAAAGAGCTCCACCACAGAAAAAATCCATTTGTAATGTTATTAATACCTTTTTTAAGTGTTCACACAGACATATATATATATATATATATGAATGCATAAATATGATGCATGTGCACCTGCATAAAGCCATTTGACAAATTTGTTCCATCTGAAGACCATTGAGTGCTTACAGATCAATTCATGAATGCTTTTAGCAATTCAATTCATTTATCTATACTGCACTATGACAAATATTTTTCCTGAATGTAAAGATATGTTAAGTGTGTGTGTATATTAGACATAGAAATTACAAAAAAATACATTTATGTTTAGACATATAATCATGCAATCTCAATAAGTTCATTTCTAAATTTAATTGTCCATAATCAAAGTATATATTTTCATTTGTCATTAACTAAGACAAATATTTATAACCTTAAATCCACAATACCGTTCTTTATCTTCTCATATGCAACACTGACTAAACTCCCCATTGATCTCATTCTCTTCCTATCTATCTATTGATTTTGTTCTCTATGTAAGTCTGTTCATATCTATTGATCTATCAGTTTCCCTGTTACTATCTGTCTACCTATTTATCTTATTGTTATTATTTTTTCTATTGGCCATGTTTTATTTATATTTTCTTTATTTTTATTATACAACTCAAGGTCAAGTCCATAATCTAAAATATCAGCCCCAAACAGAAAAAAAAAGAAAGTGTGAAAAACTGATTTTTTCCTTCCTCCTCAGGAACATATATATATATATGTGTGTGTGTGTGTGTGTGCATGGTACTTAATGGAAAGTGCTCAGTATATGTGATAGAGCTAACATATTCATTTCCTTGTTAAGAGAACATTGCTACATATCTAAAGCTACAGTCTTGACACCAAAATAAATATATATATATGTGTGTGTGCTCGAACACATGGATGTGCATCTGCACCTAACCTCAGATTATTTATATAGGTTTGTCTGTACAAACTAAAAGGCATACACCTGTATGTATTTGTATCTATACATGTGAGAGTGTCATCCCAAGCAAACACAGAATTAAATTCACCTCTCCATCACACACAAATAAGCAAATGCAAAAAAAGCATAAATAGATTCACTTTTTAAAAAAGTGAACCAGTTTGTCTGATGATTGCAAAAGCATGAAACCCAGGGTCACAAACTGTGTGTGTGTGTGTGTGTGAATATATATATATATATATATATATATATATATTTTTATTGCATCTAGACATATGGTTCTGTTGTTAATATTTGGTTCTCTTATGTGGTACAATGTTGTAGAACTGCATCACAAATTTACAACTTGTGTCTGCTAGCCCACAACTGTTATCATCGTATAGCAATCTTCAATGTCAACATAACTGAATATAATCTTTGATGGTGAATATCTTTATTAAAACATCCATATAACCACTCTGAAGATGGCTCATGTGAGCTGAAAGCTTAGATCAAGGAACAGCATAATAAAAAATATCCAAATTTTGGACAATTTTTGTCTTTATTTTCTACAGAAACTAAAGCAAATATACAAAGTTTACAACGGCTCATGATCAAATATAATAGACATTCGTTGTCTGTTATATTTAACAATATATGTTTGAATATATATATATATATATATATATATATATATATATATATGAGAGTGAGACAGAACCTACCCAGAGAAGTGACTATGGTCTGATGTTTGATTGAATGTTTTTTTTTTATCAACCTTTTGCAGGCTATTTAAAGCCAGAGAAGATTTTTAAATAGCAAGAATGGAGATAATGATTTACTGATAAAAGTCCTACTATTTAATGTATACTTGTGGATAATAGAGGTTGTGTTAGACTTTTCCCAAATGCATTTGTGTATAAATGAATATAACAAACGCGGTTGAAATTCAAACTCAGCTCCCTAATTTCCAATTCTGAGCTGCTATCCATTATACCACCCACACATGTAAGTTTACAGCACCTGGTATACCCACTTAATGTGTGAAATTGACAGTTACTATGCAGTATTGATTCTTAAGTCTAAACTGCTTCTATCTGTAAAAGCTGTAATACTGATAATGAGCAGTCTTCCTCAACAAGTATAGCAAATTTTAAATGTGTATGTCTGTTTGTGTGTGTGATTTTATTATTTTTGCAATAATCTTTTACCCATACAAATTTATCAGTCATCAAAGGACGATTATTTATTTATAATATTTTTCCCGTTATTTCTGTATTCCATCATTAGTAAGTGATTTTAGTAACTCAATAGTTGTTCATCTTTATGTAAATAAAAATAATAGTTTAACGTTTGCTTTAATACCTGACTGCTAACAATCTCTTTTTCCTGATTTACCATATACAATTGATTGACTATTAAAACCATGCTGAAACCAATTTTAGGGACAAAATTGATAAATTTGGTTCCTAATCATTAAATTTTTTCTTAACACCAAAAGAACTTTGTTGGTACATAAAATGACTAAAACTAACTTGTAGAGCAGTGATACAAGTGCTGAAATCTTACTGATGTATACAGAGTATACTACTTCTAGAATTTCTTTCACTATAAATATAATAATCATTAGAGCGAACGATTTCCAATGTGTTTTATAAATCCCACCCATCATAGAGGTTATATAAACAGCTAGGGATAAAATGTCTTTTAGCGAATCAACATTCAAATGTAGAGAAGACAGATTCAGTTTATATATATATGTATATATATATATATATATATATATATATATATATATATATATATATATATATAGAGAGAGAGAGAGAGAGAGAGACAGACAGACAGACAGACAGATAAACACAGTGGAGTAATGGATAGTGGCTCAGATTGAGGAATTGGAGAGCCAAGTTCAAATTCCACTAGAGTTCATTACATTCACTTATGTTCTAATACCCTTAGGAAAATGATACCTTCTCCCCACCAGCTATGGATAAATAGCACGACAGAATGGGTCATATAGCATTGGATGGTAAACAGTCTAGGAGAAGGACAATTAAATTCAAAATCTGCAGAAGGTTGTTTGGGAAACTTGTGACATAATCTGCCCCAGTTCTCTATATTCACCTCTTCCAAAAAGTATGATTGGTTCTGCACAAAGCCTTCACCCGTATAATCAAATATGTGTGGGTAGACTGGCTGTTGAGTCTAAGAACTGAGCTACTTGATCGTCATACGTCATACGTCAAAAACAACAAAAGAGTCGCATATATATATATATATATATTTATATATATAATTTGCGATTTGTAAAATGTTGCCATTTTATATTTTTAATTTTACACATGTACATTGTTTCTTTTTTTTTATTTTGTTAACTACACAGTACAGTAGGGTCATTTGGGTACCATCCATGAGAAAAAAAAAGCAGCCTGATACAAATCACTCCACCATAAATTTGAAAATATAATGCTTTAGTGCTAGGTATTCCTGCCAGAAGATCCAATACAAATATTTCAGATTGTTTGGGTGTCAACCTGAGGACAGTGCAGATGATTCAGAAATTGTTTGATGAGTTTAATGATGATTACGAGGGTGTTTGGAGTGATCACTAGTGATGGTGACATTATACCTCTATTCCTCCTCCCACAGACTTGTTGCAAAAACACAGGCCTGTGGTATTTAGTCAGACATGCCTGCTAAAAATTTAAAAATAAAACTCAGCAATCTGGCGGATCAAAAGCAAAAATAACACAAAACCTGGAATTCAAATAAAATATGTCAAAATTTATTCTTAGCAAATTAACAATAGAAATCAGGAAAGGAAATTCAAATTGTTAAAGCTGAATAGAAAACAAACGTAAGCAGATTCAGAACTTGAAATCTAGTTATGAAATAATGTTCAAAATAGATTGAACAAAAAGTTTATATAATGCCACTGACAAGAAGACCATAATGATTAGTGATTTAGACAAAGTCAGTATTTGTCTACACAGAAGAAGGTTGATAGGATGATGTGTATACTACTAACCAGCATAGTTGAGTCACACAAAGCACAAACTAGAAATGTTGATAGACAGTAGAAAAATGCTGAATCAGTTGAGAATATGCCTATAGTAACCAGAACAGTGCATGTTCAAAAAGTAGGTAAACTCAGTGGATATGCACAAAAGTAATCATGAACAGTCGAGTCGATGTTCAAGGATGATAAACTGGGTTAGTAGACATGCACAGAAGAAGTCTAGACTAGTCAATGTTCAAAGATGACAAACTGAGTTAATAGACATGTGCAAAAGAAGTCTAGACATACCAAAGTTCGAAGATGATAAACTAAGTCAATAGACATGTGCAGGAGAAGTCTACACATGCTAACATTCAAAGATAATAAAATGAGTCAATAGACATGTGCAGGAGAAGTTTAGACATGCCAAAGTTTGAAGATGATAAACTCAGTCAACAGACATGTGCAGAAAAAGCTTTTAACAGTCTATGTTAGAAGGTGGAAAACTGGTCAGCAGATATGTGCAGGAAAAATCTAGAACAGTCTATTTTCAAAGAAATGTAAACTGTGTGTACAGGAAAGAAATATGTTCACCAATGATGATCGTTGGGCATAAAAAATGCTAATGTGCTTGAGTGAAGATTGGTATATGACCCACAGGATTGCTTTGGGGGTAAGATGCCAAAGAACTCAGAAGATTGGTATTGCAACAAGAAATAACTGCTGTGTAGTAGATACCAGAAATGGTTGTTTGTACACAGAAAATATTGAGGCTGCTGATGAATGCAGAAAATCCTGGAACAAATGGCCCATCGCAGTGGATGAAGGGATCATGGTCAAACGCTGAAGATCCTGGAACAAGATGTTGTGGCAGTTAGTGCAGGTACCATTGAGAAGCTCTGTTTACACTGGAATGAAAGGTTGAGTGCTGAGAATGCAGCATACCATTGATAAACTCTGGAGATACCAGAATGAGAGGTTGTGTACTCAGAGTGCCGGTGCCATTGAGAAGCACCAGAGACACCAGAATGAGAGGTCATGCATTGGGCCATGCAGTCAGGGGGAAGAAAATGAATTTGCCTTTGAAAGGACAAATGGTAATCGCATACCATGTGTAATCAGGGAAAAAGATAGTGTCTCAGTCCTGAAAATGATTCTTAAAGCACTGCAACAATAGATCACACTTGTAACCAGACAGTCTGTGGGCCACACATGTGTTTGGCTTATACAGCAGGACATAACAGAGATGACTTACTGCTAAAAACAGTGAATCAGACAGTAACATGGCAAAAAATAATGAGAACCCTAAAGATTCCTACCAAGAAAAAGGGAAGATGTCATCATACTGTTCCAAAGAACAGGGTCACTAAATAACCCAAAGCTCTCCTCTAGCTAAAAGTGCATCAAATGCATAAGCATGGTCACCGAATAGCATAGAGATAAAAACTTTCCTCTAACCTTAGACTCCCCACTGAATCAGAATGTGACACAAGGTCAGTTTGTTTTAACATAGGGACCCAAGTTTCTCCACTTCAGCCACTGGTCAAAAACTGATCATAGCTTGTCTAGACTAGTTATAGCTGAATATACCACTGCTACAGAACAGATGTTGTGAAACAAGTCTGAGGATTCTGTCCAGGCAGCTGGGGAGAGGACAGCCACCAGCATGGAACAGATTCTACAACACTAGCATCTCCTCCAACAGGAAAACTTATCCTCTAAAAGATTTTCTAAGCATCGCTTAAATATGGCACAAGGCCGAAAGTATGGGGCACTTATCCTCTAAAGATGTGATCTTTTTGGGCTGCTGATTTTATGGTATTAGGGGTATTACAATATACGAGTTTCATAATTTCTAGTCATCATAAAAAAATTATCAAATTAGTCAAGATTACAAACTATATTATGAAAAGGACAGGAGTAGCATTTATGGAATTATAATCAAATATCTTTAAAAATGTTGTAGTGAATTATTAAATTTAAATAACTGTTTAAGGTTGCATAGAAAAGGGTTTTACAGAAAAGGGACACTACAACAACAAGGGCAATGTCACAAGAAATAGACTGTCAGCCATAATAAAAATGAACAGACTGGCGGAACACTACAATAGACTCAACACTGAGGCCTACAACAAGTACTTTGAGGAGGTAGTGCTGCCCTGGGTCAAGAGGGTGGCTGCTGGAAGACCCTATGTCTGGCAAAAGGACTCTGAACCATGCCAAACAAGCTCCACACCACACAAGTCATACAATTTCTGTGACCACATCACCCCTTACATCTGGCCACCTAACTCCCCAAACTGCAACCCCCTTGATTATTGTGGGTGCAGTTGTGCAAGAGACCAACAAAAAATCCTTATAGCACCAGAGATGAACTGAAGGCAAGTATTATGGTGGCATTCACCAACCTAAATAAGGAGACCATCCAGAAGAGATACAGTTGATCATGAAGTCATCTGGTTAAAGATTTTATTGAATAAATTTACTCTTTCAAGATATTTTTGGGTAATTTTGGTATATCTGTTAAAATGCGATGTCAGTGTTATTTTCATTTTTGTGTAATTCAGAAGACAATTTATCCATTGCACCCTCTATATATAGCCTTAAAATCACAGGAGTATAGAACTTAAGTAGTGGTTCAAAATTTAACTCAGATCTGAAGCTGAAGCTATTTTGATAAGCTAGGGATAGACCACTATTTATTACTGTTTAGGTAGCTGCCTGCTTTTAGGTCCTTTCTTCATAGTTTAGGTTTCTTTTCCAAGTTTCCTTCTATCATTTTTGTTTCTTGATTTTGGCTTTATTTGTTCTAAGTATTTTATTTTTATTAACTTTTCTTTTGGTCACGTAGCAGGCTTTCTGTTGGTTGTACGAACCCGTTGGATTTATATACGTGTATGTGCATATATATATATATACATATATATTTCAATAAATTAAGCAAACTTCAAGTGCCTTATCTTGTAACTTCACATTCCTTAATTTATTGACTATAAATATTTATTTATTGAATATTATAGCTTTAGTCATCTATTGAGTGCTTTTTGGCAGAAGTTCTGCTAACATGAAAAAACTTAAAATTCTTGTAACTTTTATATATTTTCTCAGATGTATATATAAGTGAGCTGAAAAGTTCTCATAAAAACCACTACTCCAACACTTTTTCCCAGCAAATAAAACATTGCTTGCCTCTATTCTACTGCTATTTTCATGACAGATTTTGAAGCAAATTATACTCCTTAGTTCCACTAAGGAGTGTAGTTTCATTTAGTATAAAAATAAAAAGGAATGTAAGAGAAGGATATGTCTTCTCACCAGACTTATTCAACCTATACAGTGAGGAATTCTCAGAGAATTAGAAGTCCTACAAGGATTCATTATTGGTGGCCACAACTTTAACAATATAAGATATGCAGATGACACAGTGTTGATAGCAGACATAGAAAGGAAACTACAAGAATTCCTACAGAAAGTAGTGAAGGAAAGAGAGAAGAAAGGACTAAATACCAACTGCAAGAAGGTAGAATGCATGGTTGTTAGTAAAAGATACAGCCCAACATGCAAATTAAAAATTGGTGAAGCTAAAATCAATCAAGTATAATAATTTGAATATCTGGGAAGGGCTATTTACATTATTCAGACTAATGTCCTCATCTTTCTCACCATATTTATCACAAGTTCTCAACCGCCTTAACCAGGTTTTGAACTCATACTCTTTATCCACTGCACCATGTTTTTCTTGAGGATACATGGCTCAGTGGATAAAGGTGTTAGTTAGATCCAGTGACAGGACCCAAAGAATGTGAGTTCAATAAGCATGTGGTTAAAGTGGTGGAGAACTTGGTGAGGGGAATTAACAGGAGATAACTGACATCCATTAGACATGACACGTGGAACTAGAACAGTCTACCCCAGTGAGCGAAATAAAGGGTTCAGTTTGACATTCCAACCACTTGAAGAAGGCCAGAGCATACAACGGCCGAAATGTTGTGATAGATATGGCGACAAAGATGAGGACAATAGTCCGAACAATGTAAATAGTGTACATCTCAGAAATATAGACGGATCTGGGAAGGGTTTTAACAAAGGATGGAAAGTGTGAAAGGCTTATTGGGATAGCAAAAGATGCATTCAGAAAGCTAAGTAAAGTATTAATAATCAGGAAAATTTTGTTAGGAACAAACAAGAGTACTGAACTGTTACATAACAGTCTTCAGTGATGTGCAGAGTTTTGGTGATGCCTAAGGTCAATTACTTGATTGTATGCTCCTAGGACTTCAGTAGGGTGTGGCCTAATCTGGTCTTGTCAGAACATGGATTCATGTTCACACCAGCTTGTGGGACTGTAGGACACTTGTACAATTAAGTTAACAGAGACAATGTGAAATTTCAAAAATTAAATTTTTATTTCACTCTTTGATGAAATGCCCAGGGCTGTCACACACTGTGCCCCCTACCTTCTGCATGTGACTGATCCTCCTATATGGCAGTGAACACTGGACCATCTCCACACAGAGACTTGAAGCAACAGAAATGTGGTTCAACAGAAGGACGCTGAGGATACCATGGACCAAACATGTGAGAAACAACAAGGTTTTAGAGGAAATGAAGACAAAATGGATACTTAACATCAGAAAAAGATAGTTGAAAATTCTAAGGCACATATGGATGAAAGAGGGCTTGGAAAATTTGATACCGATAGGACAGATTGAAGGCAAGAGGGACAGAAAAAACTGCATAACCCACTTAACAAGCTTGAGTAAAGGCATGCTGGAACAAGGTTTAGGAGAATTAATAAAAAGACAAAATTTATTTTTAAAATTCCTTTACAAAGGACAGGAAATTGTGGAGAACCATGATCAGCAAAATCTGGAAAAGAAACAGCACAGAGAAGAAGAATCCAAGCAACTCTTGGAATTATGATGTAATCTATATTCAGTATATTTTAACCGTTATAAGTATTTTGGGGGACGCTTACCTGAAACTTATTTAAAACAGGAAAATTTCATTAGTAAAAAAAGGAGAGAATGCTCAACTATTATGCAATATCAGTTCTCCTATAGTGTTTGACAGTCTCCTCGAAGATGAATAAGAGACTTGAAAGATGCAATACTACAAAAAGATACTGAGAATATAATGACTGAACATGTGAGTAATGAGGGAGTTTTAAGGAGAATAAAAGCAAAAAGAAACTTAGATATAGTTGAAATTTCTGATACACATGAGGAAAGAGGTCTTAGAGAATTTGATACTCACAAGGCATATTGAGGGACAGAGAGAAATAGAAAATAAACTACCCAACAAGCTTGTGTAAATGGATGACAGAATAGGGAATGATATGGGTGCTTAAAAGACAGACCTCAAAAAGAGCTACAAAGGATAAGTTGTTATGGAGAGCCATGATCACCTATGTCCAGAAGGGTCATTGCGCATAAAACTTTAAAGATTATCTGTCAATATCTCTGAGATGAGATATTATGATTACTTAGATTATTTACATTATTCGGGCTGTTATCCTCTTCTTCATTGCCATAATCACAATGTTTCAGCCATTGTATGCTTCAGCCTTCTTCAGGTGATTAGAATTTCAAACTGAACCCTTTATTCCATTCAGTAGGGTAGATTGTTCTATATGCCATGTCACAGTTATTTCACTTTAACTCAAATCTCCAAGTTTTGATTAACTACTGTACCCTGGTATTGAACTCACAACTCTTTGGGTCAAGTCACTGACATCTAACCAAAGCCTTTATCCACTGGGCCATTGTCCTTGCATCTATGAATTTCTGGGACTTATAAACCTAAATAAGGGCCACAAACTTGGAGATTTGAGTTAAAGGAAACTTGGAGATTTGAGTTAAAGGAAAATAACTGAGACATACGAAAGAGGCATGGCATGTGGAACTAAAACAATCTACCCCCCATGGACAAAATAAAGTGTTCAGTTTCAAATTCCAATCACCTGAAGAAGGCCAGAGTGTACAATGGTCAAAACATTGTGAATATGGCAATGAAGATAAGGATAACAGTCCAATTAATGTAAATAATTTTTTTAAGATTACCTTTTTATACTTTATAAGGTCAGAAATTTTTTCCTGAAAAAGAAGGTTTTTATTTTTGATGAGCTTTTGGGAACATTATTCAAAATCATTATACATGAATTTACAATTTTAATACGTTTTTTTTCTGTATTTTTTAACTTCCATATTGATCACAAATTCCAACTTTTATATATTTTTCTCATTTTCTATATAGTCAGGGCTTTTTTTTTTTTTTTAATTTTCTTTCCTTCATAATTTTCTTCCATATTAGGTTATCTTTTTTCTCCTTCATTTATTTTCTTATTTTTTTAAAAATGATTTCCCTTCCATTTAACACTTTCTTTCATTGAAAGTCCTTTTCACTTTACTTTGATTACATTTTCTCATTCTTCATTATTTCTCTTTCTTTATAATTCCTGACCTCATCTTCCTTCATAATTTTTTTCTCTTTCCCTTTCCTAAAGCACCTACTCTTTTTATCTTTTAGTCTTATTTTATAGTTTTCTTTTCTCTTTTTCTCATTCACTTTCATTTCTTCTTGGACATGTCATGGGTCTTGGATAACAAAAGCAGATTAGCCTGTCATTGCCACAGAATTTCTTGGCATTGATCGGTGAATACAAGGAACCAAGAATCAGCTTCCAATCTCTGCCCACACATGAAAACTGAAGATTAAAACATAGCAGTGGGACAGCTTAGTATGCCAAGACTAATGTCATCTTAAAACAAGAAAAATGCTGCAGGAGAGAACTGCTATTCTTGGACAGTAATGTTAAAACCAAAGTAGACTAGATAGACTATAGCAAGAGCTAAACAAAAAAGTCTTATCTATAATCTCAAACAAAGCCAGTCAGGCATGACACACAATTCTTTTATTGCCTTCAAGATCTCTGATATGGTTTCTTATGGCCAAGAGCACAACATTTAGACATTCCTTTGAGGTTAATGATGAATAAGAGACAAAAATGTATGTTTAAGAACAAGGCTGATTTACAAACTTCAAGAAATGTGTATAATCTGTCGTCACTAAGGTAAGTTGATAAGAAATTTCCAGGAGATAATTTTAGAATTAAATGTAAAATATTTGAAAACTTTTTCTTCATCAGTGTAGAGAGAAAAAGAGACAGTGTAGCATTTGGCCATCCTATTTGTCAGTTTTCCTCCTTCATTAGACTTCCCTGTGGAGAAGAGAGACACAGCCTCACTACAGTAGGTATAGTTGCCATGGATTCTGTAACAGAAAGGTTCTAGATGATGATGTCAGGTTTAAGGGGTGATGCTGGATGGTAACCAATGTTAGGGAGCCTAGTTTACCCTGCTATTTAACCCATATTTATAAAGAGAAGTAATGGATTAATACCTTAGCCAATGCTATTTGCGTGAAAGTGAATGCAATGAACACAGCAGGAATTTGAACTTGGCATGCCAATTATTTGTTTGTTTAATGGTATATCATTGAGTGATTTAATGTTGAAATTTAATTTTCTTGGTTGCTTGAGTATTTTTTTTTCTATTTACAAAAATCTATTGCCTGTAATTCTTTTTTATTTTACAAAAATCTCTTACTGGTAATTTATTTTTTTATATTTTTTCAAAGTGGATTTTAAGTAAATCATTGAATATGCTGAATGAGTAAGGTATTTGGAGAAGGAGATTTTCAGCCGTTTGACAGTTTATATTTGGTTCACCATGTTATAACAATGAATTCAAGATAATCTCAAAGCTGAATCAGAACAAACTGCACCATGTTCCATTAACAAATCCACAGTTCAATAGTTTAGAAATTTTGCAGCCCTCAGGTTCTCCTACCCTGCCACCCCAAAGTCAAAAATTAGGTATTCATTCACTGCTGGGCAGTCACCTTTTGGATAGATACGTGAGATAATATATAAATTTTTATATATCAACAACAATATTTTTGGAAAAAACGTATGGCAAAGTGGAAAAGAAGTTTTTGTGAAATGTTTCATCCTTTAGGACTTGAGACTAAATTTGTTATGCTGATCTAACTAGATATGCACATGAACAAGGGATGCTGAGAATTTTAAATTAAAATTTTTTTAGAGGTGCTGGGGTATATAATCTATCTGATTTCATTTAGATTCTTTTTCTTATCATTTCCATTACTTTTATTATTAGATATCCCACACTGTGATAATAGATGTTAGTTCCAATCCAAGTAAGGATGATGGCAAAATACGTTACCCTCCCCAATTTATAGGCAGAAGCACACAAATGCATGCTGGGATTTCTTCCTAGCCAATAAAATAGACCTGTTCTCAGTTTCATCTGATTCAGTCCCAGTCTGTCTTGTGAAATGAGCATGCTATGTTCACTTGTCTGAACTTGATATTGTGTGTCAGCCCCAATTCTTAGTTTGTGAACTTTTTACCTTATTACTGTTAATTTGCCTTGCATATATTGTTTGCTTGCTTTATATTATTTTTTACCCTGTTCTTTTTTTTCTATTTCTTGTTATTGTTTTATTGCAAACTTTGTCAATTCTGTTTGTTGGACATTTCCGTCATTTATTTCACATTTAACCATGGCCACTCACTCTACAATAGAAGATCTGCTAGGAATGGTAAAATGTGGTTGGCTTCGGGTCAGTTTGGCTTTATCTGAATTATGTCTATAGACAGTCTTTTAAGAGTGATCTGCTGCTTGAACTATTAATGAAACTCATTACTGTAACAAAGAGTAATTTCTAATTCCTGCGTTTGGGATAAAACAAAGATTAGTTTCTTCATGAAAAGGTCAGAAATCTCTTTATCACTGGTTTCTCTTCATTAAATAATGATATTTAAATATTCAAAGCACTTAATAAAACTTTCTGTGTTGTTTATCTGATTGGCTAATTAGATTGCCATCAAAAAAATTGATTGGTCATGTGACACATAAGCTGAGATGAAGCTCAAATCATTGTGTAGAATTTTATCAGCAGAGAGCAGCACATGACAAATTAAGTTTGGATCTTCTCACTAAATCTTATGGCAATTTGGTATTCTTGGTCTACTGTTCAGAATCCCAACAAAGTCAATGTAAGAATAATTAACAATTAGTTTAATCATACACCATTAATTTCTAAAGTGACTAAAAATGGATACTAGGATATAGGCTAGATGAAGAGTCCTGAGAATAGTATTTGTTTAAAACCTCACATTTTGTTCAATTTTTTTTTAGAAACTATTTAGTTTCTAAAAATTGAACCAAATTTTCTGTGAATGAAACTGACTGTATCCAGTCAGCCAACACTAGATTTAGGTTTTACAAATTCTCATTAATCTTAAGAAAGAATTCTTGGACAGTGTCATCCAGTCTTAGGAAATTAAAGCTTAAACTCTTAATGATGAACAGAATCAATATAAATTTGGTGAAAATTGCAAAATATAAAATCTATATATGCTCCAGTCATTTTCTTGAAATGATACATTTTCTGCAAAAAAGACAACATTGACATTTGGTCCAACAACAGGTTTTATTTTAAAATCTAATATACATTCACTGATTCTGATTAATGTTCTCATTTTGGTTGTGATTGTCACAACATTTCAACTGTTATATCTTCTGGTCTGTTACATATGGTGTGAACACAGTGAAAATTTTGAACCAAATGCTTCATCCAGTTCCTAATGCTTTTCAGTGTCATTCTTTTTCACTATACTAAAATTTGCCAAATACAAAACTTGAGAACTGCTCAAGGTAAAAGGCAAATCTACCTTAAAAATGGTAATGATGAATGAGGTGTGATCAATAAAAGAGGGTGTGGGTGGTGAAGATTTTGAGAAGAAGAATACTTAACATTTTGCAGCTTTCCCTAAAGATACATGGGTCAGTGGATAAAAGTGTTGGTTGAAGTAATCCAGTGAGTTGACCTAAAGAGTTGTGAGTTCAATACCTGGTTACAGCAGAGGTTAAAAAAAAAACTTGGAGTTCAGTTACTAAAGGGAAATAAATGGAACCAGATATATCCAAAAATAGCAAGGCACATGGAAGTAGAATGAATCTATCGCCGTGGAATAAATAAAGGGTTTGGTTTGAAATTCCAGCATATATCACCTGAAGAATGCCGGAGCATACAACAGCCATAATGTTGTGAATATGACAATAAAGAAGAGGACAATGGTCTAAACAGGGTAAATAGTGTAGATAGTTACAATTCCACATCTCAGAAATATAAACAAATGTTGCCTTTTTGCCTTTAGATTGTAGTTTTCAGAAAGGCACTCACATCGGAGTCTGTGCCAGAAAATGACAGTTCTTAGGAAAAAGGTATCTGAGTGGAACTTTCTTCATTCATTTAGTACATAAAAAAATAAGAGGGATGAATGTTGCATACTGTGTGCAAGCAGTAAAGGTCTGCACTATTGGAACTAATGAATAGAATGCTCATCTGCTCATTTTTCATGGAAAAAGTGACAGTAGTAACAAGCTTGCAGTATTGCATCTGTGGGAAAGAGGTTGCAGAGTGGAAAATAATGGATCAACCACAAGACCACATAAAAGATTTTGAATGCAATTGAGGATGGAAAGTTGGATTGAGCTAACAAATATGGCAGCAATACTCTATTTTTGGTCTGACTCTTGTAAAAGATTGTGTCCAAAAAAGAAAACACTTCTTTGAATACAAAAAATTGAATAAAAACCTTAATTGCAGTACCTTGTCTATTGTCTTTAATGAAACATATATAAATGAAGGATTGCTGCCTATATATATATATACTGTAATTTCTTTGCTTCAAAAACAAAGTATTTTTTTTACTTATTTAATTTTTTTATAAAAAGTTTGGAGCTATGACAAGAAATACAAAAGAAAAGAAACAGTTTGAGCCATATTTGTTTTACTTTGTTGATCTGCTTCATTGTTTGTCTTGTTTACTTTAACATTTCGAACAATCTCTTTGCATAGTAATTTCTTTTTAACCTGTTTAGACTTGGGCAGCTGTCACCCCCAGAAGAAGGATATTCTTATTTTCTACAAGACTTTTTCCTACAGTTCACCGAAACGTTTATCCCAAAAGGATATTTATCCTGATATTACATGGAACAAAAAGAAAAGAAAAAGTCATTAGTATCATATCTTCTAGCATGAGCATGCACACACATATGCATGTAATGCATATACAACAGCTGCATGCAATCATGTCCTGCATTGGAAGCATACCAAATGAACTTTTCATTCTTTCACCATGGCAACAAGACTATCTACATTTTGTAGCTTTTCAATGTTTTGTAAAGTTGGCAAAACTGATTTATCTTATTTTTAATATTTTTTGAAAATTCATTTTTCTTTCTTTTACTTCACTCAGAAAATCTCTTTTCTATTTTGGGAGATAAGCTCCATTTTTATTCTTTTTGAAGAAGTGAATTTCCCTATACTTAGATTTTTTGCTATGTGTGTGTAAACTATATATTACACATTGAGTGTTGGTGCTAATGAAATATTGTTCGATGTATAAAACAGAGCTAAAATTTATATTAATAACTAGCAGTGAAACCCGCCTTTGCCCGGGTCTTTTATTACCGTGAATTTTTGCCATTCAGTCGGAACAGTTTAAGTTTAAAGTCAGCCCACCTGAAAATCAACATTAATAAAAACAATTGTGTGCAACTGAGGCACATCCCCAAATGGGGGGGGTAATTTGAATGGGAGTAACCTTGAAAAGGGCCATTTTTGCATTTTCAATCTTGTTTCAGCCTCATGCACAGTAGCAGTTGAAGAGGTGTTTCTCCTCAGCTGTTGAGTCCTTTGATCAGCAGTTTTAGCCTCGCATGCAGAAGTGTTCAGGTATGCTCTTCTGGAAAGCCGATGGCTACATTTATTCAGTGGCTAATTGAAGCATTCCAATAGGCGTTTTGAGACAGGTGAACTGAACATTCTAAAGACGATTCATTATCTGTTATTCACATGGCAGACATGGCGGCAGCGGTTTTGAAACCTAGAGAAGTTCTTTTCTTTGGCAGCAAGTCTTAGGCAAGTATGAATTGTCAAATGGAATGCGTGGGCAAATACCAAAAGAGAATGCTGTAAAGCTACAGGGATCACTAAGCTTGAATAACTTTAGGAAAATTTGGAAAAATAAATGTTGAGTAATAAAAAAGCAAGCTTACTTATTACTACAGTGAATGCAATGCAAAAACTGGCAAAACAATATAAAAGTTTGAATTGAGAATGGCTATAAACAACAATGAAAGCATCACCTTAAAACTGTAGTAGCAGACTTTATACAATGGAAAAGGTAACCTCACTTGAGAGAGATTGATGCTTGACCAAGAGAAGGGGAATGTGTAAGCAGAGCTAGACATACGTAAGTAGAAGCGGAATTGCAGAATTAAGTGGTAGCAGTGAGCTTAGAACAGCATAGACAATCAGTATGATATGGCAACATTTAATTGGACATTTAAAGGGGCTTCATACAACCAATGGGCAACTTGAACAGGTGTTGTGTTCCGTAGGTCATGCATATGAATGTGCAGCAGCACATGACATGGCGAGTGTTGAAGGGGAACACATGCACACTGCTGCACATGCTAATTATCAAGGTCAACAGCAACCAATGGGCAACATATGGAGGTGTGAATCACACCCACGCAGCATGAGCTAGGATTAGAAGGTTATATGTGAAAAAGTAAATTAAATTTTGCCTTTGATTTCTGCGTAAAGTGTAAAAAAACAGTTTTTGTCAATTTTTCACCTTCAAGGTTGTAATTTTTTCCAGACAATTTGGACTCAAAACCGGCACTGAAGAATTATCTATCAAGCAAAAAAATTTAATCGAAATCAGATGAAAACTGGAAATACATAAACAACATCCGAACTCACACACACATCTTGAGAATTATAGATACAGCTAAATATACATTTTTCATATTCACAAGTCGCAAAACTCCAAGTTTTATGCATGAGGCAATCATCAGGTGCTGACTGATATTTTTTATGCATTTCACAAATTCCAAGACATGTATATAATGTAAATAAATAATTCCCTCTGCATTGTTCAATATATATCTTTATATATCCATGTATATTAAATTTTCCTTTCATGATGATATAAAACTATTCAATTCTTTACATATGCAACTATAACTACATTCAACATTGTGGATGTGTGTACACATAAATATAAAAACAAATTACATATGTTATAAATATTGAGAGATATGACTGTATATATGCATATGTACATATTTGTGTTTAGCATATATATATATATATATATATATATATACTGGTCTAATATTGCACTTAAGAAAGCGCAATAGCACCTGCTAGCATGCCTAAGTGTAAAACAAAAGGCACCATCCAATGATGACCCTCATTTATCGTTCACAATAGGAGAGTCTACTATATATATATATATATATATATATATATATATATATATATATATAGAGAGAGAGAGAGAGAGAGAGAGAGAGAGAGAGAGCACAGCATGGTGGATCAATAAGTTTGGAACTTGGTATCTAGTCATCTGCTGAATTTTCATTTGAAATTTTCATTGTATAATGCCTGATTGATGTAATTACTTTTCAACACTGAATTAAGGGCATTAACAAGAAAGATTTGAAAAATATTTTTCATGAGACGTTAAAAGTCAGTTTTCAGACATACCTGTGTCCTTTCTCAGTGGGATGAGAAATAAAAAAAAATGAAGTGGGATTTTTTTTTTTTTTTAATGTGTTATATTCCTGATGAAATCTAATAGTTTTGAATAAGTTGTTTGCCACAATTAAGGTTATGGAGGGTTTGTAGAAGGATTTTTGTGGAAACTATATTCATTTAGTATGTCTAAATTCCTTTTAAACCTAGAATATATGAATTTACTTTAAAAATGTATTTTAACTCAAACTATTGGCACTCTTGTTGACATTCAAATGAAAATGCTAAAAGAATGCATCTAACATTATCGATGATGTGGTTCACTTGGTTGACATGTGCAACTACTATATTTACTCTCATATATATATATATATATATATATATATATATACACATACCAATTAACATATTTGATTGGATCACATTGGATGAGGGGTACTGAAAAGTTCTTGGCTCAAACAAGAAACTGTCAAACTTATGTTTGATCATTTTGATAGATTTTGTTATGTGAACTAGGGCCAAATAGTTGTCAGCATCCCCTTTTGTGTACACACATGATTCAGCTTAATTTTGTATTTATGTGCATATATATATATATATATATATATATATATATTTATTGTGTGTGTGTATCTGCTTATTCCCACCTGTTGTTACATAAGATGGTGCATTGCGTTAGACAAGTGTCTTCCCTGTATTTAGTGTACTTATTTCTCTTTCTTTATATGATTATACATGCAAGGATATCTCTATTTTAAACACATTCTTTTGTGAGTACGTATATTGAATACATTTATTCAACTATAGTTCTCTACACATATATTTAGGATGATATAGTCAATCCATGATACTAGCAAGAGGATAAGCCCCGAATCTTAGCTTTAAAAAAATAAATGTTGAGTCTAAAAACAAAACAAAAAAAATGGAGAAAAAAATTCAGGCAAATGATATTTTCTATAAAAAAATTTTTTTAAATTCAAGAACCAAAGTAATAACTTAAGTTTCAAGTTTTTCTCTTTATAAAGATGAATTCTCAGATTGTTTGCAAAGAAAAAATATTTTTCCTCAAAAGATGTCCAGAATCAAAAACCTAGAGTTGAATTTGATATAAATTCAAGGTGCTCAATTATTTCTCTATTTTTTTTAAATATCAAACCTATTTTTTAAATAAATGCATTTAAGTAGAGGTAAGGGCTTTATAATCAGCTGCATTCTTTTACTAAGCCATTTTAACCTTCTTAAATGTATTGCTGCAATTCCCAAATATTTTTGGTTGCAGTTATAAATGAGAAAGTAATGAGCAAGTGATCAGAAATTCTATAAAACACAAGTTGTCATCTTTAGCCAAAAACTTACAGCTTTTCCAAGATTATTTGGTGGGGGTTATCAAAATCTTAAAAAAAAAACGAAAAATTAAAAAAAAATTGATGCTGTTTTGATTTCAGAGAAAATAACTTACCACTTTTTAAATAAGCTTATGAAGCAAACTCATGGTATTGAAGTTCTTAAATTCTTGCTTGACAAGCATTTCCAAGGTGAACTTACGATTTCTATAAATATTTTGTGATAATTTCTTCTGTGATAAGCAATATGGCTTTCACTTCTCTAGATTAACTACTGATGTATTAATGATTATTGCTGAAAGAGTCTATCATGCTCTATATAAGAATGGCGAAGCTATTGCTTTGGATGTATCAAAGGTAATTGAGAGGGTTTGGCATACTTGTTTTCTTCACAAGGTTATGGTATTTCTGGACAAATTTTTGAAATGATTCACTCTTCCTTATCAAATTACAAAATGAAAGCCGTCTTGAATGGCCACTCTTCTAGATCTTTTTGCCTTAATGCAGGCGTCACCACAGTGCTCTATCCTGTGTTGTTCCTAATTTTCATCAACAACCTTCCCGATGTCATCAATTCTCAACTCTGTATCTGTGTTGATGACAATTTTTTCTTTTCCAGATAAGTCTGATCTTCAAAAATTTAAATGCAATGTCAATTATATTCCCTCTTAATTCCTGATATTTTTTTTATTGTTCTCTCACCTTAATTTTATTTGTTTTTCCTTGTAGTCAGTAACACTCAGTAACCCCCTTGTGTCTTAGTGGCTTTATTGTCCTACTTGGGGCAAAATGATTAAAAAGAAATGAACAAACTTCATTGATTATGATCTTTATACATGCAAAGTTTTCCTTTTTGCTCTTAGAAAAATCAGGTTTATTTATCAGCAAAATATTAACAATTTCTACTTCATTACTGGACACAATCTTAACATAAGTTAAGCAGATGACACTTAACAGCAGACCGAAATTATTGCTGCAATGTTTATATTTTTTGCATGGAGAATTAAAATTATATTTTCAGTATAAAACACATGTTAATTTTCCATATAATATTGTACAAATTTTGTCCGGAAAATATCCAGCCACCTTTATAATAACAATAATAATAAAAAAAAATTTCCAAGGCCTTATTTACCTTCAGACTCCTTCCTCCTGAAACCTCACACACTTATCTCCCTATTTCCCTCTCAACAATTTCCAGAAGTCTCTGCAAAATTCACTTTTGTGATGGCCATTAGTAAATACTAAACATTTCAAATAACTTGATCAGTTCTAACCAATTTCATAGAGGAGGTAAGGAAATTGAATATAAAATTGGCTGTACTTGGAGTAGTTTGGTACCAAGCTGCTCTCATTTAATCACCTGACAGAAACTTTTCTGTGTGCCATCAGCAGACACTGGGGAGCAACACAGTGCACTTTCTTGGTCTCACATTTTTCACTGACTTGAAGTCGAGTGACTGTACTTAATCAATAGCTGCATCCACTGCAAGGAAAGTTGGCTCACTGTATCATGCACATCTACAAATCTACCATCCATCCATGCATTTAATACTACTGCCACATCTATGGTGTTCCTGCTACTCATTTTGAGGTTCTTGACATCTTGACTTCAGTTATTTTCTTACTGACATGACATGGCTTCCCTCTGTCTTTTCTACAAATATTTTCATGGCAACTGCTCTGACAAGTTTTTTTCCTGGTACCCTGACTACATGAATTTAAGCATGCTACTAGATTGGCATCTAGATTGCCACCCTTTTACTGTGGAAATAGTTAAATATAACCACCACTTCTACTCCAACAGTTTTTTTTCTCACACTTCCCACCTGTGGAACTCCCTTCCATTTATTTGCTTCCCTGAAAACTACAATCTTCAAAAATTTAAATGCAACATCAATCGCCATCTTCTATCTGCTTAAATACTGTTCATCTTTTGTCCTTTCCTCAATCCTCCCTATACTCAATCTTTTCTCTTGCTTTCACTCTGTAACTCCCCTGCATTCTAGTGACTTTCCCACCTTGGGTGAAATGATAAAAAAAAGTTCAGAAATATCTAAACTCTCAGCTGTATACAATGGATTTCTCAGATAAATGGTTAAAAATGGCTTGGAGTGAATGAAGACTGTGAGTCTTTGTGAGGATCATTCTTTGTTGAACCTCATAGACTGATGCCATAGAAATACAATGAATTTAATAGATTACAGAAACAATATTAGTTGAGGACTTTCAACAGCAGCAACAACTAAAATGAATATTACATGTAATCAAAAGGAAAATAATAACAATCAAGATGATGTTCCATAAAAAAAAGCCCCCACCTATATTGGAATAGTGACTTTGAGAAACCCATTTTCCAAATTTTAACCAAAAGCAGCATTGGCTGCTTTGTCAATGGATGCAGAATTTTTCTTTATATGATTAAGATGATAAGAACAGATATTACATTTTGATGTCAACCCAATGATCAAGGCATGAAGAAAAACCTTACTCAAGTAAAACTGGCTATTAGTCAATGGATGTAGAATGTTTTCACATTTTTTTTTTTAAGGAAATCACTCCAAGCAAGGCTGAATGTGCCACTAGCATGCAGAGGGTTACAGAGAGTAAGAGTAAAGAAGAGTTTTTGAGAAAAGGATAAAGAGAAGGACAGGGATCAAGGTCAAGGCATCAGAAGATGTTGATTGACATTACATTTGAATATTTGAAGATTATAGCTATCAGGGAAGCAAGTGATAGGAAGGGAGTTCCACTGATGGGAGGTGGAGTAGAAGAGATGGCTACATTTAATGTTATTATTAACATGGGTGGTTAGGAGAATATCTACTATACTTTGATTCCAACACAATGGTCAGAGAGTCAAGATAAGTATAACTCAAATAGCATCAGCTACTTGGTCATTGTATGACAAGTGTTTCCTTATGAGGAATTGGTTAATAGTAACATTACCATCAACTGTCCTGTCATATTTTCCTTAGTAGCATTAACAATCTTCTGAAAGCTCCCACCTTTTGATGTAAATTTTAATTTTGGAAAAATCCAAAAGTCAATACAGTTTTAACCTCTTCAAGTCTAAGGTCAACAATTATCTATATTACTGTAGATTAAATAAGTCTATTGCTCTCCCAACTGTCACTTGTATAAATCACAATATCGCTGGTTCAATTCACCGTCCTCGCTTTCTTCACACGTCACTATGTATAGCCAACGTTTCTGTCCCCTTTTTAACAGCTCCAGCACTCTTTTATCAGGCGTTCTTCGCTGTTATTCTTGGTTACACAGGCAAATTTCCTCCTCCATTTCGACCAATCAGCACACGACTTGCTATTGGTGGAAGCATTCCAAACTGTACAAAAAAAACCTCATTCTTGCACATACTGCTAGAATGGCTGGACGGGAGAGTAATGCCATTTTCACAAAGCAAACTTGCTGATGCCATGTGCTGCACGTTAAGGTAAGACCCATATTTTCCTATACACCAGATGTAAGCCACTCTGGCTCACTTGCTTCTACGGGGCTGTTCACCACACTCCCCCCTGATCTCATGATCACAAAACATACAGTCGCGAGCAAGTCGTTTTTGCCGGGTACTTCGTCGAGGGACAACACAAGCTTCATCTTCAGATGAACTGTCATCAGGGGAGCTAGCAGGATGTACCATATTAGTATTTTGGACGCTAACAGTTGGGGAGTCATCTTCCCCATTTGTGTCGTATATAACAGATTCAGTATCAAGGGAATGATCAGTGTCTCCTAACAGGGTTGATCTCAAATTTACTAACCACTCACTCTCTTCAGAATCGCTGTCCTGTGTATCTGTCGGGACCGTTCCCATAAAGGGACGCAAGTCCTTCACATGACGTGGAACTCCATCAATGTGCACTGACTGTGGGCTATTAACCTGAGTCACGTGACCCATTCTAAATTTAGTCATGCACCTCCCATGTGGAGTTTTCACCCAAACGACGTCTTCCACTTCATATGCTCCTTGAATATTCTGCGATTCAATGGGGGACATAGCCTCGATGCCCCATACATGGGTATGGTACCTATAAAGTGCATCAGCTGGTCCAGTGCTAGGCGAATGATTATCTTTAGGTGTAACGTTATACCAGTAAACCGCCTCTGGTATAGAGCACTGCTTTCTAGCTGCAATGGTTTTGATGCTTCAGTGACTTCTTTCTACTATACCATTCCTGGCAGGTGCATAGGCACACTGGAATCGCAACCGTACGCCCCAATTACTCAGAAAATTCTTGAAATGTTTGTACGTGAATGCTGCGTCATTGTCTGTCAATATCTCAAGTGGTGGACTCCATTCATAAAAAATTGCCTCTAACTGCCGAACTACGCTAGTAGAATCTTGTTGACGTAGTGGATGCCATATTGTGAACCGAGAAGGCCCATAATCAATAATTGTCAGAAAATGCTTACCACCATGGTGAGTGATGTCTATCGCTAACCTATTCTAGTTGTCCCTCACATTCAGCTTTCCTTTTCGCCAATGCACTGGAGCCGGGTCAATGGTTTGGCACGCCTCACATTCCTTGACAACGGCTTTTACCACTTCTGATGATACTGAAGGGTCTATCAACCTAACAAAGTACAGGGTCCTTTTTATGCCCGGGTGTCCGGTTTTTCGGTGGACATTAGCCACTTGGCGCGCGTCCACCTTGGTCCTTGCAGTAACGCATACTGAATGCACTGGCTCCGTTTCCTCCTTGTGTATGTTTAACCACTTTTTTGGCACCCTGGACAGCCGGTCTGCCAGATTCATGTTGAATTTGACCAGTATTACGTTAACCATCAAGCCATATTAAGCTACAAGCTCGCAAAGTGTGTTTAGCCGTCTCCGCACTAACATTTCCCCAGACGCCTTAGTATTTATTTGAGCCTTGCCAGTTAAGGTGTTCGAAATCCACTGATGAACACATGCTGAATCAGTAAAAAGATGTATTGTTGACACTTGCCATTGAAGAGCCAAATTTACACCCTTTATTGTTGCGTCTAGCTCGGCCAAATTGATGTGCTTAGCATCTCCAACCGGGCGTAGCCACGATGCATCCTCAATAACGTTTCCATCTACCTCTAATACGACACCTGTGGCTACGGAACTCGCATCCACCCATACGTTCATTTCGCGGCCACTCACACACCAGTCTCCTGCTACTGGATCGGCCTCGTGTATTCTGGCTATGATGTCGGTTAACATGCAATTAATAGAGGCATTCTCAACTTCATCATCCCATCCTGTGGTTAAAGCGCTTGCTTGTCGTTTCACAAATTCAGTGGCCACTCGTAGCCAGCCGCAAACGGGAAAGTGGCCCACAAGTTTTCCACATAACGAGAATACACACCAGCGAGTTATCCTCACAGGGATATCGGGGATTTCTCCACCTCGCCTCCATCGGAGAGTTCCATTGTCACTCCAGGCCTGTAAGCCCAGCACCTTAGCTCCGTCTTATAATCTCGTTGGTTCCTTGCACACTAGTCCGTACTTGGACAGGAGCTCTCTCACACGTGCAACAGGAATGAAACTCTCATTGACATAAATGTCATCAACATATGCCAATGTGGCATTCGCAATGGTTTTGTCTTGCGATAATACTGCATCAATTATGGCTTTCATAATGAGAGGTGCCACATTTAAACCGAAACCCAATCGAGTGAGGCAATATCTTTGCCCCTTCACTATAACAGTTTGATAGGGCCACAGCACCTTCTCCACATGTATCTGCAGATACACCCTCCGCAAGTCCAACAAAGATACATCGGCCCCCAATCGTCGCCATTCTCGCAATTTATGTGCACAAACCTATGCGTTAGCAGAATATGGTTCTACAAAACCATTCAACTCGCGGTAATCCAGTACTGGACGGACCTTCTGCTTGCTCTCTTGTATTACTGCCATTAATGGGATTAGACACTTCGGTGGACCAAGTTCATCTTCGGGGTATGGTCGCAGCCATCCATTATCCAGCCATGACTGCAGTTCCCTTTCATATTCGTCCCGTGCATAGTCAGGTACTGAATATTCTGCCACTTTATTCTTCAGGGTTATAGGTTGTTGTCCATTGGTCCACTTCCATGAGGCTGTCCATACTTTGTTATGACGGTCGAACTCCACACTAAAGTCGGGTTCAATGATAGAAATAGCAGCACATTGGGGCTTACTTTCTTCTTCAGAAAATTGAACTTCTCCCGAGGAATTGATGTGCACTCCTCCTAATTCTTTAATTGCGTCAATCCGAAGAAGAAGATCGAACCCAAGTAGTGGTCCGTTCACAATTAGGGCATCAATGTACACGGGTTGTGCACGACTAACATTCAACGTAATATTGCCCTGTTCACAGCATTTTAAGTGCCTTACCGTCGGCAGTTAGGACTTGCGTCATCATTGGTCGCCAATTGTGACATGCGCATTTGCTCACCAACGTCCGTGAGCACCCAGAATCAACCAGGGTCGTGCACTTCTTTCCGTCTACGGCCACCTCAGTGATAGGTAGCGCTGTGTTTTTTAGTTGCTTGGAGAAAAGACCGGCGCTGACGTTTGTTCCCCGGATCCGTTTCCCTGGCACTCTGAGGAAATGTGTCCAACCTTGTTGCACCGAAAACACCATATCCCGCGGCGGGATCATCGGGTCTGGGTAGCTGTCTTCTTCGAGTAGCCTTGCCTGCAATCCTTTGCCAGGTGGTTGGGACCAAAACATTTAAAGCACACAATGCCGTTCGTCCGTTGAGCTGCTATATTCGTCTGTTGAGCTACTGCGGCAACTGACTCATCCGGCTCTTTGCTATCGGTCATAACGGCCCGAGCGCGAGTCAGGATCTGGTCCAACGTCATAGTGTCCATTCTGGATGATGCACGGAGAAGTTGCTTGACTTGTTGCGGCAGTCCAGAAACGAAGGCACACGTCATCCATCGTTCAGGCGGTTGGCCGCCAACCAACAAAGCTAGCCATTTCAGCTCTGCTAAAAATTCGTCTACCGTTTCCCCTAGCCAAAATCGTCGTGACACAAACTGATCATATGCAGTGAATGAATCCACCGCATATGCAGTTATGAGGGCCTGCTTAATCTGCTCCGGATCTGACCTCTGCTCCTTTGTCAGTTGCCGATATACAGAGAGAGCCCCGGCTCGCAAGCGCAGTGGCAATACCCGCTCGACTTTCTTCATGTCGCAAAGTTCACAAACCAACTCCACATTTTCAATCCATTCTACAATTGGTAGATCGGTAGCAGCTCCACTGAATTCAGGTATCAGCCTGATATCGAAACTTCTGTCTGCCATGATTAGAGAAAATGCCGAAATAGCTTTATAGATTAAATAAGTCTATTGCTCTCCCAACTGTCACTTGTATAAATCACAATATCGCCGGTTCAATTCACCGTCCTCGCTTTCTTCACACGTCACTATGTATAGCCAACGTTTCTGTCCCCTTTTTAACAGCTCCAGCACTCTTTTATCAGGCCAACACTGCGGTTCCACAGCCAATCAGCGTTCTTCGCTGTTATTCTCGGTTACACAGGCAAATTGCCTCCTCCATTTCGACCAATCAGAACACGACTTGCTATTGGTGGAAGCATTCCAAACTGTACAAAAAAAACCTCATTCTTGCACATACTGCTAGAATGGCTGGACGGGAGAGTAATGCCATTTTCACAAAGCAAACTTGCTGATGCCACGTGCCGCACATTAAGGTAAGACCCTTATTTTCCTATACACCAGATGCAAGCCACTCTGGCTCGCTTGCTTCTACGGGGCTGTTCACCACAATTACCTATGTTCATAGTCTGCACTTACTTCCTCTGAATGTTCATACAACAATCTAATCCAGTAACCCACTACATTGAGTGCATCTTGGGCCTTGTATTGTATAAACATTTAGTAAAAACATTTCTCTTTCTTATAATTAAATCTTTTTCTGATTCACTCAAATTGTTGACTGGACATGAATGCTAAGAAAGCAAAAATAGAAATGAAAGTCACTCTCTATGCAAGGTCCTCAAGTATCACAACCAACTCACAAAACAAATCCCCTCAAAAAATATAAAACACAATATTGAAGGAGTCAATCACAAATCATAGCTAAGTGGCAAAGTGTCAATGTCACCATCAGTGACCTCAGTCAACCAACCAGACAAACACATCAACTCCATGTCCTACCAATTCTACCCTTCCAGTTGCTTCCCTTGTCCATAAAGAGACATTCCACTCACATCTGTATCAGCAATACAAAGAATTATATATTGACAATTACCTTTTCTTTCCACATCACAGGCAGTTTGTTCTACTATCCAAACAGAATCAGAACATCTTTATCAAATTAGCCTTCAAGTCATGTTAAAGCTTCAAACTTACTACATGGCTATTAGGTTTAAACTTTGAAATTCAGGATGTTGCATCCAAATGATTTTACATCTGTGGAGAATTAGTTTTCATCTTCATTTTATAGATGCTGCCATTTCTTCGTTAATACAATTTTAAATTCCAATAAATATTTATTATATTGATAAAAACTCAGCTAATAATGCAAGATGTAGTTTTTATGTGCATATATGTATTTATTTAATTTCACCCCAAGCAAGGTGATATTGCCACTAAGACACAAGAGGTTACTGGGAGTGATAGACAATGAGAAACCCAATCCTAAACAGGAAATAAAGAATAAACTACTTTAGTACAATAGACAGGAAAGGAATATGAAGTAGGCAATAGGCAAACCTATCTATTCCTACTGAGAAAAAATAAAGTAAATAGTAAATGTCATAGTTTAGGCAGGAATGTTACAAGTATAGAGTTGAAGTATATTTGAGGAGCCAGAAAACCAGTCCTAAACAGTAAACAAAACAAGGAATAAACCTCTACTCCTGTTAAATTGACAGGGAAGGAGTGCAAACGAGCCAATAGGAGTGATAAGAGAAAAAAAAAAAAGAAATAAAAAAGAAAATAAAGAGTAAAAATTCAGGTTTAGGTGGGGATGTAGAGTTAAGATAAGAGCATGTGTAATTCTGATGTATTGCTTAGAATCAGAAAGAGACAGCTGAACTTTCTGGTACACATAATGAGGAAAGAGGGTTTGGGGAATTTGACACTCATAGGACACATTCAAGAGGTGCAGTGGGAAACAGAAAATAATCTAAGAAAGGCATTTTTATAAATGGATAGTAGAACATGAACTGGGAGGGTAAACACATTGCTTATGACTACAAAAGATAGGAAGTTAGAGAAAACCATAATAATCCACATCCTAAAGGCACATAGTATTATAAAATAAGGCTTATGTGTATATATATATATATATATATATATATATTAGGTTGGTGCAAAAATAATGACGTACTAATGTCGTTTTTTTGACATTTTTTAACGGCAAAAAACGACATTATTACGTCATTATTTTTGCACCAACCTAATATTATTACTTTGCTTTATAAACAAAAATTTGGGAAGGTTTTCAATGTCTAGTGTGTGTATATATATATATATATATATGCACAGGTGTTGCAAAGACCACTTTATACAAATTTATATATTTATATAATGCTGTAAGATAGCTTTGCTGTGCATTTTTTATAAATACTTTCATGGTAATTGTTCTGATGAGCTTTCCTTCATGGTATCAAGTCTTTATGAATTTAAACACAGTACTAAATTGGCAGCAAGGTCCAACCATTTTGAACTAGCTTGATGCAACCGTAAGTTCTATGTTAACAGTTTCTTCTATTGCACTTCTCACTTATGGAAATTTCTTCTGGCTTTTTGCTTCCTAGTCAACTTTAACCTTGAAAAATTTAGATGAGATTGTCAATCATTATCTTGTTCCCATTCTTTTATTTATTTTTTTATTCTCTCATACTCATTTGCTACTGCATCTTAGTGGTTTTATTGCCATTGCTTGGGGTAAAATGATTAAAAAAAGAAAAAATGCAAACATACAAATATATATATATATATATATATATGAACTGAGTTGCTGTCAGTCACTGGGCATGTTTCTAAAAATAAATACGCTAAAAATCCACCTACATCCCTGCTGTGCACCAATGGCTTAGTGGTAGAATCTCCAACTGACACCAATTCAGTCGGGTTTCGATCCTAGCTAGAGGCAACCGGATGTCTAGCTACACTGATGAGCTGTGAAATAGCGAAACAGTCTGTCTGTGGATGACATTATATATATATATATATATATATATATATATAAAAACACGGTGGCATAATGGATAGTGGCTTGGATTGAGGAATCGGAAAGCCGAGTTTGAATTCCAGTCGAATCCATTACATTCACTTACGTACAACTTTTCTTGGGAAAGGTATGAATCCTCTTCTTCTCCCTCCAACTATGGGTAAATAGCAGGGCAGACTGGGTTCTATAGCCTTGGATGGCAACTGGTCTAGAAGGAGGACAACTCTGAATTCAAAACCTGTGGAGGGTCGTTTGGAGACCCTGTGGCATGTAGTGCACCAGATCTCTGTATTCAGCCCACCAAAAAAAAAGTGTGGATGGTCCTGCACAAAACCTTCACCACTATAATCAAATCACATGGGCTGTTGTTGGGCTGTCGGTTTCCTAGTAACCGATCTGCTTGACCCTCATACGTCAAATTCGTCAGGAGAGTCGAGTATAAAAACAAACATACAGGTTTATTCAAATTCTTATAAATATACATGCAGATATATGTATATATTTTTTTTTTACTCTGACAAAGAAAATAGGCAAAATTTTATGATGCTAATAGTCTTATATAAAAAGAATTCAGAAGAATATGATGTGAAATTAAAAAGAAAGCCTCCTGAATAAAATCGTGATATTTCATTTATTTTTTTCTTTATTTACTGTCAAGTTTAAGCATTTCTTTTTTACATACATTATTTAACAATTTCTTTTTATTAGGTTGGTGCAAAAATAATGACGTAATAATGACATTTTTTGACGTATTTTTTAATGTCAAAAACGACATTATTACGTCATTATTTTTGCACCAACCTAATAACTACATTTTATATTTCCCCCACTTTCTCATTTCAAATGTTTTTTTTATTTGTTCATTCTTTGCCAGTTTCTTCTTCATATCTGTTTTTTTTTTCCTTTGATTCATTTCTTAATCATTTCTTTGTTGCTTATTTCTTTTTCATATCATATTTCTTTTTTTCATTTTTCATTTGTTTTCTTCATTTTTCATCGTTTCATTTCTTTCTTTTCATTTTTCCTTCATTTCTTGTTTCTTTTCTTTTTTCATATTTCTTTATTCCTTCTCTTTATTTCTTTGCTTCTTCATATTTTTTTTTTTTCCTTTGTCTCTTTCTTCTTCATTTATATTCTTTGTTTCATTTTGTCTTTATTAAGTTTTATCATATCATTTTTTCCTTCTCTTCCTTTGCTTCTTCCTTAAAACTGTTCTCTTATTGTTTATTTCTTCTTTGGTATTTCTTCTTAGTATCTGTGCTTTTTCTTAATTTTTTGCCCCCTCATATTTTTTCTTCATGGATATTTGCAATTAGTTCTTGAGCATTCTTCATTCTTTCTCTCTTTTCTTCATTACTTGATTCACTTCATTTATTGTTTTTCCTTTTGTTACAGTTTGTTTCAATTATTTTCCTTCTCTTCATTCATAAGATACATTTATTCATTGTCATTTTTTGGACATTATTTATGCCATTACTTTATGCTGACCTCAGTGTCCACTTTCATATTTACACTCACTATTCCTAGTATTGGGAACTTTTACCCATAAATATAGCATGTCTTAAGACTATATTTTTGTCATATACACCCTTCTGCAAATTAATTAAAACAAAATGAATAATTCCGTTATTTACTTTTTTTTTCATATTTTTCCAATGAAACATGGCACAGTGCACATGTTAGTACTTCATATGTCCATTCGACAAGGTAGTTTCTGGCAGACTGAACACAGATTCCCAGTTGGATTTAAATCAGGAGAGTTTCTGGGCTAGTCTTTGATTTTCTCACTGGTAAAACTTGCCAGTGTGTTCATGTAGCGTTGCAATTTTCCTACAATTCCTTGAAGAAATGTCCATTGCAGACAATGGCCATAGAACAATTAATCAACAGTCGAGACATGATAAAAATCTGATGCAATCACTGATGACACAATATTTTTCAAGGACAAACAAATTTCATCAAACACCCCAAGAACAGATTCATGTTAGTTTGTACCAGTGCAAATAACCTAATCTGAGGAAAAAATGGAAATCAATTACACCCTGTCACTTAAGTGGGTCTAAAACTGACCGTATGGTGAAAGAAAGGAAAATAAAGTGGCTGTTTCAATTAATTTGCACAAGGGTGTATATCTATTGTTGGTGGCTATAGTTTTCAATCTCTGACTAAGTTCAAATCTCGCCATGGCGGTTTTGTCAGGAAGGGGACTTCTTGATGTTATCAATCTGGGGAGGTAATCAAAGCAGGTAGCGATTTTAGAAAGTGCCTGTGAAGCCATGTGAATGAAATTGGGTAGACAGAACTATTTGGAAGCCATCAAAGGTCATGCTAGTATAAAATCATGACTGGTAGTTTGGGCTCGCTAGTCTTGTGTTCAAACTGCAGATCATCACAGATTATAAGCTCTATCCCAGAAACTTGGGCTCTGTCAATGTTGAACACAAATGTCCATGAGCAGATGTATACAACAGGGATTGGCTAGCTGCCTTACCTAGTAGGTGTTCTCAGGAAAATAAATAGCTAGCCATTATATGTATGTATGTGAGTATGTGTCTCACTCAAATACACTGCTTCTGTCTTATACAAAAGAATATACTTAATTGCAGCACATATACATATGCTCAACATCTGATATACACACTTGCATTGATACACCCATTTTCTCTTTCAAATCGTACTTGAGACAATATATATGCATGCTTATATTGACACACAAAAATGCACATTCAATGTTCCCATTATTTAATAGAAAACTCTTCCAAATACATTCAATCATGAACACAAATATCTATGTATGTACATATATACATATGCCAATCCTATACGTAAGAATTAAAGCAGTCATTTGTCAATGAAATTGTGTTTGATAGGTTTTACCCACTACAAAGTAATGTATTGTAAGAAGGATTGTAGCAAGGGTAACAATTTTTTTTAAGAAACAAACTGAAAAAAAATAACTTGAAAAATGTACAATAGTAAAAAAAAAAACAAAAAAAAACATAACAATTCATTATGTTTTTATGTCTGCCTCAGTATCAGATCTTTCCACTTCATGCAACTCCCCCACCATCAATCTCTTCTCTATCCTTCATACTTGTCTTCAGTTCCTGATAAATTCTTAGATTGAAAAACAAAATTGAAAAATTTTCAGCTAATAAAAATTGTGTGTGCGAGAGAGAGAGAGAGAGAGTGAGAGATTAATAAGAAAATAAAGAATAATAAAAAGAGTGGAAGAAGTAAGAGCTGAAAAAAGAAGAGAAAGGAAGAGTCTTCTTTTAAATGACATGGGCCATCATGGCTCATTTCAGTTTTCTCCCCATTGAAGCTCTAAGCAATTTTTTCCTTTTTTTTTTTTTTTTTTTTTAAATGATTCTGCTTTGTAGCTAGTCTACCATTCATCCACACCATCAGATCAGCCTGGTTATATGCCGTTTCCTTCTGCCTCACGTGTAGAGTAATAGGAAAAAAATGATAAAATAGGAGGAGAGGGAGACGCAAACACCAACACATGAGCGACGGAGAAAGAAACACTGACAAATGAGCGACGGAAAAAGAAACACCGACACAAAAGCGACGGAGAAAGGAAATGATAAAGTAGGAAGAAAAAGAAGGAAAATGACATAGTAAAGTAAGGAAAAAGGGAGAAGACACCAAAGTACGGAGAAAAAAGGGAAGACAGCAAAGTAGTGGGAAAAAAAGGGAAGAAGACACCAAAGTAAACGAAAAAATAGGAAGAAGATGCCAAAGTAGGGGAAAATAAAGGAAGAAGACGCCAAAATAGGGGGAACAAAAAGGAAGATGACGCTAAAGTAAGGGGGGAAAAAGGAAGAAGACGCCAAAATAGGGGGAACAAAAAGGAAGATGACGCTAAAGTAAGTGGGGAAAAAGGAAGAAGACGCCAAAGTAGGGGGAAAAAGGAAGACGCCAAATTAGGGGGAAAAAAGGAAGAAGCTGCCAATGTAGGGTGAAAAAAGGAAGAAGACGGCAAAAAAGTGGGAAAAAAAGGAAGAAGACGCCAAAGTAGGGGGAAAAAAAAGGAAGAAGACGCCAAAGTAGGGGGAAAAAAAAGGAAGAAGACGCCAAAGTAGGGGGAAAAAAAAGGAAGAAGACGCCAAAGTAGGGGGAAAAAAAAGGAAGAAGACGCCAAAGTAGGGGGAAAAAAAAGGAAGAAGACGCCAAAGTAGGGGGAAAAAAAAGGAAGAAGACGCCAAAGTAGGGGGAAAAAAAAGGAAGAAGACGCCAAAGTAGGGGGAAAAAAAAGGAAGAAGACGCCAAAGTAGGGGGAAAAAGGAAGACGCCGCCAAAGTAGGGGGGGAAGGAAGAAGACGCCAAAGTAGGGGAAAAAAAAGGAAGAAGGCACCAAATAGGGGGGGAAAAAGGAAGAAGACGCCAAGGTAGGGGGAAAAAAGGAAAAAAAGCCAAAGTAGGGGAAAAAAAAGAAGACGCCAAAGTAGGGAGAAAAAAGGAAGAAGTCGCCAAAGTATGGAAAAAAAAGGAAGAAGACGCGAAAGTAAGGAAAAAAAAAGAAGACGCCAAAGTAGCGAAAAAAAAAAGAAGACGCCAAAGTAGCGGGGAAAAAAGGAAGAAGTTGCCAAAGTAGGGGGTAATAAAAGGAAGACGCCAAAGTAGGGGGAAATAAGGAAGAAGCTGCCAAAGTAGGGAAAAAAAGGAAGAAGATGCCAAAGTAGTGGGAAAAAAATGAAGAAGACGCCAAAGTAGTGGGAAAAAAATGAAGAAGACGCCAAAGTAAGGGAAAAAATGAAGAAAACGCCAAAGTAGGGGGAAAAATGAAGAAGACGCCAAAGTAGGGGGAAAAATGAAGAAGACGCCAAAGTAGGATTAAAAAAAAGGAAGAAGACGCCAAAGTAGGGGGGAAAAAGAAGAAGGCATTGAAATAGGTGAAAAAAAATGAGACGCCAAAGTAAGTGGAAAAAAAGGAAGAAGACATCAAATTAGGAAAAAAAGGGAAGAAGACGCTAATGTAGGGGAAAAAAGGAAGACGACGTCAAAGTAGGGGAAAAAAAGAAAGAAGATGCTAAAGTAGGGGGGAAAAGAAAGAAGACGCCAAAAAAGGGGGAAAAAGAAGGAGATGCTAAAGTAGGGGGAAAAAAAGAAGACTCCAAAATAGGGGAAAAAAAAAAGAAAGAAGACGCCAATGTAGGGGAAAAATAGGAAGAAGACGCCAAAGTAGGACAAAAAAACAAGGAAGAAGATACCAAAGTAGGGTGAAAAAGGAAGAAGACGTCAAGTTAGGAGAAAATAAGGAAGAAAATGCCAAAGTGGGGGAAAAAATGAAGAAGATGCAAATTTAGGGAGAAAAAAAAGACGCCAAAGTAGCAGGAAAAAAAGGAAGAAGATGCTAAAGTAGGGGGAAAAAAGGAAGAAGACGCCAAAGTAAGGGAAAGAAAAACGGAAGAAGGCACCAAAGTAGGCGGGGGAAAGGAAGAAGACGCCAAGGTAGGGGGAAAAAAGGAAAAAAAAGCCAAGGTAGGGGAAAAAAAAAGAAGACGCTAAAGTAGGGAGAAAAAAGGAAGAAGTCGCCAAAGTAGGGGAAAAAAAAAGAAAGAAGATGCAAAGTAGGGGGAAAAAAGGAAAAAGACGCCAAATTAGGGAAAAAAAAGGAAGAAAATGCCAAAATGGGGGGAAAAAAAAGGAAGAAGATGTCAATTTAGGGGGAAAAAGACGCCAAAGAAGCGGGAAAAAGTTAGAAATTGCTAAAGTGGGGGGGAGAGGAAGAAGACATCAAAGTAGGAAAAAAAAAGGGAAGATGCCAAAGTAAGGGGAAATAAAAGAAAGACGCCAAAGTAGAGGGAAAAAATGGAAGAAGATGCCAAATTTGGGGAAAAAAAGACAACGACGCCAAGGAAAGGGGGGGGGAAAGGAAGAGGACGCCAAATTAGGGGGAAAAATAGGAAGAAGACGCCAAAGTAGGGGGAAAAAAAGGAAGATGACGCCAAAGTAGGGGAAAAAAAAGGAAGAAACGCCAAAGTAGGGGGGACAAAAAAGGAAGATGATGTCAATGTAGAGAGAAAAAGGAAGAAGACGCCAAAGTAGGGGAAAAAAAAGGAAGAAGATGCCAAAGTAGGGGAAAAATGAAGATGCCGCCAAAGTAGGGGGAAAAAAGAAGAAGACATCAAATTAGGAAAAAATTAGATGAAAAAAAAAAAGAAGATGCCAAAGTAGGGGGAAAAAAGAAAGAAGATGCTAAAGTAGGGAGAAAAAAGAAGACGCCAAAATAGGGGAAAAAAAAGGAAGAAGACGCCAAAGTAGGGGGGAAAAAAAAAGAAGATGCAAAGTAGATGGAAAAAAGGAAGAAGACGCCAAATTAGGGGGAAAAAAAGGAAGAAAATACCAAAATAGGGGGAAAAAAAAGGAAGATGTCAATTTAGGGGGAAAAAAGAAGACGACGCCAAAGTAGGGGAAAAAAAGGAAGAAGATGTCAAAGTAGGGGAAAAAAATGGAAGGAGATGCCAAAGTAGTGGGAAAAAAAAAAGGAAGAAGACATTAAAGTAGGAAAAAAAAAGGGAAGAAAATGCCAAAGTAGGTGAAAATAAAAGGAAGACGCCAAAGTAGGGGAAAAAAAGGAAGAAGATGCCAATGTAGGGGGAAAAAAGGAAGAAGACGCCAATGTAGGGGGAAAAATGGAAGAAGACGCCAAATTAGGGGGAAAAAAAGGAAGAAGATGTCAAAGTAGGGGGGAAAAAAGGAAGAAGACGCCAAAGTAGGGGAAAAAAAGGAAGAAAATGCCAATTTAGGGGAAAAAAAAGAAGACCCCAAAGTAGGGGGGAAAAAAGGAAGAAGACGCCAAAGTAGTGGAAAAAAACGGAAGAAGACACCAAAGTAGGGGGGAAAAAAGGAAGAAGACGCCAAAGTAGGGGGTAAAAAAAAGGAAGACCCAAAGTAGTGGAAAAAAAAAGGAAGAAGATGCCAAAGTAGGAGGGGTAAAAGGAAGAAGACACCAAAGTAGGGGGAAAAAAAGGAAGAAGACGCCAAAATAGTGGGAAAAAAGGAAGAATACGCCAAAATAGTGGGAAAAAAGGAAGAAGACGCCAAATTAGGTGAATAAAAAGGAAGAAGACATCAAAGTAGGAAAAAAAAGGGAAGAAGATGCCAAAGTAAGGGGAAAAAAAGACAACGACGCTAAAGAAGGGGTGGAAAAAGGAAGAGGACGCCAAATTAGGGGGGAAAAATAGGAAGAAGATGCCAAAGTAGGGGGAAAAAAAGGAAGATGACGCCAAAGTAGGGGAAAAAAAAGGAAGATGACGCCAAAGTTGGGGGAAAAAAAAAAGGAAGATGCCGCCAAAGTAGGGGAAAAAAAGGAAGATGACGCCAAAGTAGGAGGAAAAAAGGAAGAAGACGCCAATATAGTGTAAAAAAAAAAAGAAAGACGATGCCACAGTAGTGTAAAAAAAAAAGGAAGAAGCCGCCAAAGTAGTGAGAAAAAAAGGAAGAAGGAAGTAGACGCCAAAGTAGGGAAAAAAAAATAAAAGAAAGAAGATGCCATATTAGGGAAAAAAAGAAGAAAAAGCCATATTAGGGGAAAAGAAAATGAAGTAGAGTATAAATAAAAATGAAGTAGAAAAAAAAAAAGCTAATGAATTATTAGAGAAACAAAAGAAAATGAAGAAATATAAAGATAACATAAAAAACAAAAAAATAAGCTGAAAAAGAAATTGTGTAAAAGAAATTAAATTAGAATCTCTGAAAGAAAAAGGTAAGTGAGAAAGTAACAGAATAAAAAAAGCAATGAAAGAGAAAGACAGTGAAAGAAAAATCTGATGAAGATGAGGGAATAAAACAAAACTAAAAAAGAAAATTTGGTAATGATAAAAGGATAAAGAGAAATACACTAAAGAGAAAGAAAGAAAATACTGAAGAGTGAGTGTCGGCATTAAAAATGAAAAATAATAAAAGATAAAATAATGAAAAGTGGATGCAAATGAAAAAGTATTTAAGTGATGGTAAAAAGAAAAGGAGAACAAAGAAATAATAGAAATAAAGGCGGGAGACATAGTGAGAGAGCGAGAGAGGGAAAGAGAGAGAGAGGAAGGTATAGAAAATGCAAAAAAATATGCCCATGTCAGAGAGCAATGCTCAAATCCTAGAAAATTGATACAAAATGGAAAAGATTTACTACAGAAATGCATAGGAAATTATTTCACTGTCATTTAATTCCGAAATTTCATTTTCTTGGGTGCTTTTAAGTAATAAAAATATAAAATGTGTTATTCTGCTATCACAATAGAATACATGGTAGATGATACTCAGCTTTTGCACATATACATGTTTGTGTGGACATAATTACTGGAGGCAATGATATGTGTGTTTTATGTTGTAGTTTTGTTGAAGTTATATTTTGGAATACAGTTTAATTTAAGAAATTGTAGGATATATGGACTAATGTCATGAAAAAGTTCTTTCCAGTTGGTTGTTTGGTTGTTTGGTTGGTGACATATCAACCACTATAGGTTTTTGGGGTTTTTTTTTAAGCATTTCACCCCAAGCAAGGCGGGAAGCCACTAGGACGCAAGGGGTTACAGAAGATTTGGAGCAAGATCAGATAGGAGTGATAGAGGAAAGGATGAGGAGAAGGATAGATCAAGGCAACTGGAGATGTTGATTGACATTACATTTGAATAGCTGGAGATTATAGCTCACAGGGAAACTGGAATAGGTAAGGAAGTTCCACAGGCGAGAGGTGCGAGACATGAAACTATTGGAATAGAAGAGACGGCTACATTTAGTACTTTCGACAGTGAAAGGGTGAGAGCGGGATGTCAGCCTCATAGGGCGCTTGAATTCATGAAGTCTGGGAGCCAGCGAATGCAGCTCCTCGAAGCAATTACCATGAAAGTATTTGTAAAAAAGACAGAGAGAGGCAACGGCATGTCTGTCAGAGAGCAACTGTAGATGAGATGCCAGAACAAGGCCAACTATATTGTATATCCGCCTCTGGAGCCTATCAAGAACCCCGAGGCAAAGAGAGGGGGCTCCAGACCGTATATGGCAGCAATACTCCATGCAAGGGCGAATTGTTGATTTGTAGATCTGAAGGATCGATTTCGAGGAGAAAAATTTCCTGGCGTGGCACAGGGAGCCAACTTTCGTTGTGGTGGACAAAGCAATTGACTCAATGCATGTCCCATTTCAGGTCAGCAGACGTGAGACCGAGCAGCTGCAGAGATGTGCTCTCAAGAAGTTGAGCATCAGACATTCTAATGGAGGGCAGGGAAGGAACCCTTTGGTAATTAATAGAGAGCAATTTTATTTTTGAGGCTTTAAAGTTGACCCTACAATTCCTGCCCCAGTTTACAACTGATTGGAGGTCCTTTTTGATACGCACGGCCAGGTTAGTTTTGTCAGCGACACTAGATTTGTTTTTGAGGTTATTTAAAGCCGAAATATAAATATTTTATACATAATAATATGCTTTCAGCTACAAATATTTTGTACACAATTTTATACTTTCAGAGTAAAAGTATGTTTTTTAAATATATATTTAAATAAAATATATTGTTGGTAATTTTACTATAAAAATTTATTTTTACAGTTTTTTTTTTTTTAGTGTTGCAATGATTATTATTTTGCTATTTTGCATGGTTGATTTTTGTTTGAGAGTTCACTATTTGCCCATAGCTAGGATCCTAACAGGTGCTACCAGACTCCTCAAAACCTCCAATCTCCTGATCAGAAGCCTTGCTCTTGGATGTAGTTTATCGCCATACCCAAGATACTCTAACCATTACATATATAGCAACAGAGTAGATAAGAGCATAGACAGAAAGTAAGTAGTTACCAAAATCTTCATTTAGTATTATGTTGGTGCAAAAATAATGTCGTTTTTTCACATGTGTTACTATGTGAGAAAACGACATTATTTTTGCACCAACCTAATATATGAACAGCCAAAGTGAATATAATACAAGTACATTATTTACATTATTTGGATTATTGTCCTCATCTTTGTCACCATATTTCTTACAATGTTTCAGCCATTGTATGCTCCGGCCTTCTTCAGGTGGTTGGAATGTCAAACTGAACCCTTTATTTCGCTCACTTGGGTAGACTGTTCTACTTCCATGTGCCAGGTTTAATGGATATCAGTTATCAGTTATCTTCTGTTAATTTCCCTCTGAAAGTTCTCCACTGCCTTAACCAGGTATTGAACTCACACTCTTTGGGTCCTGTCACTTGATCTAACTAATGCCTTTATCCACTGTGCCATGTGTCCTCAAGGTTACTCAACAAATTCTTCATAAGACTCTAAAGCCAAAGTATCTAAAATTCAATAAAATATTAGATTGCTGAGAATATTTTAAGTTTTTAAAATTACTGGGTGGTTAAAAAAAAGTTATATAAAAAAGGTGTTCATGTTATATTTGTCAAATAATTGTTACATTTATGTCCCTCTCAGAAAAAATTCCAGAACTTAAGTCTATCAAGTTTTGCTAACACATAAAAATCCATGTCAAAAAAGGCTTTTCTGTGTAATTTTAAACTGAAAGAAAATAATATATTTCAAGTCAGATTAATCAAACTCTAAATCAGATAATCTTCCTCAAAAAAGTTTCATGAAAGTGTATTGAATTTCAGAAAGATTTTTTTAATAAAGAGAATTACATTGTGTTGACAGATTTTTCAATGTGGATGATTTTATTGATGACAAAAAAACTCATTCCAATCAATTTAAATTCAGCTTGAAATATAGCAAAGTATTTAAACTATTAGCTAGAAATTAAAACTAAAATGAAAGCTTAAAGAAAGATTTTTTATTTTTAAAAATGCATTTTAAACCTCAGGCATTACTTGTCACTGAAGTTACATGCACCTGAAAAATTATTTCGGTTGAGCTCTGTGAATAAGTGCAAGTTTGTAAACAGTAACTATTACTGCTACTCATACAATACTACTTGATAAAACAAATCAAGTTCTCTCAGTCATTGGTGTGTTTCTTCTCCAATTGATGCCACTTCAGCCAGGTCTTGATCCTAGCTAGAGGCAACCTGACGTCTAGCCACACTGATGACCTGTGATACAGCAAAACAGTCTGTCTGTGGATGACAATATATATACATATGTGCGTGTGTGTGTGTGTGTGTGTGTATGTTTTTCATTCAAAACACCTGACAACGAACTACAATAAAGTTTTTTATTATATTTTTCTTGTTTTGTACAGTGATTTTGGACAATTCTTACACATTATGCCCAAAAAATAAATCACTTGTACAAATGAAAGAAACATGATAAAAAAGCTTAATCACAGTGCCCAGTCAGTCATCTATAATGAAACCTGTATATAAGAGGGATTGCTGCCTAAATACAATATATATATATATATATATATATATATATATATATATATATATTAGTTGAAAATTATGGGAGAATCCATTATATATGGATATAGATAGATACAGATGGTTGCATGCATGTATACACACACACATTATATATATATAAATATATATTATAAAAACTTATGTACCACCTATCAGATTTATGCATTATATATCATATATGCATAAAATACATATGAACAATATCAGTGAAAGTTTATTTTCCAAAAGAGAGTACAAATGTAAGGTATGGCACTTTCTTGTCAGCTGAAAAAAATTTCGTAATATTTCTGATAATTTTCTATACATGAATGCTTGTATTTTCAAAGATAATTTGTTGCCCTCTGATTTGTCAATCATCTATTTGTACTTTCTTTTACTCCAATAAAAGTATTATAGTTTTATCATTCCAGAAAATTTAAAAAAAAAAAAAAGAAAAAAAATTTGCTGATAGCAAATATCTTATCAAATTCTTTGTACATATTGAGTTAATAATTAATACTTATCAAGAATTGGTTAAATCACAAATTCAGGCATGAACCTAATACAAAATTTAAAATCTTTACTTCTTAACCTTGTTATCCTATATCCATTTGTAGATGGTTGACTAAGTTGCTGGTGGTATGATTTAGCCATGTAAAATAATAGTTAAATGGTGAAATAAACAGGTTGAAGACTAACAAAGAGGAAATTATAAAATAAATCAGAGTCCTTGCAGTACTATGGTTCCATGGTAACTCACAAGTATTTTCAGAAAGCCTAAAATTGAATATCTATGGTGGTGTGACACTTGCTGAGAATTTAGAGAATTAGCATTCCAGCCACGAGAGCCAGGTTAACATCTTACGATGGTTTATTGGTCAAGGTTGTAACTTCCTGATATCAGCTTCCTAGCATGTGACACCATTAGAAAATGCCTGAAAAACATAGCATGGGTTGACCAAAGACTTTTGAGTAAAATTAAGTTGACAAAACTGTTCAGATGGTTATGCTGGCATATAGTCACAAGTTTTCATCTAATTAGTAATAGAATCTTGTTTGTTTGGGTTGGGAATTTATTTAGAGTTGATGTCTCAATAAAAAAGACATCATTAGATAGAAAGAACAGAGTACTAAACTGATATATATATTACAGCTATTGCAGTGATGCTAGCTAAATGTCTTCACAGATGAAGAAGAGACTTTAGGCAATACAAAATATGGTTCTACAGAAGGATGCCGAGAATCCCACAGACTGAACATGTCAGTAACGAGGAAGTCTTAAGAAAAATGGAAACAAAAATGTCACTTATACTTAACATTAGAAAGAGAGAGTTGAAATTTCTAGGGTACATAATGAAAAAAGAAGGCTTAGAGAATTTACTCACGGGATATATAAAAGGCCTTTCTTCAAATATTCATGAAAGATCTAAATAAAATAAATATGGCAGAAATAAGGATACTTGATAATTTAGGATCAACTGGAGTTAATCTGTATGCCAACATGATGAATAATAGTTATTGAATGTCTTTGGCTAGATGCAAAGGTGTCTCGTCAGTATTCTAATGATGTTGTGACAGTATCTTTTTGCTTGATATATTGTCTGAACTTGGAATTGTTCTAGCCGCTTCTTTCTCCTGTTCTAAATTTTATTGAAAGCATATCTCCCAAACCCACTATTTGGTGAGGGTCGAGGATTGGCCATTGATCCCCCCCCACCAGGTCGATGCTTGGACATAAGGTAAGCCGTACATTCAGTTACCATCATGAGGAAGAAAGCAGACACTTGCTGCCTCGTGTGAGTATAGTTTCGCTCTAGCAGAAACCCATTTACATTTTTCTTTTCTTTTTCTATTTTTTATTTTTATTTTTAGTTTTTTATATTTTTTTTTCTCTCCCCCCAACTTGTCAATGTGCTCTACCATAGTAAGACATTTTTTTGCAATGATTCTCCCTTATTCGATAGTTTAGTAAGAAATCCCGGTTCATAAGAAAAATCAGGAAAAATGGAAAATTGAATGTCTTTGGCTACATACGATAATAAATCTGAATAACCTTATTTTCAATTTCTTTTTAGAATAGACAATGGGACTTATACTAAGTTAAAACTTAATGTGATAGAGTATAGCCAAGTCTGAACCAGGACTCCTTGCTTGTTATCTCCCCCACCCATCCTTCCCTCTGTTTTTGTCGTCCTATTTTGTGTTATCTGTAATAGGAGTAGGTAGTCTCTTCTACCACCCGGTCAACACTCCTCCCCCTTCTATTGGATGTGAGTAGAGGCTTACACCTTGTTTCTTGTCTAGGAAGGGGTTCCTGGTACTCTTTCTCTCTCCGGCCTCTGTATTAGTGCAGCTCTGTTTCTCCCATGATGTGTGCAGTCTGTGGCATCACCTCTTCATTCTGAGGGTACACGGCTGACAGTTCTCTGGTTGCTGTTTCTGACTGGTAGTTAGGAGCCTTAACTCTTGCGTAGCATCTTGAGCGGACGCTCTGATCAACAGTTGTATAATACTGGGGTGTTTGTAGTGCGATGTCGTGCATGGAAAGGTGTCCCTGCAGTCACCTCTGGTGGGCAGCCCTGAGGCCACATAATGATGCAGATTTTGCCAACTCCTCTCTGCCCGCATCACAGTCGAAACTGTCTGTTTCTTTTACTTCGGGCCTTCTCATCTTACAAACAAAATTCAACATGAGTTACAAAAACCGAAAGATTAACCCTAAACCAGCCTCTCAAAAATCGCCTAAACCCCTCAACATTTTGTTCTCCAACATCCGTGGCATTAGAACAAACTTCTGCAGTATGGAATCTTTCCTCACTGCAAATGGCCCAGATATACTGGCTCTCTGGGAGACAAACCTTGTCTCGTCTATCCCCTCTTCTGATCTCTCGATCCCTGGTTACCTTCCTCTCCTCAGAAAAGACTCTCTAACCCACATGCACGGTCTTGGTGTCTACGTCATGGAACATCTCCCTCTGGCCAGAGAGTTCTCTCTCAAATCACCAGACCAGTCATACATGTGTCTTCAACTCTCTCTCCTCAATGCGGTAAGCTATCTCTTCTTCCTTTACCGCTCTCCATCCTCTCAAGACTGTGCGATACTCGATAGCATTTCTGACAGCATAGACAAGGCTCTCTCCCTCCACCCGTTTGCTCACATTTTTGTGTTTGGTGACTTTAACGCCCATCACACCTTGTGGCTTAAGAATGCTACTACTGACCACACAGGCATTCAAATGCTCAATCTTTAATCTCTCATTCCCTCACACAGTTAACTTCCCCACTCATTTTGCCTTTAACGGGGAAGATAAAGCCTCTCTTCTCGACCTGTGCTTTACCTCCATCCCCGAATCCTGCAGCGCCTCGCAACTCTGGCCTCTTGGTAACTCTGATCATAGGGTAGTATATCGAGGTGGTAAACCACCTCACATTCCATAATCTGCTCTCAGACAAGCAATATGGTTTCTGCTTTGCCCGATCTACAGCTGATGTGCTTACGGCCATCACTGAAACTGTCTCCCGAGCTCTTCAAAATAACGGGGAAGCCAGACCATTTGATAGGGTTTGGCATGCCGGCCTTCTTTGCAAGCTCCAGGGTTATGGCATTACAGGTCGATTATATAACCTAATGCAATCATTCCTGTCAAACCGTGAATTGAAGGTTGTTCTCAACGGATTCTCATCCAGTTCCTATCCTACGAACGCAGGTGTTCCTCAAGGCTCCATCCTAGGCCCCACTCTATTCCTTATCTACATAAATGACCTTCCTGACGCAATAACTTCCCAAGTTGGCATCTATGCGGATGACACCACAATTTATTCCTGCCTCGAAAACAAATCTAGTCTCACTGACAAAACTCACCTGGCCGTGCATCTCGAAAAGAACCTCCAATCGATTGTGAACTGGGGCAAGAATTGGCTGGTCAACTTCAACGCTTCTAAGACAAAACTGCTCTCCATTAATCACCACAGAGATCCTTCCCTGCCCTCCATTAGAATGTCTGCCGCTCAACTTCTCGAGAGAAACTCTCTGTGGCTTCTCAGTCTCACGTTGACTGCTGACCTGAGATGGAATAAATACATTGAATCAATTGCTTCATCCACTGCAAGGAAAGTTGGCTCCCTGAGTCGATCCTCCAGATCTACAAATCAACAATTCGCCCTTGCATGGAGTATTGCTGCCATATATGGTCTGGTGCCCCTTCTGTTTGTCTCAGGGTTCTTGATAGGCTCCAGAGGCGGATATGCAATATAGTTGGCTCTGCTCTGTCGTTTCGTCTACAGTCACTTTCTGACAGACGCACAGTTGTCTCCCTCTGTCTGTTCTACAAATACTTCCATGGAAATTGCTCCGAGGAGCTGCATTCGCTGGTTCCCAGACGTCATGAGTTCAAGCGCCATACGAGGCTGGCATTCCACTCTCACCCCTTCACTGTCGAAAATCCTAAATGCAGCAGTCTCTTCTACTCCAATAGCTTCATGTCTTGCACCTCTCACCTGTGGAACTCCCTTCCCTATTCCTGTTTCCCTGAGAGCTATAATCTCCAGCTATTCAAGTGTAATGTCAATCGACATCTCCAGTTGCCTTGATCTATCCACTACCCTCATCCTTTCTTCTATCACTCCTATCTGATCTTGCTCTAAATTTTCTGTAACCCCTTGCGTCCTAGTGGCTCCTGCCTTGCTTGGAGTGAAATGCTTAAAAGAAAAAAAAAACAAACTTTTTGAGTTATAAAAGTTATAAAAGGAATCTTATAAAACTTGTTTTGTAGAAGAAAAGAATTAATAATTCTGCTTGACAAGGGAAACACAAATAGACTTGTTTCCAAAGATGAAGTGAAATATCAAGTTGGTTAGTTGATTTTTTTTAGTGGCTTATCAACCTCTATGGGTTATATAATTCCGAAATCTAAATAGTTTGAACACAATTTTATGGCTTCAACTAAATATATTTTGAACACAACTGTATGCTTTCATCTACTGCTAAAATGTATTTGTTGGTTATTATAAATATGTATTGTTGGTAATTTACTCCAAATATGTATTGCTGGTATTTTTTTACTTTAAAATATATTTTTATATTTTCATAGTGTTTTATTTTGTTTGGGGAGTTCACTATTTACCCATAGATGAGACCAAACAGGTGCTACCATGCTAGGTCAGGGTGAACTTGGGAACAATAGCAATCAAGAGATGGTTCTGTGCTCCTCAAAACCTCCAATCACCTAATCAGAGGCCTTGCTGCCAAATGTAGTTTATCACCATAACCAGGACTAGAAATATCAAGTGATATTGTTAAAAACATCTTTACTTCCGGAGAGTTCGACATCACATTGCTGCAGCCAGTGTAGAAAGTGGACAAATCAACTTGGCAGCTAGTATGAAATCAAGAAAAGATGGAGGTCTGTTTCAATTACATTTAACTATTTGTGAATTTATATTTGACAGTTTAATAGGTATTTATTTAAAACAGATAAAGTCAACTAGATTCACCATTAATAAATTTGGGAATAATACAGTGTGTTGCTCTCCTGGAGGTTAGCATCAGCCATGCCAATGGCAAGCAGAAAAGGTTCTCTGTGCTGATTGAATTAAAGCAGTTTTGTGTTGGAGGTGTTAAAATTTACAATTTATTGGAATTAATATTATACCCAATGAGAAGTTTTAATACTTGATCCGTCACTGTACATTATTATTGGGATGTATTATTGTATTATTAGGATGAATGCAAAGTTTTATGTGTTTATCCTCCACATGATATCGCATTATATAAACAGCTATTTTAAATAATAATATATTATCTTACTTACATATGGTCTATATTAGTGAATTTGTTCTCAGTCAGTTAAGTGGCATATGTGATATACATTTGAGTGATCATGTATCTTTTGAGAGATGACTGACGAGGCAGATTTTTTCCCCGCAGTAGGTTGCCATTTATTTCTGCAATAGACTGGTTGCCAACCAAGGCTAAGGAACCCAGTCTGTCCTGCTATTCAACCCATAGCCGGGGGGGAGAAGAGATGGATTCATACCTTTCCCAAGAGTATTTGTGCGTAAGTGAATCTAGTGAGCTTGACTTGAATTTGAACGACTCTCTGAGTTCTCACTTCGAGCATATATCCATTACACCACAATGCACATCCTCAAAATTTATTCTATTGAATTGTTATTTGATGATTTTTCTTTAGTAAATTGGATATTTGTTGTAAGATTATAATGATAAAAAAAAAATGTAATAGTCATGTTCTGAACTTATACTTTACTTCTGAAGTTAGGACTTTTGATTTATTATATAAATAAATTTATTTTTTTTTCATTTCTATTCAAGAAAGAGAAAAGCATATAAAAAGAACCAAAAATAGTATTTTGAAGACTTAATATTTTATGAAGAAAAGAAAGAAATGAAGAGAGTGAGGAGGGGGAGGACATTAAATAGAAAGAAAAAGAAAAAGAAAAAAAAGATAAAATCGAAAAAGGAAGTAGGTCTCTTTTCCAAACAATTAATTTAAAGGCAACTTATTTCCCCTTACAAGACATCATCACCTTTCCAAAACCTCCCAGATTCTGAATCCAAGACTAATATAGGTAAATAGACATTAGAGAGGTAAACACACTCATCCCTCATTACAACATTAATTGTAGACAAGTGAAGCATTGATTTTCATTGGAAAAGTATATCCTACCAAAATTAGGGCCATTTCTCCAATTTATCTGATGTCAAAGACATCAAGTATTGTTTAGTACCACATTTGTCCGTGATGTGATTGCTTTGAGATTTTGAATAGGAAGTGATTGGTCAAGATTAAGGATTGATTGGTGGAGGCAGTTTGGTACAACCTCCCAGTCAGTAAAAAAAAAAAAAATCATTCTTTTCAACTGATATGAAAGCATAGCCTACTCTTTTTAGTAAAATTTTTTAGTATCAATATATCTGATATTACAAGCTACTTTAAATGTTTGTGTGACTTGTAATTTGCATCCGCAATTTCTTTTTCTTGAAGAGAGAGAGAAAAAAAAAAAAAGATCTTGGAACTGGAATGATTTATTTATTTTATTATTTTTGTCCTATATACTTCCCCACCACCTAACCTGATTAAATTATTTATTCAGACTGCATTGTTGTGGTTTGTAAATCAAAATGATATGTCCTTTTTTCTTTATTTCCTTATCAGTTTCTTGCGAACTTGCAACAGAAAAAAATAAATACAAAAAAAGAAAATACAAAAATTGTGATTTTAAAAGATTAAAAAAAGCCAGAAAGTTATTTAAAAGCAGAAAAAAAACCCACTGAAATTGCCACTTTCTCAAGTGTGACTGGTTACTTTTTAATATATAGTCCCTTTTCCTTCTAAGTTCTGTTTTTATTTAAGGTAATATATACTTTGGATGGAATTAAAACTGATGAAAATCAAGTAAAGAAAGTAAAGAAAATAACAAAAAAGAATGAAAATAACAGTATAAGAAATTGCCACCTTCTAGAAAGAGATATTTTTGTCTTTTTTTTATCTTTATTTTTTGCCATTTTAACTTATGGTTTGAAAGTGTACCAACAATAAATAACAGGTGTTAATTCTAGTGTTTGGGAAACACATCAACAGGCAATGAGAAATGGCAGAGAGAGAATAAGAAAAACATTCATCCTTTGTCTTATTTTTGCTTTTGTTTTATTAATAAAGTTTTTAGAAAAAGAAAATCATAGTTAAAGACCATGAAGTGGCATCCAGACATGCATTAAGATCAAGTCAAAGTAATTTGAATTCATTCCTTATCAACTGATAGAGACCTACCAAAATTTACACGTGATATCTATCAGAGTCTCTTCATACCTATCTCTCTCACAACATGTTGCTACCTACCTCTCTCTTGTAGTTTGTCCCTGCCTACCTCTCTGCCAGTCTGTTCATACTTATCTATCTCTTTTGTAATATGTTCCTACATATCTCACATGCAGCCTCTTCCAACCTATCGCTCGCAATCTGTATATACCAACATCTCTTGCATAGTCTATACCTATCTATCCCACTCTCTCATAATATGCTCCTGTCTCCCTCTCTCACAAACTGTTCATACCTCTCTCTCTCATATACTTATATATGTGTGCATGGTAACATTTACTTTTCTGTAATTTTTTTTTAAAATAGCAAAATATAAACTAAAAACACTTATATCCAGGCACTTGTTATTATCAAATCAAGGTAACTCAAACTTATTCCTCATCTCAAAGACTATTATCAAAATTTTCATGTTACATCTATCTATTGCAACCTGTTTATTTACCTGTCTGTGTCTGCATGCACATTAATTTGTCCATGATGACTTGCCAGTGTCAGACTATCTAATTCAGTACCAATGTATAATTGTATGCATATTTTGTTATTAGGAAGTGAAGTGACCAATTTCAATAAGTCTTTTTAAATATCTTCTAGTCTTGAAAAATCGGTTGATTGCTGGTTCTTGAAAAATCAGTTCAAGTTTTGAAGAGACTTTTGTTTCATTAGATTAAGATCATAAGTGGAGTTTATAAAAATGTTATTATATAGGTCTGTGTCACTTGAATGCTATGATCCAAGTTTCAAAGGGATTTGTATAAAAGCTGTTCATTAAAATCCAGAAGTTAGTGGTTGCAGCAGAATACCTATCTATTCACACTATCTGTTGTGGATTCTGAGATGAAATCCGGTCTCAAATGAATGACAAACGCAGGAATGAAATATAGCAAATAAATGTATTGATGCAATAATACAATTGGTAATACGGTTAGTAGATCCAGAAATGCGGTTAGTAGCAATAATATAGTCTGGGAAATTCAGTATCGAAGTAGGACTTCCTTCTGTGTCTATGTGCTCGCAACTGTGACTCCTACATATCGGTTACCTCACTCTCTCACTGTATCATTGTGTCTCCCTCTCTCTATCTCTGTCGGGTATTCACTGGCAACAGTACAAGTACACACTGGTCGAGTCCACTTGTATGAAAAAGGGGTGGACCCCTTAACACTATCTTAATTATATATTCATTAACAGAGATATCTATGAGTTTGAGTTGCTCATTGGGGATTTGAGTTGCTCATTGGGGATTTGAGTTGCTCATTGGGGATTTTATAGTCATCAATAAGATTCCAGAGCCAGCTTAATGTAAAATCTGATTCGTTAAATTTTTCTGTCTTCAGCAGAGGTCATATAATAAATCAATAAAAAAAAATCTCCAATTCAATTATCATGCATATATTTTTTTTTTTAATCATTTCACCCAAGCAAGGCAATAAAACCACTAAGATGCAAGAGGTTACTGAGTGTTAGAGAATATAAGAAAAACTACTATTAAGGAGAGAGGACAATAAGAGAATAAGAATTAAAAATATAACAATTTATACAGCACTTAAATTTTGAAGATCAAAGTTGACAGGGAAGCAAAAAGTCGAAAGAGAGTTCCACAAGACGTGCACTAGAAGAAACTGTTATCTGTCTATATTTCCGAGATGAGGTATTATGTACATTATTCAGACTATTGTCCTCATCTTTGTCGCCATATTTATTACGTTTTGGATGTTGTACACTCCAGCCTTTTTCAAGTCGTTGGAATGTCAAACTGAAACCTTTATTTCACTCACTGGGGTAGACTCTTCTAGTTCCATGTGCTATGTTTAATGGATGTCAGTTGAAGAAGGCCGGAGCGTACAACAGCTGAAACATAATAAATATGGCAATAAAGATGAGGACAGTAGTATAAATAATGTAAATAAGAAACTGTTAGCATAGAAATTATGGTTTTATCTAGCTGTTTCAACTGTAAATTGATGAGACCTTGCCACCAATCTAGTACTGCACTTAAATTCATAAAGTCTAAATATCTAGACTTTATGAATTTAAATGCATCAGAACAAGTACCATGAAAGTATTTATACAAAAGACTCAGGGAAGCTATGTTAAAGCAATGGGAAAAGGACTTAAGCTGATATGCCAGGTCAGGACCAATAACATTGCAGCTTCTTTGGATTTTATCAACAATCTTTAGATATATAGACCAAATGTGGCAGCAATACTCAAAACATGGATGAATGGTAGACTTATAAATATGTAAGATAGATTCTGGCAAGAAAAATTGTCTAGCACAACACAGTGAACCAACTTTCTTATCTGCAGATTTAGCAACTGATTCAATATACTCTTCACTTCATGTCAGTTGAAAACATAAGTCTGAGATGGCACAATAAGCCACACATTACCAACCTATTCATAGATATGCTTTAGTAAGCACAATAATTCATTAATATAGTAATAGACTCAACATTGTGAAAAAGGGGGGGTGATCTTTGACTATCATTGACATCGATAGAGCTGAACATAAAAAAACTCAGAGCTGCATTCACCATGCGGATCTCAATGAATAAATATACACTTTTTTAACTTTTAATTACTCTCATATTTTAAAATGGTTTATTATGAGTTATTGTACAAAAATGTTCCATAGAATTTAGTTGTTAAATACAAGTTTATCTTCATTAGTTTTACTTCAAAATAAAGCATACACGTTTACTATTTGTATAATTTAACTCCTAAACTTATCTATTAGTAAAAAATAAAATCAGCTTTTTTTTTTTCATCAAATGGTTATGGAAGTCCACCAAAAACATTAAGAGTAAAAGTGGACCATGGGTAAAAAAGAAAGGTTGAGAACCAGTTGTCTAGAAGGAGATCAACCAGTGGTTCTCTATTGAATCTGATACTTTAAAGCATATACATTTACTATTTCCATGATACAATTCCTAAACTTATCTATTAGTAAAAAATAAAATAAGCGTTTTTTTTTTTTTGTTGAATGGTTATGGGTGTCCACCAAAGACATTAACAGTAAAAGTGGACCATGGGTAAAAAGAAAAGGTTGATGACAAATGGTCTAGAAGGAGATCAACCAGTGGTTCCACAATATCAAGAATTCATTGAAGGCCGTCATCATGGACATGTTGGCCAGTATAAACATGAACCATCTGATAGAGTCATGCAGTTACTTCTAAAGCTGCACTGATGATGTCCTCATGGCTGAAAACAGTTTTAATGAATAGACTTTTTTATTTATTTTCTATGTTGAACTTATGTACAAACAACTTTGAAAATATTGCTTTTCCATCATCTTACCTTGTTGAATCGGGTTTTAGTTGTGTTTCACTTTCAAAAGCCTGTAAACATGATTAAAAGAGAACAGTTTTGTTTTCGAGGTGTTGAAATTAACAAGCCATTCTTTAACCCATTTAACAACAAATTGTAGGTTCAATTGAGATCAACTGTTAATTTAACCTTATTAAAACAATCAGATTTACGGGTACTGCTGTTATATTTGGGTGGAAGCTGCTCAGTCCTCACTTTCGAGTCTTGATAGAGTTCAAAAGCATCTCCAACTCCTTGTAGCTAACAAATTATTTTCCATCCTCCAATCTCTCTCACAAGTGAAATGCAGCAAGCCTCTCAATTCTCTATAACGACTTCTATGGAAAGTGCTCAGATGAACTATATTCCTTGATTCTACCAGTCTTAACATTAATGATTTGGACCTGCCATGCCACTTACATAGTAGCAAGCCATCCACATTCTATTCCATCAGTGAAAAATAAGTTCTACTTGAACAGTTCCTTCCTACAAACCACTGCTCCCAAGAGGAAGTTCCCCCAATCACTACAATTTTAATGTGTTCAAGTCTACGGTTAACTTATCTTCCCCTTTTATCCATTATAATCTGTCTCTTAATGTAGCCTTGTACAGGGTCAACGTCACTATAAAAAAAAATTAAGACAGGAGTAAATAGTTAACTGCTGGTGTTTTCAAAATAGATACAGAGTTTTGAACTGATGACATCAGGAAGGTCATTTATAGGCACATCTTATATCTTTAAAACCTTAAGCTGATTAGGAATTTAAATAAAAAGAAATGATTCTCATATTAAATTCTTTGATAAATATTTCAGAAACCCTGTTAAAATTTACCACATCTGAACATACACATAAAAAGTAAAGAGGATATAGCATAAAAAAGAGTGCCATCAAATGATGGACATTCTCATTTAAGACGTCAGTGGGTGGAAAAATTGATTTGTTTCACTCAATACCTTGAAAACCAAACTAGTGATGTTTCATCATGAAACTGAATTTTCACCTATCACAATTTACAAGCATTTCCTCAAGGAGGGCCTATGCCTTGAGCACCAATTGGGATGAACTCAAACCAAACTCGTACATATGATGTACTAAAGATACTGGGAAAATGGTTGGTTCTCTGTACCACACAAGTAAGTACCTAACTCATGCTATCTTATACTGGGTATATGTATAATTATCAGGTGTTTATAAACAATATTTATTATGAAAAATAAACATAATTCAACAATAACATTTTAAAATGATTATCTCAGAGCATATGATTATTGACACACATTTTTATAATCTGAAAATAAATATTTTTATTAAAAAAGTAAATGAAGCAGCAATTTTTATTGACAAATAACTCACCTACAAAAACGCCTGATATTTATGCACCAAGCCAATACCTTTACAAGAGCCAGATCCAACTTAAAATGGTGTACTGCTGGAATATATGAGCTGCAAGTCTTTACTTTCCAGTTTTGATAGAGTCCAAAAGCGTCTCTGCGACCCTATAGGTGACAAATTATTTTCCAACCTACAACCTCATTCACACAGATGAAGCTGCTCTGTCACTATTTCTATGTGTTCAGATGAACTACATTCCCTAGGTCAACCATTTCTAACCTTCACAGCTAAGACCTGCCATACCACACATATTGTAATAAACCCTCCTCATTCCCTGGTATTACATTTGTGAAATGCAAGTCCACTCAAGCAGCATCTTCCCATGAACAGCTGCATTGTGAAACTAACTCCCAAGAGGATGCTTCCCCAATTATTACAATCTTGGCCTATTCATATTTAAGATCAACCATTATCTATCCCACATATCACCATAAACTGTACCTCTTACTCTGTAACCCATTATCTCAAGTGAGTCTTAGACCTTGTACAGGGTGATCATCATTGTAAAAAAGAACTATGCATGTCCAATTGTTGCCACAACAACATTATTTATTTATTTATAATGGCTACAACTGAGTTCCTTCAATGTATTTCTATTTTTTGATACTTCATTTCATATGGTGGACTCTCCCATCATATTCTTTCTAAGAGTATACAATAATTCAGCTCCTAAAACTGAATAGTCGCACAACCCACATCATTTGATTTATGATAGCGAAGACGATAGTTGAATCATTCACACTTATGGGAAGAACTGAATATGGACAACTGGTGCACAATTGTCCTAGGTTGGTTGTCAATCAAGGCTAAAGAGCCAAATTTGTTGTACTAAACCCATAGCTGTGAGAAGATACTGAGTCTTACCTTTCTCAAGATTGTGTGTGCATAAGTGATGTAATAAACTTGACTGGAATTTAAACTCTGCTCTCAGATTTCTCATTCCAAGTCATTATCCATTAAACCAGCTGCACATTCAATTGAATATTAAGTATTAAAATACTATTTTATATATATATATATATATATATATATATATATATATATAATTTCTGGCCTTAATAACATTCTTGATAAGCCGTCAAAAATGAATCAACCCATCATTCTCTTCTAGTTCCATGCACTATCCATTTTATTTGTTGCTGCTGTTGGTAGTCCTCAACTGATGTGGTTTCTGTTATTTTTTATTTATTTTTTTTTAAGCTTAGCACCCCGAGCAAGACATGAAGCCACTAGGATGCAGGGGGGTTGCAGAAGATTTGTAGCAAGAGCAGATAGGAGTGATAGAAGAAAGGATGAAGGGAAGGATAGTGTGTAGATCAAGGTAACTGGAGATGTCGATTGACATTACATTTGAATAGTTGGAGATTATAGCTATCAGGGAAACAGTAATTGGGAAGGGTGTTCCACAGGCGAGAGGTGCAAGGTATGAAGCTATTGGAGTAGAAGAGACGGCTACATTTTAAAGTTTCTACAGTGTAAGGGTGAGAGCGGGATGCCAGCCTCATAAGGTGCTTGTATTCATGGAGACTGGGGACCAGGGAAAGCAGCTCATCGGAGCAATTGCCATGAAAGTATTTGTAGAAGAGACAGAGAGAGGCGACGGCGTGTCTGTGAGATAGTGGCTGCAGGAAAGGCACTAGATCAGGGCCAATCACATTACATATCCATCTCTGGATCTTGTCAAGAACTCCTTGGTAAACAGAAGGTGCCCCAGACCATATATGGCAGCAATACTCCATGCAAGGGCGAATGGTCGTTTTGTATATTTGAAGTATCGATTCAGGGGAGAAAAATTTCCTGGCACGGCAAAGAGAGCCAACTTTCCTCGCGGTGGACAAATCAATTGACTCAATGTATTTGTTCCATCTCAGCAGTCAACATGAGACCGAGCAGACGCAGGGAGTCGCTCTCAAGAAATTGACTATCAGATATTCTAATGGGGAGCAGGTAAGGATCTCTATGGTGGTTGATGGAGAGTAGTTTAGTTTTTGAGGCGTTAAATTTGACCATCCAATAGTTGCCCCAGTTAACAACCGATTGAAGGGCCATTTCAAGACGCACGGCCAGGTTAGTTTGGTATAGCTCTTTGTTTGATCCAACAAGGTTTGAAGAAGTATGTTCTTCATTTAAACCCACAGGCTTCACTCACTTGAAGCCATTTTTAAATACCGAGCTGAGAAAAAAGTTGTATACAGCTGACAATTTAGATATTTCTGAATGGATTTGGTGCTATGCATAACATACAATCTGCTGAGGCAATTTAAGAACATTTCTTGAGTTTTTAGGCTAATATCTGTTTTGTAGTAACCTAATTACATGGTGCTACATCTTGGAGCAATGGAGAGAAAAAAAAGCATGAGGCAAGAAAAATACTGGTCTTTCTGTAGACTTCAACAGCACCACCTCTTGACGTTTTACAAAGCCAAGTGGTCCCTTTACTCTTAGCATAATGGGAAAATGAATTACTTTTTCTTTTGTTTTTATTAATCATTACTATTTTATTTATCGGTTTATTTCATTTTCACACACTAGCATTTCAGGTTTTGGAACAGAGTGCAAAATCCTCTTTTTAGGATTCCCATCAGCTGCCTTATTTCATTCTCCTTAATCTCATCCACAGAATTCCAATGGTGATTTTAGCATTGGGAAAAGCCAAAGCCAAATCTGAGCTGGGTGAGATACTCAAGTCTTGATCAAATGTTTAAGAAAACCTGACAAAAATTAACATTTCTCTATGATTGCTGAATATTGAGTCATCCATTTTTAGTTAATGTAAACAAACTATGATTATAAACATCAAGTGGAAGATGTATTTCACTTGACTGAAAACTGGGATGAATTGGTTTCATTCAGTGTTTATCGGCAAAGAATTATCACATTCTGGCATTAAAGAAATCAAATAGTTACATTAGATGATAAACAGTATTAAAGCAACGAAGATCTCTGGGAAGCAATAAAAACTGCTGCAAATTGAAACAGGAGCAAAGTTACCAAAAGCAGTAAATGAAAGACTAATTAAGGTTATAGAATGTCAAAAGAAGAATTAGAGGAGATAAGTTCACCTATCATCCAGTTTAACCCCCTGTCCCCCGGCCTTTTGAAAAGGAGTAAAGGTTTATCCCCTGTTTCCTGTTTAGGATTGGGTTTCAGGTCCCTTCTAAAGATTTTCCTTCTCTTTCATTTCCAGTAGCCCCTTTATTTTTTTTTTAGCATTATCACCTTGCTTGGAATTTATTAAAAAAAAAAAAATATTAACATGTAAAATGACATTCAGGTTTATGTGACTTTGTGTTTATCTATATGACTCTACAGCCTGTATATTCTGAACGTATTTTAATAAAAAAAAAAAAAAAAAAAAAAAATGTTTCACTTTGATGCTTAATCTGAATTGTCCCCCACCCACCCAAAAAAAAAAATTATATTTTCCATTATCTTAAAAGATGAAACTCAGAGTCATGAAAATATCTCCAGTATCTGTTATTCAATACCAAATAGAATATGAACACTTTGATAACGAAATAATTAAAAAATGTAAGAATTGCATATCTATTAAGTTCACTAATCAATTTTATGATTGATCAAAAGATAGTGAGTGGGGAGGGGGGTTACTTTACAGTTTTAATTAAAAGTGAAAGTAATTTATTACAGCAAAAGAGTATTGAAATTGCACTGGTTTCAGAGCTTTTCATGGAAATTTTATGTCCTGGATCATACAAATTATCTCCTTTCTAAGCAAATATATTGTGATTAAAAAGGTGAGATATTTAAAAGGAATAGCATTAACAGTAGAAATGATAGAAAGCTGAAGGTGGCCATTCAAGTTATGCAACAAGTTAAACATCACTGTATAAATAATGCTGGTTGTCCGTCATTCCCTCTTTCCATCAATAACAACATTATTAGTTTGAGGAAGTCTATTTGAAGAATTAAATGGCTAACATATTTTTAAAGTTTTTTTTTATCATTGTCTTTCAATTACACATGATTAGTATGCTATCTGAAGTTGTTTTTAGCACAAATCAAAGAACTTCTTTTATATAAAATGCGTGCATATATATATATATAAAAAATGTGCATATATATATATATATATATAAAAAGTGCGTGTGTGTGTGTGTGCATATATATATATATATATATATATGTGTGTGTGTGTATATATATATATATATATATATATATATATATATATATATATAAAATGTGTGTGTATATATATATATATATAAAAAATGTGTGTGTGTGTGTGTATATATATATATATATATATATATATAGCTGTGCTAGTATGGTCACAAATCATCATAACCAAAGGTTTGAACTTCCTGGCCTTGTTCCAATTGTTGATCAAACTAGATAACACGCTCCCTCCCAAAAAATGTAAATAATGTCAGCTCAGCAGAGTTGCAGTATAAACCACCTGGGCGGGAATCTGCAATAGGGATTGGCTAGCCACACTAGTAGACGGGTATTGTTGAATACAAGTGGAAAACTATCAATATTTTATTTTTATATACATATATATATATGTGTGTGTGTGTTTTTATATATATATATATATATATATATATATATATATATATATATATTAATGATGTGCCACATATGCTTTTTATAATCAGTAGATTTAATAAGATGGCTATTCCTCAAATTTTATTAACCAGTCTAATACATATATATTTACATACAAGAAATAACCTTGTCATTTGACACACACACAAAAACAGAAAAAAAAATTAGCTAACCCCAATAATAAGGGCTCTCAAGTCGCACATGTATTAATTAAATCAAATTTAGTATATAAAAATAATGAAAAATGAGAAAAATGGCATTCAATTGCTGAAACCTCCTGATGAGTGGACAGAACAATTACAAAAAGGGTCTGTCTATAAAACTCTGGACTTGAGGGGTTGAATATAACATCAATCAGCTACGCCACAAATTTTATATATATATATGTGTGTGTGTGTGTGTGATGGCACACATTATGAAATGGACAAAGTTCAACAATTATTTCAATAATTTTCATAATGTGTGACGTCATTTGTTTACATTTGATACGCCATGAGCAGATATGAATGTACGTGAGAGACTCATGGACGATTGTAGTTTAAAAGCAGTAAAATTGACCTTGCTAACCAAACGATCCTTTGTGGCCCAATCGGTTAAGGCACGTCAGGCTATATGATGGTTTTGTATAGGATACAGGTTCGATTCCTGTAGGAGGACGATTATTTTCTATGAAAATTTCTCGGACATTCAGGCCAGTAAATGTTGTTTAATACTCTTTATTGTAAACATAGCATTTACTTAAATATTTGTATCTATAAAAAGAATGTATAAACATAAAAATGTCATATATATATATATATATATATATATATATATATATATATATATATATATATATATATATATACACACACACACGAGAGAGAGAGTGAAAGAAATTTTATAAATAAGTAAATTTGTGAAAGAATTTGAACACAATGCAGGCACATAAAATAACATGGCTCGACTTCACAAGTTTTAAGAGTCTTTTTCTATTTTCATGTCCTGCCACATCAGCTGCAGGAACCATATAGAATATCCCCCAGGCCTGCATTAGTGGAGTTTAAAGGTGAAATGCATTGTGTACATTACTAACCTCTCCCATTAAACCATGAGTCAATATGTCATGGCCCTGCATGGTGTTATGATGCAGTAAGGTCTCATGATCAGAGGTTTTCTGCTGGATTTTCCTTCTCCTAGGTAGATGGGTGGGTGAAATATAGAAAGGTGATGCTTCCCAAAGTATTGAGCTGACAGTATGGCTGACATGTATAATATTTATTCAGGTGTACCAAAAATATGCAGATTTTTTTTTAGTTTTATTCCAAAGCTTATTTCATCTCTTCTCTATGACAGGTTCCTTCAGGATGTTGGCAATCATGGCTCATCACAATTTCCTATTCTTCGTAGTAAATTCTTTTTGCTCTCTCTCCTAAACCCTGTCTGCCATCCGCTTAAACAAGCTCATTTGTTAGGTTATATGCTATTTTCCTCTATCATTCATTATGCTCTGTGAGTCTCAAATTTTCCAAGCCCTCTTTCCTCATATGTTCCCTAAAAATTCAACTATTTAAAGTATTTCTTCCTGATATTAAGTATAAATATCCTTCTTGTTTCCATATTTTCTGAAACTTCAATACTCACAGTTTCAGCCCTTGGTATTCTCAGCATCCTTCTGTAGAACCTTATTTCTTTTGAGCTCAAGTCTTGTCTGTGAGGAGTGTATAACATTCAGTGTTATATGGGAAGACTGCTATCAGCAAAGTTTTTCTGTTTTTTAATACTTTGCTTAGCCTTTGGAAGGTATCCCAATGCAGCATTGGATTTTACTGTTACACTTTCTGTCAGCTGTTAAAATACTTGCCAGATATTTAAATTGTTCTACTTGTTTGATTTTGACATCTCCAATTTGTAATTTGCATGTTGGGTTGTCCCTTTTGCTGACAACCATACATTGTTTTCTTGCAATTTATTTCATGTACACATTAAAAAGCTACAACTTGACTACATTATTAATATACTATATTATTGGGTTGTACCTTTTGTTTAAGAATGACAGAAACAATCTTTAAAATTCTGCTAATTTTATAGCATTATTTCTACAAATGTGGAGGGATAGTAGATAGTGGTTTGAAATTGATAAACCAAATTCAAATCGAGTTCATTATATGACTATCCCTGGGGAAAAATATGAATACATGTCTTTTTGCCCCCAGCTAGGAGTAGATAGCATGACAGTAACTTCAGTTTGTAGCCAGTCTAGAAAGAAAGCTATGAATTAACACCAGCCTGGAGAGGATTGGGCTCCATCAGACAAACTAAGTAAAATACATTTATCAGTGTAGCTTTTACTGATTCAATACACACACGCTATTTAATAATGTTAATAGTTGTATGGCTGTTCTATTGAGAAGGCATGGTGGAATAATGGATAGTGGCCTAGATTAAGGAATCAGTAGAGACAAATTTGAATTCTAGTCAAGTTCAATACTTACAGGGAAAAGGTATGAAGCCATCTTTTCTCACCCTAGCTATGAGTAGATAGCAGGACAGATTGTGTCTTATAGCTTTGGTTGGGGACTAGTCTAGGAGAAGAAATTCAAACCAGCCTAGATAGGGTTGGGCTCCAACTAGCTATCTTCCCCAAGACACACCACTGCTATGGCTGCAGTACATTTGGTTGATGCACCTACAACCATAAGGGTTTACAAGACTCATGATCATTATTTCTAAAAATGAACTTCTAAGGAGGTAAAGACAACCCCAGAATTTACCGAATTAGAAGAAAAGAAAAAAATACCAAACAGTATTACCCAAATTTAATTTCAACATTATGTTGTGTCAAGATATGATTTTAGAACAAAGATGAAAATGAGATCACAAAATCAAAATAGATATATACAGGGTGCAATGGGTAAATTTTATCCTTGCACGTTTTTTTGATTTTTGTCTATTGCACAGTATAGTAAAGTCAGTTGGGCTCCGTCTGTGAGAAAAAGAACACCATGATGTTATTCACTCCACCAGAAATTTGAAAACAGGATGTTGTACTGCTTCCCATTCACATCATAAGCTCCAATATGAACATTTCAGAGTGTTTGGATGCTAATCTGAGGGCAATGCAGAGAATTTGGAAAGAGTTGGATGAGTCTAATGGTGATTACAAACGTGTTTGGAGTGATTACTAATGATGGCAACATTATACCTCCATGCATCTTCCCACTGGATCTCAGACTCAATACACAGGTTTATATCAACTGTGTTGAGGAGGTATGCTGCCTTAGGTAAAGAGGGTGGCATCTGGAAGACCCTCTGTCTGGCAACTGGACTCTGCACAATGTCGCACAAGCAAGAGAACCTAGTCATGGCTGTCAGATGATTTTGGTGACCACATTACCCCTTACATCTGGCCAAACAACTCCCCAGACTACAATCCCTTTAATTATTGTGTGTGGGGCACAGTTGAATGAGAGACCAACAAAACAACTTCTAACACCAAAGATGAACTGAAGCCAAGGATTATAGCAGTATTCATCAACTTAAACAAAGAGACCGCCCAGAAGAGTTTCAGCAGATTCCAAAATCATCTGGAGGCCATGGTTGAAGACAACAGCGATTTTATTGAATACATTTACTCTTTAGGATTTAAAGATATTTCTGTGTAACTTCGGTAAATATATCTGTAAAAATGAGATGTCAGTGTTATTTTCAATTTTGTCTAATTTAGACAATAATCTATCCATCGCATCCTGTATATGTTCCCAACTGTATCAACAAAAACCCTTTGATAATAGGTTATGACTACCAAAAATACTTAAATATCAGACAATTTACAAATTCAAAACCAGAAAAATGGTTTAAAATAATAAATAAATATAGAAAAAAAATAGACAAAAATTTATACCAGAAAGTTTTCATTGGTCTTTGAACAAACTTGAAGAAATGAAAATTTTTTTTCTGCAAACCAAAGATTATCATTTACCTGGAACTTTGTTTCAGGGCTTTTTCCAGAGTGACTTGGCTGTATGGGCAATCCAAGAAAAATAATGCCATTATAATTGATAATTTGGGGTTTTGATATAGAAAATTTACATGATATACCCCACCTCCCCACAATTATTTATTTTTTTTAAATTAAGAGAATTGAGAGGAAGTTAATGGAAAATTCTAAGAAAGATTTATAAACAAGAAGATGCTAGTTTCTGCTTCAGTGTCATCTCTTCCTTTTTATATACACACACACACACACACATACAAAAATAAAAAAAATAAAATAAATATTATCAAGTTAATTTGGGATGTTAGATTTGGCTAGCATGTGCATATGTAAAATTTGCAACTTAGTAGAATATATTTTTATTAATGTTGGCAAAAAATTTTTAAAACTCTGGAGATTTTAAATGAACCAAAAATATTTCTATAAAAACTGGAATAATGATACACCATTACCCAATTTATTTGACAGAAATAAATTGGAATATCAGACACCTTGTTAAGATTTAACCCTTTTTAGAGGAGAAAATCCCTGTGGCAAATATTAACAATACATGAAATAACTGATTTGTAGATAACAGAGGTTGGAAATTAATCAGAAAGAGAGAGAGAGAGAGAGAGAGAGAAAAAAAAAAAAAAAGACAGGATTATCCTTATCATACATAAAAAAAAAAAAAAACATCCTATTTTATTGTTGCCATTTTTTTTATAAAAATTATTTATTTTCAAATTAGTTGTTTTTGTTACTATTTTTACTTTGTCTTCCAAAATCAATCGGATGTACACAAAGGATTTTGCACCAAGAAAAATCCTTAAAAAATACTTTGGAGATACCATTAGGTAAGATTAAAAGGAATTTTTCCTCTCAATTTTGGTGTGTATATGAATGTGATTATATATATATATATATATATATATATATATATAGAGAGAGAGAGAGAGAGAGATATGCAGAAATGTTTTCTTGAAAATGCTTATGCAATTTACACATGTTATATATATAAAAAATAATAGTTTATAATAATGATGTACAGAGAAGCATGAAACACATTGTGCACATTATAATTATATATTCATATGTATCTAAGAGGGCATTATACAAGATGTCTGTTCATGTATTAGGTTGGTGCAAAAATAATTTCGTTTTCTCACATAGTAACATATGTTAGAAAACGAAATTATTTTTGCACCAACCTAATATATACAATATGTATTGGTTAATATGCTCAAGACAGATTGTGAAAAATATTTCAGTGTACATGTATACTAATTGGAGCTGTTATTGTTATTATTCTGCATTAATATAATGTTTACAAAAGCAGAGACAAGATTGAAATATTTATTACTTTTGAGACAGATAAAAGTAACTCGTCAATGTCTCCAGAGAGGTAAACTGTTCAGTTTTCATCTTAAGAGTTTATTAAATTCTCTATCATTTCAGGAACAAAAATAATACACTCTTAAAATGTGAGAATATGGCATATTTTCTTAGTACATAAATAATTTGAAAACCAGGGTTGAAATTATAGCTTTTATCTTGACTTGCTCAACAATTGCATACACTACAGTCAAACTAGCACATATTTCACCAACCTCAGAGACAAATAAATATTAGGTTGTCCGAAAAGTTTGTAAACACTTGCGAAAAATTGCATTTTTATGCAATTTTTAATTGTTTTTTACTTTATTGTTAATTTTGATAATTTTGAAAAAATTTTATTTCATTAAAATTTTTATTTAATTGTTTTTTGCATTTATATTGTTATAGCGATCTTCATCTTTGTATTCCAGATGGCAGTTGATAAAATTGAGCTGCGAGTTTTGATTCGTTACTGCTGGAAGCGAGGTCTTTCAACCAGAAAAGCTGCAGAAGAGATTTGTGCTGCTGAAGGTGAAGGAACAATTGCATATGCGGCGATCTCAAAGTGGTATAAGCATTTCGATTCTGGCGACATGAGTCTTGAAGATAAGCCTCGTACGGGACGGCTGTTAAAGTTGGACGATGGAGACTTGCAAACCGGGTTGGACATTGCGCCTTCATCAAGCACTCGAGAATTGGCTGATGAGCTTGGAGTTGGCAAATCGACAATTCACCGACACCTGAAGCAACTTGATTTTGTTCACAAAAATCCGCGCCAAGATCTGCACGAACTCACCAAAGCACAAGCCAACAGACGAGTTGAAATTTGCCATCAGTTGCTCAGCAATCCATTGGACGAGCTTTTTTGGAAGCGCATTGTAACATTGGACAAGAAATATGTCTATCTGGTCCAGCACAATCGAGACAAGCAATGGGTTCAGAAAGGGCAAGAGACACCATCGGTTCCAAAACAAGACCAATTTGGCAAGAAAGTCATGTTGTGCGTTTGGTGGAACTTTGAAGGAATCATGCATTTTGAGTTGGTTCCAAATGGTCATGCCATCAGTGCCGAAGTTTACTGTCAGCAACTGGAGCGGGTCTACGAAAAGTTGAAGCAAAAGTACCCAGCTCGGATCAACTGAAAGCGCACTTTGATGCAGCAGGACAATGCCAAGCCACACACAGCCAGGAAGACCAAAGACAAGTTTGAAGTGCTGGACGGCGTTGAGGTTCTGCCACATCCAGCCTACAGTCCTGATGTGTTCCATCAGATTATGGCCTTTTCCGCTCAATGCAACACTTTCTGAAGGGCCGCAGAGTCGATTCGTTTGATGAAGTCAAGGAAACATGTCAAGAATTCTTTGATTCAAAGCTGGCTGAATGGTACTTTCACGAGATCTGAAAGCTTGCAGATCGATGGCAGAAAGTCTTGAAAAATGATGGTCTTTATTTAGAGGAATAATTTTTGTTGTTTTTGTTATTACTTGACGAGTAAAATTTCAATTTTTTGCAAGGGTTTACGAATTTTGGAATCAAGTAAATATTGCAGATTTTACAAGTACAAAAATATAATGATCATTCTAGGAGTAAGGAGGTCATTCAAAACCAGTTTTTCCAGTTTTAAGATTTAACATTTTAAATCTTGGTTGTTGTCACAACATGGACAATGACTATACACTCTTGAGCAAATCAATTGTAAACCACTTTAGTTTCCTTTCTTTCAACATATGGTCAGTTTTAGATCCACTGGAGTGACAGGGTGTAATCAATTTCTATTTTTTTCTCAGATTAGGTCATTTGTATTGGTGTCCAGTATGAATCTATCTTCAGGGTGTATGATGAAATTTGTTTGGCCTTGAAAAATATTGTGTTATTTGTGATGACATCAGATTTTTATCAGGCCCAGACACTACTGTCTTGACTGTCAATTAGTTGTCCTACAGTCATTTTTTGCGATGGACATTACTCCAAGAAAGCTTATGAAAACTGTAACACTGCACAAATGCACTGGTAAGCCTTAACAGTGAGCAAATCAAAGTACTATAGGCTGGCACAGAAACTGTCCTTATTTAAATCCAGTTGAGTATCTGTGGTCAATCTGCAAGAAATAATTTTATGGATGGACATAGGAAGTACTAACATGTGCACTGGGTCAGGTTTCATTGGAAAAATATGAACAAATTGTAAATTATAATGAATTATTCATTTTGTTTCAATTAATTTGCACAAGGGTGTAGAGGTAAACGGTGTACATTCAATACTATCTGCCATTAAGCATAGTTTTAGAAAATCTGAAGGTCACAAACAGTTACCATTTAGCTTAGAGTGGCACTCAGTGAAATGGACAACATTACATTACACTCTTCTACAAAGTTGGAAGATTTGAGATATATCTGATCATTCTAACAGAAAACTTAATTTATAGTCACTTGATACTATAAAAAAAAGTTTGATAGGATATTTTAGACAAGGTTTTAACTTTAACTATAGATTGATCAGCATTTGAGCAAATGAAAACAAATACACTATTTCATTACTAATTGGGTTTTGATTTTGGAAGGGATGTTGAAATAAATTAATGACATAGAAAAATATATAAGAAAGCTTCTTTCCTTCTTTTTTTTTTTTTTTTTTCCATAAGGTACATTTGAAAAGTCACATATTGAAAAGTGATAAGAATTAATGCATATATTTTTACATTTTAAAGAAAGAACCTATTTTCAGTGCTGGTTTGTGGCAGTTAACTGGATGAATAAACATAACCCACAGATATAAAAGTTTGCAAAATAAAACAAGAGAAAAAGAATATAATAAAAAAACGTTTGTATATTGTTTCTGATAAAATGCAGTTTATCAACAAGCTGAATGTTTTAAGCTTTGCTCCATAAAGTTTACTGGATTTCTCTCCTTATTTGGTTCAGTGACAGCAATACAACAAAATATAATCCAGAAGGTAAGCATTATTCTCTTCTTACTTAACATAAGTAAAATTACTTTTCAAAATAATTTCCTTCTTGATTTTATTAATTTCAGTGAATTTTAGCTAAGAAAAATAGAAAAAGCAAATATTTAGAGTTGTGGGAGGAAAAAAATTATAATATGAGTTAATTTTATATTTGTGGGGATTACCTCCACCATGTCTGCCAAAACAACTACTAGATTCTGCTGTTCATGTCTACAAAACAATAGGCGTACTTCTCCCTGCCAGGGAGAGTTTTCTTCATCTCGCAGGCCATCTCAATTTCAAATCACAGACATTTTATATAATATATATATATAAATATATATATATATATAATATAATATAATATATATATATATATATATATATATATATATATATTATATCTTCAGGTTGGAATTTCGAACTGAACCCTTTATTTCGATCACTGGGGTAGATTGTTCTAGTTCCATGTGCCATGTCAGTTATCAGTTATCTCCTGCTAATTTTCCCTCTGAAAGTTCTCCACTGCCTTAACCGAGTATTGAACTCTCACTCTTTGGGTCCATCACTGGATCTAACCAACGCCTTTATCCACTGTGCTTGAGGACATCTGGGTATGAATTTCTGGGTATTATAAACCTAATGTCCTCAGCAACCATTTTTACCAGTGCTCATATTGCAATTTTGCTGTTATCATTGCATGTTTTTACCAGAGCTCATATTGCAACTTTGTTATCATTGCTTTTCTCTGGCACTCCTTATTACTGGCTCCCATATTGTATTTATTTCTATGCTTGGTCGGCTCAGGAGATTTTTGTGGCCTAGCATATGTGCTGATTCCTTAAGTTTACGAATTTTCCAATGGTGTTCCCTCTCAACATGATCCCACAGGGGACGATGATCTCCCTTCTCTCTCCATATGTGGTTAGCCACGCCTGATTTTTCTACTTCCCCTCGCGTTACAGCTTTCTTGAAGCCTTACCTTGAGGGGGAAGCCTGTCTCTCCTTTATATTCCTTTCCGCAGCTGCACGGGATAGTGTACACACAGTCTTTAGTTATGTTCTCCTGTATGGGGGGGTCTCACTCGAGAGAGATATCTGTGAATTGTTGTCAAGCTCTTGAAGAAATTCATACCCAGATGTCCTCAAGGACACATGGCACAGTGGATAAAGGCGTTGGTTAGATCCAGTGACAGACCCAAAGATTGTGAGTTCAATACCCGGTTAAGGCAGTGGAGAACTTTCAGAGGAAACATTAGCAGGAGATAACTGATAACTGACATCCATCGCACGTGGAACTAGAACAGTCTACCTCAGTGATCGAAATAAAGGATTCAGTTCGAAATTCCAACCAAACGTGATAAATATGGCGACAAAGATGAGGACAATAGTCCGCATAATGTAAATACTGTATAATATATATATATATAATATATATATAATAAAAAGGCTTAAACACTAATATTCCATGGTCATAATTTATTCCATTGGAATCGTAAATACGATCCAATTCATCAGACCTACAAATTCAAAAAGAAAACAGAAAAAAACCTACTCCGGAAATAAAAATAGAATTTAGAGTGTAATTATGAGAGTGTGGGATTCTAAATTCTATTTTTATTTCCGGAGTAGGTTTTTTTCTGTTTTCTTTTTGAATTTGTAGGTCTGATGAATTGGATCGTATTTACGATTCCAATGGAATAAATTATGACCATGGAATATTAGTGTTTAAGCCTTTTTATTATATCCTTACTCTGTCCTGGACATTGAGTTCTACCTGGATTTTATCCTCTCGGAAATTTTTTATTCTAAAATATACATGTGTATATATGCACCTGTGGATTTTGCATATATATGTATATTTACCACTAATATTATCTATAATATATATATATATATATATATATATATATATATATATATATACATACACACACACACACATATATGTATGTATGTATACGCACACAGCTAAAACATTGCAAACCTCCCTGCTCTATCACTATCTTCATGGAAAGTGCTCAAACAAACTACATTCCTTGGTTCCACCAGTTCTAACTTGTACGGCTAAGACCAGCAATGCCACACTTATTGTTGCAAACCAATCTAATTGCCTTCATATTCCATTGAGGAGATTTAAGTTCAACTCAACCTTTGTGGAACTAACACGCTGGAGAATGTCTCTTCGATCACAGTTTTAACTTGTTCAAGACTAGGGTTAACCATGATCTTTCCAACATCTTCCCATAAAGTGTGTCTCTTGTTCTATAACCCTCTAACTAGAGTGGTTCTTGGGCCTTTTACAGGGTGAATATCATTGTAAACATACACACACACACACACAATATGGCTAAGTACATAAATGTTGGAAGAAAACATTTTTTAAACTATCTGTACACATGTAAAATATAATTTTCATTTTTTGTGAGTTACGTTGTTCTATATAAAAATATGTACAAAATTTCATGTGTGGTATCCAGGGATTTTTTTTTCTAACTCCTTTTGAATTTCTTTCTTTAAAAATGTTGATTTCATTTATTTTGAAAGGTGACCACCAATGACTTCTTCCATTATAATTTATAGAACCTGCTCACTACAATATCCTCACTATCATCATCCCTACATAGCATCACTCAGTTTACACCTTCGCAAATTAATCTCTTGTACATTATCTACTCAATGTTTGTTCATGTTTGTCTGTTTTTCTCAGGAGCTATTTTTGTGACTTAATGCAATATATTTGTGCAAGCATTTTGTATATTTTGTCAAACTACTTTTTTTAAACATAAGTATATTTAGTTGAATGATTTGTTTTCTAAAACTTATTAACACTTTGCTTAACTTCAGGGACATACAAGAACCAGTGTTTTAATGTGATATGGCCATAAGCCTACATAAAAACAATGGATACAGACAAGAATCTTCTCATCTGGTGCACTGAATAAACAGTAATCTTTCAATATCTTTTATCATTTCACCCCAAGCAAGGCAATAAAGCCACTTAGATGCAAAGAGCGTGGGAGAATGAGAAAAGAAAACATTAATGAAAGAGATAAGAATAAAACAGGAATTAATACAGTAGATAAAGATTGACATTGCATGTATATTTTTGAAAATCAAAGTTGAATGAGAAGAGAATTTTACAAACAAGATGTGTGAGAGAAGAAACTGTTAGCATAGAACTTGTGGTTACATCTTGCCATTTCAGCTGTAAAACGATGAAACCTTGCCTCCAATCTAGCACTGCACCTAAATTCATAAAGTCCAGATCCCAAAGAGGATAGCCTATCAAAACAATTACCACATGAAATATTTATAGAAACTCTCCTGGAAAGCTACATTAGGGTGGTGGGAAAATAACTGAAGTCAAGATTTCAGATTTTTCTTTGTATTTTTTTTTTTTCTTTTTTCAAGAATTGCTAAATATATAGCAGATGCACCAGACTAGATATAGCAGCAATATTCAATGCATGGGCAAATGATCGATTTATAAATCTGTTATGATGTTGATTTGGGGTTAGTAGAGACAAACGCCAAATAACACATAACAATAAAAGGGGTTTTAATAGGTTGGTAAAAAGGTACAGAAATCGCCTGAGTAGTCAATAACTAGCTCAGCTAAGAACTTCTCTGTCTCTCTGTCTTCCTCATTTCAACTGACATGTCACTATTTAAAGTCTTCGTTCACAGACGCAGATAAGTTCATCTTCAAGAGGGGTGGTAGGTTTCTGACACAACAAAATCCTTATAAAAGAAATTTACTGGGCTCAAACACGGTGATCGTGGTAACCAACAGAACAATATACTTTTTCAATAAGAAAAGTGACAAAGTGCACCATCTTCCTGACACTCTGTCCATATGCTTCTCACTGACCATTATAAATAAATTTTTATCATGTCTATTATTTAAGTTTGTGAAAATCTTAAACTTTCTTAATAATTAATGACTCCATATACAAAGACAAAATCTTTCCTCAAAGGTTTTATTCCAACTAAAGCACAAAAGCAAATAGCTGAAATTTAAAAACAAAAACTTCTATCATGGAACTGATACACCAAATTTTTGGATATCCTGCAGTCCAACTATCATTAAAAAATAAATAGCCTGTTTTGGGGGAAAATGCTATATCTTTCATTCCACTAACTGATCTTCTTTCCTTATTAAATATTTCCTGCTCTTATCACTTACATAAACAGAGATACTTTTTCCTCAAGAACAAAATATCTGATTTAAATAGAAAGGAAAGAAAAAAAAAGAAAGGAAAGAAAAAAAAAGAAAGGAAAGAAAAAAAAAAGAAAGGAAAGAAAAAAAAAAGAAAGGAAAGAAAAAAAAAAGAAAGGAAAGAAAAAAAAAAGAAAGGAAAGAAAAAAAAAAGAAAGGAAAGAAAAAAAAGAAAGGAAAGAAAAAAAAAGAAAGGAAAGAAAAAAAAGAAAGGAAAGAAAAAAAAAGAAAGGAAAAAAAAGAAAGAAAAAAAAAGAAAGGAAAAAAGAAAGGAAAAAAGAAAGGAAAAAAGAAAGGAAAAAAGAAAGGAAAAAAGAAAGGAAAAAAGAAAGGAAAAAAGAAAGGAAAAAAAGAAAGGAAAAAAAAGAAAGGAAAAAAAGAAAGGAAAAAAAAGAAAGGAAAAAAAAGAAAGGAAAAAAAGAAAGGAAAAAAAGAAAGGAAAAAAGAAAAAGAAGAAAGGAAAAAAGGAAGAAGGGAGGAAAGGAAGAAGGGAGGAAAGGAAGAAGCGAGGAAAGGAAGAGAAACAGAAGCAATTGGATAAAGAAAGCTTTCAACAGTCGTCTTTTACTCAGATATAACATTATAGACACAATGAACAATGTCTGCATTAATTCCTTCAAATATTTACTTACCTTTATCCAACAGAAATATCAAAATTCTTCAGACCCTCTATCATAAAAGTACATCATGTTATCTTCAGCTATTACACCTGAGTGAGAAAACACACGACAACAAATTATTTTGTGAATTGAAAAGCTTAAGAGCAGAGTAATGATCTGATTCCTGTATGTGTAATTGTTAGCATAATGCAACAAAAACAGTACACAATAGCACAACTTTTGTTAGTGCAATACTGTTAAAAGGCACTCAGAAAATAAAATAATTTCCATTTTAATTAGACCTTTGAATTTCGAAAAGATTTCTGAAGTATATATTCACCAAAATGAAAGTATATCTAAATACAATGGAAATAACTCCAGTTCCGCTGTCAAGTACATAGTCTGTTTCTCTTTTCTTAATAAAAGAAATATGCAGAGAAGAATTATTCACCTGTCTGTTTTCTCCTCCATCAGCCATGACTTTGCATTCAAAACAAATGATTGAATCTGGTTTTCATTAGAAAAAGTTTTATCTATCAAAGCAGTCTGCTGTGATCAAAAAAAAGGTAATAATCAGTACGTGCAAGGTCTGCTGAATACGTAGAGTAAGGTAGAATAGACCAACCAAGTTCCAAGATTTTTTGTTCCTATACTATTCTTGTATATGGATTTGTATTGCTATGGAAGAGAACAATATTTTTTCCTTTAAGTCACTTTCCTTTACAATTCCAGGGTTCTCTGTGACTTAATAAAGGTTCTTGCTGGTCTACCTCTTCATCTTTTTCCATAATTTGGATCTCGTAGTATAACCATATCTCTACCCAAGTATATATTTTTATACTTTCATAGTGCATTGTTTTTGTTTGAGGGTTCATTACCTGTCCATAGCTGGGACCCAAACAGGTGCTACCACTCTTACATTCTCTAAAATAGAAATGTATAGAAACTATAGTGGTCACAAAGTGTGGGATCATTTTATATATTGATTGTAATATATGATCGATAAGGAATGTGTTATATAGGAATAAAATGTCGCTGCCAACACTTGAGTTTGAACATAGATTGCCAGTGAGCAAACACAGGTGATCCCATTATTGAATTAAGTAGGTCACGTAACCATAGAAGAAACGCATATATGGGAGGTAGCATGTGTTTAATTGATCTGTAATTTTTTTATAAAAAGTAATGGCTGATGGAGGAGAACAATACCTTAATAATTATTAATAGTAATAATTAAGTTTAGTGATAATAATTTTCCCTTTCATTAAACTTTGAGCTGTATTTAGGGACCAGGCATTCCCTCTTTCACTGGTGCCATTGGGAAAAACTCATAACTATTTCTTTGCCTTCCAGCTAAGAGAAGGATTTTGCATTCAAAACAAATGCTTGAATCTGGTTTTCATTAGAGAAAGTTTTCTCTATCAAAGCATCCTGCAGTGATCAAAAAAGGTAATAATCAGTAAGTGTAAGGTCTGCTGAATACATAGGGTAAGGTAGAACAGACCAAATTCCAAGATTTTTTTGTTCCTATGCTATTCTTGTATATGGATTTGTATTGTCATGGAAGAGAACAATATTTTTTTCTTTTAATCCACTTTCCTTTCCGATTCTAGTGTCCTCTGCGACTTACTCAATAAAGGTTCTTACTTGTCTACCTCTTCATCTTTTCCCATAATTTTGATTCCATAGTATTATTATATCTTTACCTAGTTCTTCCTTTCTGATTCCAGTGTCCTCCATGAGTTACTCAAAAGGTTTTTGCTGGTTTACCTCTTGATCGATTCCCACAATTTGGATCCAATACTACAAGCTGATGTACAATTTTTTTTTACTTTTGCAGCAATGGCCACTAAAACAAACTAACCTTTCATAAATTGTTTTCATAATCTTTAGTAGATTACCATACTGCTCTTCATTTGTCAATGGCTGATGTGTCCAGCATTACATTTAGTGTTCTCTTAATAGTCAAAAAGTGCATACTAAAAAAATGTATTATTTAGTGATAAAGTATGCATTAGCTATAACAAGAAAGAAATTTTATATATGATTTAAATGAAATTCTTTTCAACCATTTCTGTCAGCTACATTCTTACTTTCTGATTTGTGTATGAATTGATTGATGATGGTACTTGCTGCTTTGTTTATATCTGTAGCAATGGCCACTAAATACTTACCATTTCAGAGATTGGATTTGCAGTCTTTGACAGATTCCCATAGAATTCTTCATTGGGCAATGACTTGTTTCCAACTAACATTTACTGCTGCACTCGGTAGTTGAGTTTTTTGCCAATGATTTTATTGATGTCCATCTGCTTGACCTGTACAAGAGGACTGTTCCTACTGTTTTCCTTAAGCATCTCACTTACACAATATTCATTTTTATCTTCTTGATAATATTCATTTTTCATAATGCTGTCCATGCCATAGGAATTGTAACATCTAGTTGTCACCTTTCAGTATCATAAGATCTCATTCTGCTTAATAAAAAAGCATGAATTCTCTTAATTTTATTTATGTGGAGTCCAACAGGAACAGATTCTAATCTGAGAAGAAATATCTGTCAATATTTCTGAGATGAGGTATTATGTACATTATTTACATTATTCAGACTATTGTCCTCATCTTTGTTGCCATATTTATTACATTTCAGCCGTTGTACACTCCGGCCTTCTTCAGGTGGTTGGAATATCAAAATGAACCCTTTATTTCGCTCACTGGGGTTGACTGTTCTAGTTCCACGTGCCATCTTTAATGGATGTCGGTTATCAGTTATCTCCTGTTAATTCCACTCTCCAAGTTCTCCACTGCCTTAACTGGGTATTGAACTCACACTCTTTGGGTCCTGTCACTGGATCTAACTAATGTCTTTATCCACTGTGTCATGTGTCCTTGAGAACAAAAGTAAAATAAAGGGTTAAGTTCAACATTCCAACCACCTGAAGAAGGCCGGAGTGTACAATGGCCGAAATGTTGTGATAAATATGGTAACGAAGATGAGGACAATAGTCTGAATAATGTAAATAATAAGAAATAATTGTGTTTGTTCAAGCATGTTGAATACATGACCTAGGTCATCTGCAAAATTTGTGACAGTGATGGTGATTTCAAAGGATGATGAATATCTCATTCTTTCAGAGAGAATAAATCACCAAACAAAAAAAAAATGGGAGAAGAATGTGGAAGTGAAATATCTCTTCAGGATGTAGGTTTTCATGGCTCTTCACAACTTTCTGTTCCATGTAAATTTTAGCAATGTCTGACTTTTTACCATCCCTCTTTGTCTCTGCCCTCACAAACTCACAAAATCTTGAAGTAGGTAACTCACTGCTTCCTTCTCCTTCTATCATTATGACATAGTAGTTGAATTTTTCAAGCTCTTTTTCTTTGTAACATGTTGAGAAATTTCAAGGGATTTTAGTTTTAAAAATAAGTTTCCTTCTTGTTAGAACTTTTTGTTACTCACACACTATGTCTACGGTATTATTGGTATCCTCCTGTATAAACACATTTGTTATTTCAGATCCCAGTTATGAGTAAGGAAATTCCAAGCATTCATGGACATGAAAGAAAATAGACATGACACAGAAGTTCAGTACTCTTTTCTTTGTTTCTAACATGTGTTTCTATCACTTAATACCTTGCTTTGTTTTTTTGTGAGGGTTTTTTGTTTTTTGATTTGTAACAATAGAGGAAGAGAGTGACTGGAAATAGAGGAAGGGAGTGAATGAAAATAGAAGAAGAGAGTGAATGAAAATAGAAGAAGAGAGTGAATGAAAATAGAGGAAGAGAGTAAATGAAAATAGAGGAAGAGAGTAAATGAAAATAGAGGAAGGGTGTGACGGGAAATAGAGGAAGAGAGTGAATGAAAATAGAGGAAGAGAGTGAATGAAAATAGAGGAAGAGAGTGAATGAAAATAGAGGAAGAGAGTGAATGAAAATAGAGGAAGAGAGTGAATGAAAATAGAGGAAGAGAGTGAATGAAAATAGAGGAAGAGAGTGTTTGAAAATAGAGGAAGGGGGTGACTGAAAATAGATTAAGGGAGTGACGGAAAATCGAGGAAGAGTGTGACGGAAGATCGAGGAAGGGAGTGACGGAAAATCGAGGAAGGGAGTGACGGAAAATCGAGGAAGGGAGTGACGGAAAATCGAGGAAGGGAGTGACGGAAAATCGAGGAAGGGAGTGAATGAAAATAGAGGAAGGGAGTGAATGAAAATAGAGGAAGGGAGTGACGGAAAATAGAGAGAAAAGAAAAAGAGAAAGCTGTAAATCCCACAGACCTTATTAAAAATAAAATGAAATACAATAAAGTTCACTTTTCCCTGGACAACTGCTTAGTAAGCAATCCTTAATAGGTGCTCCAGACTTATAGTCTTGTGCCAGGTACAACTCTGCTTAATAAATATTTCCTCCTCTTTCGTTATCACACTTTCATTTATCATCAAATAATCAAAATAGATTCAACAGCTATCAAACTATTGCTTGATCTTCACACAGTGCTTAATACTTGTGACCTTATGCCAGATTCAACTAAGCTTAGTAAATGGATAAAAAAAGATAGCATAATGGAATGAAGTGATTAAATAAAGGAGGAAGTGGTAAAAGTGAGTGCAAAAGATATGAACGGAGAAGGAGGAGGAAGAGGAGGAGGATGGAAAGAAGAAGAAATGAAAGAAGAAATAAGAGAGTTACTTAAAGGGAATAGAGAAAGTGAAATTTTAAAGACAAAAAGAAATCAGAGTGATAAAAGATGAAGAGTAATGTGAGACATGAAGTAACATAAGCCAACCTGTTGTAAGCTGCCACTGTTGAATCTCTTCCTGATCCATAGTTCAATTTGTAATCTCATTAAATGGTTGAATGAAATGGCTTCAGTCTATGGATGGAGGCAGAGAGAAGTAGATTCAGGGCTGTGAAGATTCCAAAGAAAAAGTATGACAATGCCATGATTCAGGGAAGTGGAGTATATCTGCAGTAAAATTCAATTTAAGTGTTCACAATCAATTTATTTTTCAGAAATTGGAAGTATCAAAGATGGCTTTCACAAAAAAAAAAAAAAAAAAAAAAAAAAAGTATCAAGTATAGTTTGGATGAATGGAGAGCTTATTCTTCTTAAAAAGAAGAATATGGTGACAAAAAATTTAATAATTCAAAAGAAGAATATTGTATGGAAAAGAAGGATGCAAGGGAAAGATACAAAAAATTAAGACACAACTATAAAGATATGAAGATGACAAGAAGAGTGAAAAATAGGATAAGGAAAACAGCAAGGAGGCAAAAAAAGAGGCAAAGAAAGAGGAAGAAACGATTTTAAAAAAATGAAAGATAAATAAGTCAAGAAATAGAATAGGATAAAAAGGAAGGAAATGAAAAACAAAATAGAAAATTTAGAAAAGAACTAGAAAGAAAAATGATGAAAAACAAATTTTAGAGATGGCTCTTGAAAAAGAATGAGATTAAAGGAGATAAGTGAGAAAAAAAAAATGAAAAAAAATAAAATAGAGAGTTTAAAAAAAAGAAAAAGAAAAAAATATATAGATTATGATAATGAGGGTTGAGCTCCAAATAAAAATATTAGCAAAATAATACAAAAAATACTAATTTTTGTTTGTATTTTGAGAGTCTAAAATTATTACATACACATAAGATGAAGACACATACAGAAAAAGGAATAAACATTCAGAGACATGGAAACATTCTCACAATTAGATGAATTAGCCTTTGTTGAAAAGTTCATGGCCTAACCAAGAAAGAAGCTCTTCTAAAAAATAATTTTGTTTGGATATCTGACTGCGTTCTGGAAACTGGGTTGGGCTGATAAAATTTTCAGTAACTCCTTTACTTATAATATATCTAATTAGAATTTATTGTAGAGAGTGATTATATACATTTTTTAATAAAATCTCTTTCAGTGATAAAAATTCATAAGAAGGATTTATTTATCCTAACACAATAAACAGATAATTTCTAAGCCCATATGTAACAAATTAAGGAAGTGACAAACAAGAAGATTGAATTGCACGTCATTCCAATGAAAATGTTGGCTTGCTTTAAAAAAAATCAAAACAAACTCAGAATTCAAAATCTTGTTTTTTGGTCTTTTTTTTTACCTTGACTCAAATAACAATGACAGGTGCCAGGAAGACACACACAAATCAGTCATCAAGCAAATCTATCAATCTGTTTTCAGTTTTCTCTTTTTATAGCCATTTATCCCACTGAGTCTATATCTATGAAATTAGTACTGAAACAATGTTTAAAACACAAATTTAAATCATAGACTAAAATAAGAATTGAGTAGGAATTAAACTAATTTTATATAACAATACAGTTGAAGTAAAAATCAAATATTCAGCTGCTAAACATAAACCAAGATTTGTCGAATGAAAATTTGATCATTTGATGACTTTCAACAGCTGCAACAATTAAAATGGATAGCACATGCAGGTCACAGAGTAAATAACAATCAAGATGTTAACATTCCACACTACTTAAAACGAAAGGTTAGGAAGGAAATCCCCATCACTACTGGAAATAGCAATAACAGTTACTGAACTTGAGAAGCCTATTTTCCTGAAAAATTGTCTTAATAGTAATGTTTGTTTTTTTAAAAATTTCAACCATTCATTGATCAATTGGGTGCTTGGTCAATGAATGTTGAATGTTTACCTATAAGAAAGCAGCTAATATTACTAGCTATGATGACACCAGTCAACCAGCAAAACATTTCTAGTAAAAAATTTTCCAAATGGTTTAAGTATTTACTGATATGTGTTATGTGGGTATTTTTTTTTTTTTTAAATGTTTTTTTTTTTTTTTATAGTGCATAAAATTTTGTATCAAAATCCAAATCAGTTCTCACCTGAGTGCTATACTTTGGTAAATGTGTATTCTTATGTTATCACATACCTACGGACAATATTGGTATGCCTCCATTCAAATAAATACAGTAGTAAATACTGTATGTGGGTCTGCAGTTGGAGATTTGTCTCCAGCTGTACTGGTCAAACTCTCTACCTCTGGGCAGAGAGTATCCCCTGATGAGACTATATCGAAGGGCAGAGTCTCGTCTTGGGGAAACAGCTACCCGACAACATTTTATACGGGATCTACAGGGAATTTTTGGCTGAGCCTATAGGCTCGGATACACACATTAAATTTGGCCTTGTGCCACATCTGACCACTTCGGGTGGTTGGTAGATATCCTGCAGTTGGAGATTCCTTGTGGAATTCACTTGACTCTCCTTTAGTATTTGACTACTACTTCTACATGCCACTGGTGAATCTTATACGTGTTGTTCTTGTCCTAAGTATTAGCATTCATTACCAACCTTCATGCGATTATTCTATTCAGTATCCTTCCCTAGGTTACAACTTATGCGAAGGAAGCAACTGCTCCACAAAGTCTAGTAGATAGCTTTTCATCATAGAAAACCCTTATCTTTAAACACTTATAAAAAAGGACATTTATACTTAACATTAGAAAGAGTTGAAATTTCTAGGATATATAAAGAAAGAGGGCTTGTAAAATTTGATACTCAAAGGACATATTGAAGGAAAGAGGGATAGAGAAAAACAACATAAACCTTCCTAGAACAATTGAGTAAATAGATGGCAGACCAAGGTCTAGGAGAGACAACAAAAAGACAAGCTCTATTAAGTTACAAAGGACAAGAAATTGTGGAGAGCCACGAACACCAACGTTCTGAAGTGACATGGCACATACAAGCAGAAACTAAGGATATCTAAGTTCAATGTTTACATTAGTCCTTAATTTTCCATTTAAAATCATGAGACAATAGCCCAATTTCTTTCTGAATTTCTCGTGTGAGGAGTTATTGTTGTAGTAAAAAGAAAAGACTGTCAACTTATAGTGTTAGGTTGTCCCAAAAGTTCATAAACACTTGCAAAAAATTGAAATTTTACTTGCCAAGTAATAACAAAAACAACAAAAATTATTCCTCAAAATAAAGACCATGTGTTTACAAACTTTTAGGACAACCTAATAGCAACTGCAATAGATTTCTTCTGTTTCTCGACCGCAACACTTGTAGCCAAATCACAGTTCAAACGATAGTCTGTCGTAACAGTCCAACAAGCAAAGTAGAAACAACAAAATGGGGTCACACGTCCAACCTTCACTTCTGACGAACAAAAACGTGTGTTCAGCTCAGAAAATCTTGTGCCTTTATAAGCGAAAAACAACAGCTTTGGTTCATCGAGAGATTTTTCTGATTGGTCACGCCATTCAGGGGAGGGGAGAACATTAACATAGATTCTAGTCAATGAAGTAGATTTTTGCTAACTACTTTTTGGTAATTTTTCTTTGGCAGATCGCACACAGAACACAAATTTTTTTTCGGGGTAAATGATTATCTCTTTCACTACAATGACATGACACATAGAAGCAGAAACTAAGGATATCTAAGTTCAATGTTTAGATTAGCCCTTAATTTTCAATTTAAAATGATGAGACAATAGCCCAATTTCTTTCTGAATTTCTCATGTAAGGAGTTATTATCTACACAATTTATATGTGTGACTATTGTCCTAGTCTTCGTTATTGTTGTTATCACAATGTTTTGGCTGTTGTGCCCTCTTGCCTTTATCAGGTACATTTTGATCCAGGTAACCTACAGGAAATTCCAAACTGAAATCTTTATTTAATCTAGTGGGATTAACTTCTCATTCCACTGCCCATGTCTAAGGGTAACCTAATTTATTTCTTGTTCTTAGTACTGCTCAGTTATTGCTCAACCTGTTTCCACTGTCCAACCCAG